>JACCIE010000064.1:0-600000 GCA_018906755.1 Sycophaga agraensis | reverse complement strand
ACTAGAACATCCATCTTCATAACCTCGAGGTGACTGCTGATAACTCACACGAATTAAAAGGGCAACTGCTTAAAGAATGACTACGAAATTCTCCGTGAAGCTCCCAATGAGTACATGCTCAGTGCGACCATAATTACGACAATAGTAGCGGATCCGCGGGTTGGGATAGCGATCCTTGAGATGCCCCATTCCCTAGCACCGGAAACATCTGCCCAAGGGCGAGTCCACTTCGTCTCCCTCACGTTCTTGGGGATGCGGGCACTGTCGCGCTTTGTGCCCAAACCCGTGGCGCGTGTAGCACTGGTCATTGTTGGAAGTCCTATCCCTGGGATTATAACTATCCCTGGCGGTCGCTACGATTGGGCCCCTCCATCCCTCGATTGCCTCCGAAAGAAACTTGGGCCCGGCTGGAGGATCAACTCTGGGGGCTCTTCCCAAACGGGGTGTGGTGTAGGTAGGTTTCCTTGCGGACCGCGACTCGGGGAATGACGGGCCGCAGCTCGTATCACTTCCGGGCTCTTTGAAGAACGGAGAATAGGGCGGAAAGGAGGCACCGCTCTCTACAATCGCCTCTTTCATGAAAGTCCTTCTCTTTCCTCGAGAAGGTGAGCGGGGCGTCTCGTAGGGCCCTAGCGCAGTGTGCGGTATCCCGCGACATCTGCCCTGGACTGCGTGGATGAGGTGGGAGGATATCCCTCCTAGGTAGTAACACGCGGGTCGCTCCCTTATCACTCTCGTCCTACGAGCGCTACCTCCGAGGCGAAGGTATTAGTCGCGGAGGGGTTACCACCTCCACCACGGGTTCAGGCTCCAACGAGGGAAGCGAATAGGATAACTCCGGCTGAGCCTCGACCTCGAAGCCTTCCGATGGAGAGCTCTCCGGCTCCCGATGTGTGGAAGTGGTGGTGGAAAGCCGGCAGTCAGCCAACCTGGAGGTGGCCTAGAAGGGGCTGCACGACGCTCGTTCGAAGCGCTTTCAGGAGCCTCTCTCGGAACCACGGGCTCGCCGTGTTCGGCTGTGAGCCGCTCTCTGCCAACTGCTTACTCTAGCTCTCGCAGTTGAGGCTGCTGTGTCAACAGGGCATGCTGGATGCCGGACAGACGCGTCCGAGGCTTTGCCGACGGACCCTGTGGCGGAGAGATCAAAAACCCCTGTGTTGAGGCACATACTGGGCCATTATGAGGCGGACACCTGGAGCCAGGCTATCTATTATGGGGACAGTACCTGGCCAGGCTGGAGTGAGAGGAGTGCGAGCACTCCTGCGGATGCCCCCGACTCCGCCGAGCCTCCGCCTATAGATCGAGGAGCGTCTCTTAGACGTTTTTGGCCATTTACCCGACAGCTCATCGCAAACTAGCGGTACGTTGTGGGGATCTGACCCGGGCTCGTCATCGTACCCGGGTAGTACGGATCGTTCAAAGCCAGCCTAAAATCCCAAAAGCAAAAACCTGCATGCAGCAAAATTTCAAAAACTCCATAAATAGCCTGTAGGTAGATCCCTCGAATCCCATCCATGCAGAATAATTGCGCTGTCTGCAAATCCCCGATTTGCAATTTTAATCTCCCAACTGAATAACCAATCAATTTTCATTTTCTTTTTTTTTTAAGCAAAAATGAAAATTAAAAGGAAATCTAATTGAGGATTGCCAGATCCGTAAAGGTCCTATGCCATTTCGATCCAGGGCGGGGGTAAAGAGGCAGTCGGTCGCATCACCAGCGGGGAGGCACCGACTCACGCGCCGCACCAATTCTAATCGCTTCCCTCGGGAGCTACCGGCTATCCGTCGCGGCGTTCCGAGCCTGATTGAGCTTGCGGGCTCTCTCGACCGCCCCACTCCGCTGGCAACGGCTAACCGCGCCCGCGATGGCTTGGGCTCGAGTGAAGACTCGAGCGCTCCACCGCCGCGCCGCTCTCCCCACTAGGTAGCTGTTGCGCCCAGGGCCCTCCATGGCGCGCGCGTGCCTCTCGACGTGACCGACGGCCGCGGAGTCATACGCGCGCTCCGCCGACTCCCGGCGCGAAGGGAAAATTTCCGCCGAGATGACCAGAAGGGTCACCTCAGCCGCACCTCCCCCCAAGCGATCGCCCGCATAACCCTTCAGCGCGCCTGTGTCTTGTGACGGTACTATTTGTGATGTGGTGCTTCCGCTCCGAGGCCGACGCGCCTCAAAGGAGACCCGGCCGAATAGCCCGGGGTAGCTAGCCTCGTAGCTGTCGACGCGTGTTGTAATCGTGGAGGAAGGGAGAACGCCAATATAAGAAATAATCCGAAACCTAGAGGTCTGATAGATTTAACATACATTTAACTGCGTATAAGATGTACCATGCAAAAAATGAGATTAGAATCGCGTAAGCTCATATAAGGACTTATTAGTTCGCGGAATAATCCAGCCAGTTTTCATCATGCTTTTCCGGAGCTTTGAAAGTTAATTAGTTGAATCCGAATGAATTAAGTGAGAAAGAAACAAAATGAACGGTAAAAAAGAACGCGTTCCTTCCAACCATCCCGCTGCGCCGAATCCACCGAGCATTTAATTACCAGAGCTCTTATCATTGTCTGTAACAGCACGACAGGCGGATGATCTATACTCAATCATCGGGCGGATTATTCAGAAGCTCTTATGTCGGTTGGATATGTCAGTCTCCACTATCGACCTTTTTTATAATAGGTTTGATCTCATTTATCGTTTAGTGGCAAATGTTACATCTCTTCTAGTGAGGAGTTTTTATTCGCGACGTGGCGTTGCAAATATTCAGTTAAATGACTTCAATGATAAAATAAACAAAATAGAAAATATTAAGTATAAATTAGTATAAATAATAAATTACTCAATAAGTCGACAAGAGTGCGTGACTCATTCGAGAAGAATGATGATTCATTGGAATCATGGGTGACAACGGAAAGTTCAAAGGGTGATAATCCTGATAGCAAAATGAAAAGTAATAGAAATAACAATAAAAATTACAATAGTAAGCGCCATAAATATAAAAATAAAAATAATTTAAAAAATGAATTACACGAGAACAATTGTAAGGAAACCAATAATGACAATGACAATAAAATCCTTAAAAGTACTCCATAAGGTGTTTTGAACACCGCCATCGTCAAATTAGGAGGTTCTAACTGGATACGATTTTTCTTCGCAAGTTACAGCTTGTAAAAATAGTTATTATAAATATAAATTCTATTAAAATATAATAGTAGCACGACGAAATGCAAGATCGATCAAATAAAATTTATTTCGACATTTTTCCTGCATTTTAGAGTACAGTTCTTGAAGAAAAATTTCATAGCCAAAAGCTTATGATTGAAAAAATTATGATTATTATTGCTGGTAAAGGTAAATAAATTTAAGTAGATGCGCTCAATACGGTATACACGAATATGTAGGAACATGCTATTAATCTTTACTGGTTGCCGAATCTGCGAATACGTTTTTTTTCTTAAGGTGCTGTGAATGATGCTAGACATCATATAATATGTCGATTTAATTATTTATGATAATAAATGTCTATTTTGAGACGTTTTATGTTTTAAATGATTCTAAAATATTTGCAGTTAATCATCTACTTTTATTTTAGATTATGATTTGGCTGTAGAATTTCCATCGAAAAAAATGTGCATAAATAAGTGTATGCAACAAAAAAAAATTATTTCCACCTTATTGTGTGAATCTTGTTTATCATCACATTTGAATCCAAACAATTTTAGTAAAAATAATCCACATTTATCAACAGTTTATAAATATTCTAATATTAGCTGTGAATTACCAACATACAAAAAACCTCTAATAAATTCAAGAAATCAAATGGTTGGTACTGAAGTAAATACGTGCTTCGATACTAAGAAAAAAGAGGTAATTTAAAAAATACATTACTTCATGCGATTTATCATTTTTATTTTGTTTATAGAAACTACGAATTTTTTATATAAGTTAAGATAATTTATCACTGATATTCCTTCTATACTACTTATTAAATAGCATATTGAGGAGCACGTGAGCACTCTAAAAAGATGACTAAACACTATTACGTATTTGTATTTATGCAGTTCCGTCGATCGCGGAACGAATGATGCGCGGTGCCTGGTTGTGGCTCAGATGAGCGTCAGCTCCTGCGATGGCGACGGTGTCCGTCGGTTGCTCTGCAGTCCTCGCATCTCGCGAGGTTAGGGTCGAGGAGGAGGTAGAATCGAGGAGAAATGGTCGGTTGAGTAATTAACACTCTTAAAGTCTCGTTTTAAAATTATGTTTATTCGCCTTTATTTGGCGGTACAAAATTATAGCGCCTGCTCAAGCCTTTATTCACGCGCCATGCGCGGGTCACTCCATCACACTTCTACTCACATGCGGCTCCCTTGCGTCCGCCGACGGTGTCTCAGGGCAGCTCCGTGGCTTTCGTCTTACTTAGCGAGGCACATGACTCCGGTACTGCCACTGGTTCGTGGGCGGCTGCTGCTACTGCTCCGAACCTACTTTGACGCTGCACTGCTGTTCTGCCTGCAGTTTCTATAGTTGTTTCTGGTGTTCGCGACTCTACCCTGGATAGGTAAATCACCTTCGCCAGTTTTGTCAGTATGGACGGGACGAGTCGCCCATCCAGTAGCTGTAGGGTGCGTAGCGGGCTTGTCGTGGCACTTATGATTTCTCCACAGTTTTTTCGTGGCTCGATGATTTTTCAAGTGTCATTGTCGCCTATCACTTCGTCAATGTTTTTATCTTTGATTTTGATTTTATAACTGGGTAAGCGACTGGGTCTATCGACCTCATGGATCCATCCGAGAATCCATTCGTTCTTAGTTTCTTCGATCCATGAGAACGCATTAATTATCGATTTTTCTTCTTTCTTGAACATGTACGATAGCACATCGGGAACGCAATCCAGGATTTCTTTTCAGTACTCAACCGTGACAATCTTCCCGTCGGATTGTGCAGATTGCATAGCCATCATAAACTACTATGATTGGTTATTACTATGAAAGCAGCTTCTATTCTGGTCCAATTACTTGGTCTATCAACCAGGAAAATATTGCGTCCGCCTGTCTCACGCCATAGGAAAGTCTTTTGAACTGATACAAACCTTTTTCTGATACGGTGAAGGTTGTTATCTGCCTCGATTCCTTCTTCAAAGGGATTTGCTTGTAGATGTTGCTGAGGCCTAGTGTGCTGATGTACCTTACCTTTTATAGCTTGCTTAAGATCGCGTTCATGTAAGGAAGTTGGTACGCATCTCCCTTTAATACGGCGTTGACTTTCTTGAAGTCGCAAAATAAGTATTTCCCGTTTGTTTTTGGCGCCATTATCACCAGACTTGACCTTGCGCTTGACAATGCTTCGATCACGTCTGTGTCGAGCATGCTTGTGTTCACATCGCACGCGAGGCCATATCCTCAATTTGCATAATCACTTTGCGCCTTGTGTCTGTTAAGCCGATAAATACGAGCATGGTCACCTCCAGGCGCGCGAGCTCGAGGTGTATCTTCTTTTCTGCATCAGGAATAGCATATTATCACAAGGGCCTAGGATTGCTGTGAATGTCTTTGTGCTTCTAAATTAATTATTACGACTACTTATAACTTCCTTGATAGTTCATCCACCTCAAAGGATAGCTCCGCGTTACCTATTATGGGTGTATAGCGCCCGTCTCAGATTTTACTTCCTTATCTGATGTAGGGCTGTAGTCGCCGATTGGCCGCGATAACTATCTGCAGGCTGACTAGGCCTAATACTGTTTTTGATGCTTTTGGATCATATAATGCCCTGATAGGGTAGCCTTCGATGGTCACTTCTAGCTCCCAACATATGTCGCATTTTATTAGCGCGGGCTCTTTGTGGCTGTCGGTTTCGACGCCCTGCATCTCTGAGTATTCGTCGTTGTCCGCTATAATTTAGCAATTTTGTGTGTTGTATCTTATTTACATTTCGCAAACCTTCTCACGGGATACCGCTTGTGGATGTTCCTTCTCGATTTCTACTAATTTCGAGGCTGCAGTTTTTCACGTGACGGTTACCGGGTGGCTAATCTCGCCCCGGCTCCCAGCCACCACGCGACTTAAGGACTTTTCGTCCTCTCCTCGTCCGATGTCGCCGTACGGAAAATCCGCGGACGCGGCGGGGCGAGCCTGGGTGCTATAAGGAACGCGAAATGAGAAAAAGGGCGCACGAAATAACTACGCGGATATTTGACTTTTAAGTTAAATAAATATTTATTATAAAAATTTACAAAAGCAAAACCCGACAATGGCGCGACGTTATCTACTAACTCTCTCTCACCCTCTCTCTATCTCTCTCACTCTCTCTCTCTCTCTCTGTCTCTCGCTATTCACTGCTTAATAAGCGCGTCGCGGGAAAATCGTGGCGCTTCGCCGCTACTAGTCTCGGGAGGAATCGTGTCCCGAGACACACTAACTCAATCGTGCGATCGAGCAAGGATCGAGGGCTGATCGTGCGCCTAATTGCCCTCTCTCCTTAATTAGCCACCGTGGCCCGCGCGCGCTCCCGCGCGACAATTACCGCGGTGCGCCGAATTTCGCGCAGCCCAGTGCCCCCCACTCGGCGCATGGTCAAGGCTGCGAGCACGAGCTCAGTACAGTGGCGATCACGGCGAGATACTCGTCGCAAGTTATATTGCGAGGCGTTACGTCGGTCGCAAAGTCGGCCTTACTTCGTATCAACGCTTTCTGAGAATTGGAAGCACACGTTGGGTTAAATTTGGCAATCCTATTTGGCTGTTTCCCGAACAGATTGGGTATCTTTGCTGTATGACGCCTATAACTCCGCAACCCCAACATCCGATTGGTTCGTCCAGATTGTATTGGCGCCTCGCTTCTGGAAATCTAAAATTGCGTGCTTTCGTGCAGACGGATGTATATCGGGGTTGCATACCGTAACCTTATACATGGACGTTTCAGGTGGCGAAGGTGGCTTGTAGGTTTCGCTGCTTTGCAAAGTTATTTCTGCGTCGAGCACGTGGTCCAATAAATTTTCTACGGCTCGCGCCTCGCTTCGTCGTATGAAACTATGCAGCTGCGGCAGCGTGTTGCTCTGCATTTGGTCTATCTACCTATTCTTATTTGATACGGAGTATTATGGTGCCACACTTTTTCGCTCGGTCCTTGCGTTTTGGAGTATATTTTCGCTGCCAGATGCTGCTGCATCTGATTGGTCTCTTTAAGACTTGGAGCAATACTAATACTCTTCTTACGCATTCGCGCTTAGTTTGGCTGCGCACAATGGGCCAGCCACCTCTCCTCCTCACGGTTGCTGCGTCCTTCCTCGTTTATGTGGCGAAAGTCGAAGCGAGGCCTCGTGGTCTTATTTACCGTCAGTCTCCGTACTTGTCGAAGTATACGAACTCGTCGATCAATTTTCATAAAAATCATTTTAGGGGATAAATTGCCTTGCGAAGATATTATACCCTTAAAACAGGTGTACCTTTTTAATGGCCTGTAAAAAATAAATGCAATAATAACATATTATTTTTGATAGAATATGACCTCTCAGAACCTCGAGATTTTATTCTATGCTAAAATATAAATACTTTACTAGTTCTAGGCAGACTGTCTTTTGAAGTGGTTGATGAATTCAATTATTTTTTCACATTACATTTATATTATAATTAAATCAATTCCAAAATTGAATGTTTTTTAATTAATCAATATTTTTTCTACCATGTAAATTTCTGAAATTCCGAAGGTCTTCCACATTTATATAATTTGAGCCCTTTCAATTATAAATCAAACCACTTATAAAAACGCTTGCATTGTAATTGTTGTGCATATTTATCTTGTATCACTAACTAAATTACATTTTGTCAATAAAACATTTTGTTTTTAAATATTCTATAAAATATCATTGAAAAATATTATTTAAATAACAGAAAATAACCACTGCTTAAGTACCCGTCATTTTATTGGGAAGGGAAAGAATCAAAGTGAAAATAAGAAGGCTTCAATTGAGCCAAAAAGAATCATCTATTTGACTCTGCAATGGGTAGTAAAAATTGCCGAAACAATTTTAAAAAACCTTCCCCCAAAATGTACAGAAGGTAAAAAATAATAGTATGGTGTGCGCAGTAGAGTACTATGGTAGCGCAATAGAATGGACCCATGATCAGGTGCTTACTTCCAAACCGGAGACTCATCGCCGTCGACTCCTCATCAAAAGATCGCACTGTCGCTGCGCGAATACGTAGCCTGCACGAGGTCGTCGATGCCGATCGCATGGCGTTTTCTGACCGCGCGGAAATACATGCACGAACTCGCACGACGGGTTCTCGTCAATAGCCAGATGATGTAGTAACGCGTAGTCATCGGCTGCTATAACGGATGTCGGCGTATTTCTCGGATACGCAGGATACGGCGAATAAGAAACAACTGAAAGATTGAGCCCAACTGTCGATCTTTACGCATTAGCTATTATGGAGCTTTTTCTCCTTGATTAGGATAGGAACAAAGTAGTCCACATCAGTGCGCGTGAACCTCGGTGCTTTATGAACTCTCGCGTCAAGTAAGTCGGCCATTCTAACTTGTACGAGCAGAGGCTTAAATCAAATGCTCCGTATGCATAGCCTAATTATCCTTCACTTCTGATTTTTTCTGTCGTTCAACCGGAAGCGGTGTCGTAAAGTATTAAGGATACTTTGAATTCCGGTATGGAAGCCGCATTCGTGAGCATCCGAGATCAGCAGATCTGTAACGTAATTCTTGGACAATAAGATGATCGGATGTTTTGCCTCGCTAGGCATGTTCGAGTGGCTCAACCTGCCACCTACATAGAGGAGTTTGCGACCATTCAAGATAAGATTGAGTGCCACCAGGAGACCCTGATGGATTTAGGGGGAATTAAGTACGATCTCATTGCTATACTGTTCTTTCTAAATGATTTAAGTCAACAATACGCATTATCCAAGGATAGGACGAAAAGCGATACAGTAGCGAATCACCCCTAATTTCGGTCACTGGACAAGTCTTTGACTTTACTTCCGGAAGTGGTATGGACACAAGATATGATTGAATTAACCATGCGCTGGATTAGACTAGATCAGTGGTTCTTACAAGGCACAAAATCCAGTTTGACTCAAAAACGTTCACTAGAAGCCTTTCTTAGCCACTGCAAAACTATGATCAAACCAGACCAAAAAACTATCTCATCGGTCTTGAAGTCAAGATCGGAGATGAAATTTCAGTGTAATTGCGAGAATGAGAGCAGCACTCAATTCCAGTCGAGCTATGGTCATCTCCTTCATTAGAGCGACCCGTGACTTTGCACACACCAATTGAAAACGAATCGGATATAACTTGCATGAATTACGAAAGCCATGGCTTTCAATTCATACGGGATTGAGAACTAGCAGCTTTCGCCCGATAGAGAGTTCGAGTAATAGGGTCAGCTGGCCCTCAAATAAAGATCAGGGTGTGTAAGTTACTGGGTGGATGGATTTATCCCAAGTGATTTTCATTTTTCAGCATTTCTATATAAAGGTTTTCGTGTTTAGGGTCACTGGAACTAACAACCCGAGGGTGTCAAAGATTTTTGAGATCCTAGAGAGAATCGAGCTTTTGATTATTTTCTCTTGGAGATCTGATTCTAATGCGTCGTAGAGGTTTATACCCTCTTTTCAATTCCAGGCCATTCTTAACGTTTTGAGCTCAACTTTCTCGTTGACCACGTGCTCAATGCCTAATTCACGAATTTCGTTGTCACGAATCGCTGGTCTGTAGTTCGATATTCTTTAACGAAAATTCAAGCTACTGTGCTTTAGTAGAGCGATTGTCTCGTTCCTAATTTGTTTTAATCGGCCGACGTTGTTTGCGCCAGTCAGTGAGTCATCAACATATAAGTCTCTTCGTCCTCAGCGAATCAAATACGTCGCACACATCGAAAGCCACGGTGCTGAGATGAAATGTCTTCATTTGTTTGTTATAGTACCAGAAAAGTCTCTCTCATCAGAACATAAAATAGTCGCTGCGTCCGCACGCACGTTTATCTTCTTGTAACACAGCGCAATTCCGGAGGTATCGATCAATTTCGCCAAATCACCGTGGACATCCTCGATCCAAAAATCAAAAAATTCAAAAGCTAGCGAATTAAAAAAGAAACCGCAAAAGGAGGGGTGCTTAAAGAAGTAGCAAGCAGAAGATAGCTCGATGAGATTACCTGTCCAGCAAAACCAATTTGGGTTAGTACAGAGCGCCTGGAGCATACGGAGTACAATTTTCGCCTAAAGGCGCTTCTAGTTATTTAGACAAACAGAAAATTTTGCGAGAAGTGTAAGCTCTCCCATCAAGCTGGTCTCGAAATCACTAAAGATTAATTTAAATTTCTGGGATCCCAAGCAAGAGTCAAGAGAAAGGTAATTATAATCGGAGGTTAGAGCTGCATTACAGAAGTAATTAATGCTTTATGGAAGTAACTCTCTTTAGTGTGTCAATGGAACGCCTAACATTTAAGGAAAAAGTAATAGTAGGTTAGTGCCGTGGAAAAGCCAATGTGTCCCGCCAGCACCAAATCCATCCAACATTCCCGCTGTGCCAAGCAAGAAAAAAGGAAAGCTGAAAGCCCCTAACAAATCCGCAGAGTGGCGATTCAGGAAGAGGACGTAGCAGGACTGCTGCATCCAGCCATGCCGCCACGAGAAACTCCGTCGGGCACTCCCGCTACATTCAGGCACTGTTCCAGGTGGTACATCTAGGATAGTAGCAGGAGTAGAGAGAACACATTAGAGTACTTGGTCTCGGATAATCTAGTTATAGAAAGACCTTGTTTCGTTTGCGCTTAGCTAATAGGATCAAACACAAGAGAGCCGCGGATATTCGGCTCACGCCCCGACGTTTGTCTGAAAGTATTAGAATTTGCACAGTTGGAGGCCCAGAAAATGAAGGTCTATACATAGTTATAGTAGAGAAGCCGAACAACAGCCCAGCTATTCCGTGTAGACCTCGCGCGAGTGAGAGAGCATTTCACCGTACCATCTCGCGAATTCAGAGTAACTGAGCGACGACCGAATAGCTACGCAGCGTGCCCACCGGCATCTGGGCAGGCACCACCTACCCGCGTACGTACATAGTCTATGCACCGATCTAGTATGTACATAAAGAGAGAGAGAAAGAGAGAGAGACAGAGAAGTTGAGCCGGTGCCTACTACCACGTGGGTCTCCGAGAGGAAGCATCGCGTCACAAGGTGGAAGGTTGATGTCTGTGCAACCAAACTGGATGATGTGTCGTAAAAAATTGGACCCCTACTACTGTACAAGCATATGGCGGGCGTATTTCTCGCATATAGCATTCGGCCAATCATAAACTTCGCTGTGCAGATTTCCCTTCGTATCAAAACAGTTTTACTCACGTGCAGTGTTCGTCATAATATATCTATGAACCTCAAATACTACAAACCTTATATACGAAGTTAATGTGTAGTCTTCACGTAATTCCTCCGTTAGATGTTACACCCAGCGTTAAGACCAGTGTATATAGTGACAGTGATCTCTTTGTCTAGATTAATCGAATGAAAATGGGAATAAAAAACTTAAAACTTGAATATATATTAAATGAAAAATCAATTGGAATGAAAACTTATGAGCACAATAAAATTTGCACAACTTTTCTTGATTTCCACGTATTTCGTCAGATTATATGAGATTAGCTGATGATTAAAGTGAGTATTTCGCAATCATTATTGTCAGAAGCTATCGGCAATTCCTTGAGATATACAGTATTGTTATATCTACGTAAGTATATACCCTTGGGATCATAATTGCCTAATTCACTATCCAAGCAGAAAGTTGTTCCATGTAGGTATTTCTAAGGTTCATTGGTTGATCGATACATTACAATTAGCCCGATTTAAATAGACTTACTATCTGTTCTCATACACCGCCCATATGTGGAGCATCAGAAGAATTAAACTTCTAATGCATGTCATTATACAAGACTTACTCTTATAACGCGCCTCCGCTTACATTTTGGATCACGCTTGATAATTCATGTTATTATCCTATAAATGGTGATCGGCCATCCGTAATAAGCCAGTATGTACCATAATCGTGGAACTTAAATAGTAGTAGCTTAGTAGAAGTAACTTAGAGGTCAACTGGATAATTATTAAAAAGTGTCTGTTTGAATGCGATGTCAACCACTGCTCAACTGATTAATTTGATCATATTATATCAAGTTCTCGTTTCTTGTCTTCCTGGTTCACTACGTTAATCATAGGAAACAAAGAAAAATGTCGTCTGTTCCCTGCTGTGTCTCGTGGACAGTCCAATGCCCCTGCTTAAGTTGTTCTCCATCTTCCTCACCAGTAGTATTATTCCTCCTATTCATCCTGGCAAATGTTCGAAGCTGTATTGAGTGATAAATCGCCTCCAATGAAATAATTCTTCGCTTGGCTTTAGATAGCGGAGGAGTATATTTAGCCTCTTTGATGGCACGTTGTCTAGCGCTTTTTGCCTGATAAGGTAGCTTCTTAAGTTAAATTAATACGCCGTTAAATAAAGTATTCTTTTCTTCACGGCTTCTTTTCATCTGCGGCTACTCCAACAAACTATTTAACATCATGTCTTCAAATTACCCGATTCTACATGCCGGATTTCGGCTTAAAAAATTGTAGAGAAGAGGCAAATAAATAAATAGATTCACATACAAGATCCAAAAAAGAAAAAAACATTTCACTTGTGTATTGTATACACCTTCAATAATTTATTTTAAAGTATGACGTATATAAAATTGTTTTATCAAAAAGTCATGCCTTTCGGTTTATCAAAGGAAAAACTAGAATACGGCGCTTGGTGATACTCAAGACTCGTGTTCCCTACTCTTGTACTTGTCCCGTTCAAGGTTAAATCTTGTTTGTGAACTTCGATAGACTCCACGGTTCACGTACTCACCTTTATAAGTCTACGTAAAAATTTGAACACTCACGAATAAAATATAAACAATAAATACTAATTTAAATATAATTCTAACCATCCTTATATACAATTTAACTATAATTTGGCAGTATGTATATTACAATATTAATTTTTAAGTATAAAGAAACGCAAAATTTAGGAAAATATCGGCGATATTTTAAAAAACTGAAATTTCTTCAACTTCGACAGATAAAAGCATTTATTATTTGATTTCATCATATAGTCGTTCATTCTATCTATACAAACAACTGACTTATTATTTACGATAATTCATCATATTTTTTTTATTTTTAGATCCAAAATCCTAGTTTGGATGAAATTTTTGTCCAAGAAAAACTTTCTCTGACTTTAGAAGAAATAATTCACATAAGAAATGTACTTACAAACGCTGAATTAGAGTCACTACCGATCGAAGGTCGAGTAAAAGAAGATGTTGAAAAACGAAGGGTTTGTTTTTTATGTTTAAAAACACGTTTCGGGTTGTTAGGACCATGGGGTCAACGTTGCAAGCTTTGTGGACGAACTGTATGCTTAAAATGTTATTCAAAGATAAGGATTCCAATTGATAATTTTGAAAATATTTCAGTTTTACTTTTATCGCCTAGTTTAATCCCTACAATATCTACTAAAAATATAAATACAGATATAACAAAATCTTCCACGAATAATAGATCATTTACAGAATCAGCTCCAACTTCACCAGCAACGAAATATTATAACTTGGAAACAAGAAAAGCTATTTCTACCAGACCAATTAAGCTTCGACAAAATCAAAATTACATTGAATCTTCAAAACAATCTACAGAAATTTCGAAGGAAGATAATCTTCTTTTCAGAAATAGGTATGGCAATTTATATATGCTTTACATCATTAAATCTACTTTAGTGTTAACCTTTTGTATAAGTATTGTCGATCTAAAAATAATAAGAACGAATAATCAATTTAAACTTTAGAAAAATATATTGTTATATCTCACTGTCAGTCGGTAACTGATAAAACGACTATTGGTAAAAAAGAAATCGATAGCACTCTCGCTACTTTCTTTAGCACATAAGGAATCCACAGGTGTGATGAAACTCATCCCTTCCCCCTTCCCTCACGTTCATTCACATGCATCTACAACCGAATACTGCACCCAAGCAGGTGTCGACGATGACCCCACGACTACCTGACGTTGCACCGGCACACCGTCCCAGCCAAAACCAATTCCCAAATTATTATTTAAAATAAATAATAAACCCAAAAAAACAATACCTTATCCACTCAACCAACAGAAAAACCTCCAAAATAAATGTATTGGATAATTAAAAAACGGAACTAAACAAATTTGTAGAATTTGTAGATCCAGGGAGAAAATCTCCGATCCCGCCGTGTACAATGTGAGCGACACAGACTGTGTCGCCCACTTTCACGTACACTCGCCCCGCGGCCGCGAAGCGCTTCGGTCATGAGGGAAAAGGGACAGGGGGAAACGGCATGGTCACTCCCGACGCCGACGCGGCAAATAATGAGATGACATAAAGCAATTTCTTTACATTTGCACTTTAATTAATTGGAGATTTTACATGCATTCCTTATACAATCTATGCAGGATGTACGCGCGCTCGCTGTCTATCTACAGTGTAACTCTAATTACGCGGAATTACACTGCGATGCGCGCGCATCGCGATTCGAATTGCGCGCCGCATCTGGCGCGCCCTCTCTTGGAGACCGCAGCGATCGTGGGAATTATACAGTAGGATGCGTGTATGCCCTGCACAGATGAGGAGAGGACCCTGCTCCTCTTCCACGTGAGATCTCCTCGCGCAAGATCTGAAGCACGGCTACCGATGTCGTAATATTGCGCCTGCTGACTCGACACTGTGCGTGCGCTGTTTGCCGCACCTTCAGACAGATCGTCGAGCCTATTTAGGCGTTGTAACCAGGTCAATCTGGCCTCGTCAGATAGCTTCTCCAGGGAGAGTGTTTCTTGTACTCTTCTAGAGGAGTTGGGGTCAGCTAACTCCCTGCCATAAGTTAGCATCGCGAGACTGACCCCTTTGGAGCTCTGCTACGCTGTATTTATAGCAAAAGCCAGCTTCTGGAGGTGTTCGTTCCAAGACCTATGTTTCCCGTCGATAAAGGCCGCAATCATCGTTTTCATCATGCGGTTCGCCCTTTCGATGGGATTTGCTTCAGAATGGTAAGGGGGTGTCGTTTCGTGATGTATCCCCTTTCCCACCAGGTATTCGTAGACGACACGATTTTTAAATTCCGTGACATTGTCGGACAAGAACACTCGCCAGCGAGTAAGTATCCCGGAAATTTACATGCGTTTCGCGCGGTTCCAGGTACCCGCTTTGTTGATGCGATGTCGGTGCAATATCCAGATTCACCCCGTCTGAGTATAGCCTGGTGCTTGACGCGACCACTGTTGGCCTAGCAGACGTTTGGAGCTTCTTCTGCCTTGCGAGCTGCTGCGACACCTGCAGTTTCGCGTCTGCTCCGCCACACATCAGCAGCGCCATTTTTTGCTGCAGGTCACTTATTTGGGCCGACATCTGCGATATTACCTCAACTAGTGTACACATCCTGTCGTCGCAGGACTCGGAGCACACCTGACTATGTTGAGGTTGAGTACCCTCAGCCGTTGGTATAACAGGGGTCTCAAGTTCAGGTTCGGGCGTCTGTTTTTCTAGTAGGGCGCTCAACTTCCGCAGACGTAACAGCGGGTGTAACACGTCTGTCAACTCCTCTGGATCGAGGATTGTTGACCCGGACTCCTCTGTGCACACCCGGTCTATATAAGTGCGCCTCCGCTCTCACAGCTCTTCTTCGTCTACGAGAGCCGACTCTACTGGGCGGAAGTCACCGCTCAACCATTTTTGCAGGCGATCCGCTTTTAAGAAGGTTAAGCCTTGTGTGTTGAACTTGAGTTCAACTACCGTATCCTCTAAGTCTTCCGGAGGCATGCAAAAGAACCAACTGCTGAGGTCCTTTTTCGCCTTGTGGATCGCGTCCGCATCAATCGCAACCTGTTGCTCTTTTGTTTTCGCTGCTATAGCTAGCGCGTGGGAGGGTAGCACGCTTTGTGCTTGCACCCCCGTTGGACAACAACAGGGAGGGAGACCGCTATTGCACGTCACGCGCACCTTTTGTGCAGGCGCTGGGTCTTCCTTCCTAAAGACAGGGCCTATACAGGTTGCAATGTCCTCCCTTCTATTTGCAAAGCGGGGTTCAAAATGATGAAAGTTAGTCTGAATTGCACAGTTTACTTGCGCCGCTTGCACGCTCAAATGCGGCGCTGGACCTTCCCTTCTCTCACGACTCCACGCGAGCTAAAGGGACTCCCAGCATTTGTAAAAGGCCACTAGCACGTCGGGCACCAATTGTAACGGGAAGCTCCGGGGAGAAAATCTCCGATCCGGCCGTGTACAATGTGAGCGACACAGACTATGTCGCCCAGTTGCACGTGCAATGGGGCAGTGTCCTATACACTCGCACGTACGTGCGTGCGCTAGTCAACTGGGCCATGTGGCATCGATCGCAACAAATGGTAGTCGGAAGAAACAATGTCTGGAGAGTACAATGAATGGGGTAAGCCTTCTCACTTTAGGGTTTCATTTCGAGCATTGTCATGTCTCTTAGTACTGTGGCCATTTCTGCTTTAATGTTCGGCTCAAACGCATCAATTGAGTTCGATACCGATCCCCTGTGATGGTGGCTCCACCAAATGAAGATAGCCTTGACACCGCGAATATTCGGTCTGAGCGTCAATGTGAAGACATGTCCGAACATTCCCCACGATTTTTTGTGCTAGGGATTATCGTATAGGGCCCATTTTTTGACGATTTCGAGTACTCCGAATGATTCTGTTATTTCTACTTACGTTTGGCATGAGACTTCTGCAAGTAATAACTCTAAATTTCTACTCTTGAAGCATTCAAACCACTCACAGCATGTTCTTTCGCTAAGAGCAGTCTCACCGTAAGCACCTGAGAGCATTCGATAAGCCTCAGCCGCAATTTTTCCAAATGAAAGCAGAAAGTCAACACATCTTACAAATTACGCTACAAACATCAATCAGAAAACGTCGGAAGTAAACTTGCGCACATAATATAATACTCGAAGTAGTGCAAATTTAAAAATGCGGAAAGAGAATTTTTTACAGTCAACTAATATTTGTATTTGAACACTTTAAAACTTCTTGTACTTATGATTGTTGTAAAGATTATTAAATGAATCAATAGTTTGTTTCTTCAAAATATGAAAATATGATATATTGAAAATTTTGCGACGCGCGGATTATTTTTTTGAAACGCGATCTGGCGTCGGCAATGCCAGACGTACGATGGGTGCAAGTTCTCTGGAGGAGTTGGTTCCAGGCAGCGCGCCTGGATTGTGGTTTGTACCACTCGGGCGCCAGGTGCTTTTGCACCCTCCTCCAGGTACTTTGCACTACGCGTGTCGCACAAGACCAACCCGCACTGGCTGTGCTCCCGTTGCTATGCAAACGAATTATTTTGCGACGTCACGGGGAAGCATTCTGAAAATAACGGTACACAAACACAAAGCAATATTCGTTTTAACTGACTTTTATTATCACACTCAATACTGACGCAAGACAAGACGCAAGCAATCTTTTCGAGAGAGAGATAGTACGCGCGCGACGTTAAGAGCGATCGAGAGCGAGAGAGAAAAGAAAGCAAGTGCGATAAGAGACTCCACCTGAATTGCGGCACGACGACACCCTAATGTGTCAAGATGGGGTCTTGAAGTCGTGAACGGCAGGCCGGCTCTCTGGATGGTTGTCGAAGCCGGCGTCTCGATCTCTCACGATTTGAAGGCTGGAGGCGGACAGATTAGCAAGCCCAGGCCCGATGAGCGCGATGACAATCGGACTGGAGGTCGGCTCTGCTGCACTTTCCTCACGAACACGGACAAGATGATCGCCGCTCACACTCACTGACAGATCTCGAACGAATACCTCTATTCTCACCGACGGACCCAGAACCAATACGTCTATTCCGACTGACGGACCTCGAACGAATACGTCTATTCAACCCGACGGACTCAGGACGAATTATGTTCGTTCTGACTGACGAACCCCATTATTTACAACATTATTTCGATGCTGTTTCTAGATCTGCTCAGACTCCTTGTGCTCGATCAAAGTTTTAATAATTCAAAAATAGTATGGTGAATTTAAACCACCTCCTAATTTGACTGGTCGCTTCACAAGTGGGCTGACAAAACGTGTAGAGGATGGAGCGCAGGTTTCGGACGCGCTGTCTCGATTATCGTGGGCATCTCTAATCACAGTTCAAGGGCCGTCACCTGTACCCTGTCAAACAAGCTGGTGTCCGGCGATATGCACTCCAATCAAATGCAACACCGAGGTGAAGTTCTGGCGCGAAAAACTTAAGTCGAACTGTGCGGGCTCCGCGTTGAACTATTTCTCTCGGTCGCCAAGAAGACACTAAACTTTGACATTAATTCGAGGTCTTCGCGCCTTCTAACTCTCCATCCAACTGGTCACGTTGGCCTTGACAGCCGCAACAACTTGCGCCCGTTATAAACATATCGGTGCAAAGTTAAAGAGTAAATGAGTAAAGATAATCTAGCAAACAAAACATAAGATAAACAAAGAATTAAGTATTTAAAAATCCTCAATCACAAAAAGAAATTATAAAACCAAAAATTCAGAGAAATATTAATATATATCCCTTTTCAAACACTGAAAATTTACTCATTTCACCCCTAAAATTCAAATGCTGACAATAAAACTCACAAATACTTTTATTGATTCGAGTTTCGAAACAATATTACATACCAATAATACTATTGTTGAATTAAAATCATTTTTAAATAATCTTATAGATAATAATCTTAAAATAGACAAAGACAAAATATAATTTTTACAAAAACAACAATACAAGTTACAATGACTCATGAAAATTCACTTAAATAACCATTAAAAGTTGTTAAGTCTCACGTCACGTGCCAACATCTTAAAATTGTCATGTAATTGTACTTAAAAAATAATGCTTATAAAAACATTACTATATATACGATATAAGTCAAACATTACAAAGGTCAACATTGTCACATCGATTTTTAGTTGTTAGCTTTGTAAGAAAATTATTTCAGAATCAATGTAATCTACTTAAAAAATAAAACATCAAAGTGCAAGTATTAGAAGAATTTGATGTTGCAGTCAGCAAATCTTTACTGATTTCAAATACGTCACAAACGTTTGATATGCGAGACTATTGCATTATGATCAAAGACTCCCTTTGTATTAATGACAAATACTTATCTCGCTTATTAATTTCAAAAGCTTTATAATTTAACTCTAATTAATTCTAAGTTCCTCTTTTTTATTTTTATATCTGAATCAATATCAAATTGATTCAAAGCTGGATATTGCATACGTCATATAAGATTTTCATAGTTAAAACAATAAAAAAACCAACTCAAAACGACACATTTATTCCCAATTTATTGTTGATTTCATTTTCGGTAAAATCTGTATTAAAAGTAGGTAGGTAGATAAATTTTTATTTGTACATTATTTACAAAATATTGCACAAAACACATGTTTATAGACGCTATATCTTAAGTCTACTTATAAATATAATTAAACACTATCACAGCATTAGTCAAATCACAGATGAAGAACAGTTTTGGCTTAAATATTGCTTGTGTTTTCATTATTATCTATCAGTCGAGTCACATACGTATACACATTCACAAAATGAATAAAAGTCAAAGAGAACAGATAAATACACATATACTCATTACACACACATACAATTAATTTAAGGTGCAAATTAAAAGTGTTTTTGATTTGGCCAATGGCACCACAATAGCTTTCTTCCACACCTCAGGGAAGCGTCGAGTTTCAAGCGAGCAGTTGTACAGGCGCACTAAAAACGGACTCATAACCGGAAGAGCTTTAACAACTACACTATGAGGAATGTCATCTTCACCAACTGCCTGCGATGTGAACTTAGATATTGACAGTACAACATCATTAATATTTATGTCTTGGAAAAATACGAAAAAACCTAAAAATACTTATAACGCATCGCCTTTCGGTCCGTAGACTTACAGGGAGTCTCCCTCCCCTGCACGCGTCACGTCTCGCGAGCCCACCGAATTTTAAATTATGGGCGCCGGGTGGGCTCAGAGCAGGTTCCGCGGGCTGCCGCAGAAGGCACGGCCCGGTGGCTGACTGTTACAAGAAGGATTGCGGGGCACAGGGGCACAGGGACGGATGGGCGGTGATAAGCATTATTATTTTACAATCACTAATGGCGCACTTTATTATCTACAAATCCATACAAGTCACGGCTGGCTCGATGCTAACGTCACGATATGGCGCGCTACGCCACTCCACGAATTACACAATTCCCGACAAACTGAACGTTCCTTTGATCCGCGCGCGCGACCTCCGGACTCAACATTTCCCGCTACGCTCGCGTCCGGTCCGATCCCGACGACCACGTGATCGCTCGCGCGCGTTTCCCGGTTACCCCGTTCGCGGGAGCACTCTCACTTGAGAGGACGCCCCGTCTGGACTCACCGCTGGCGGCGGCCCCTGGTTCGCTGGAAGTCCCAGGTAGCCTTGGTGAACAATGGCTGCTTGGCTGCGCAGGTGGCCAGGGAGCGGGCGTGCGGTGGTACTGCGCCGCGCCGGCGACCTAGTGCTCCCTTTCGTCTGCTGGCGGAGGAACGTCTGATGCTTCCCCTCGTTCGCTGGTGGTGCGGGGGATCTATAGCTCCTGCACCGGTGGGCTGATCGCTCGCATCGTCTGGGATGTCCGCCTACGCTACTTCGTCGTCGCCTTGTACTTCTCGGTGAAGGTGATGTGCAGGGAGAGCTCCAAGTGCTTGGGGCGAGCGTCCGGCGCAGAAGAAGGAGCGCGGGCCCGCGCTCCGAGATGGTCACCTCTGTCGTCTCCTCGCTGGCCGCGGGGGTGCACCTCGATCGCCGTGCGAAGTGTGAATTCCGTCTGCGCCACCCGAGCCCTGTAGCCCCCCCCCCCTACGTTTTACTCCCTCGCGTCCGCGTGACAATTATTATTTTTCGGTACGCTCCGCGATTCCGCCCCCGCTCCATTTTTAATCTTTTTCCATGTGGCTCCTCCTACTGACGGTGCGGCGGCGTCGCGGACTGCGCCTGCGCCTCGCCTGTTGCGGTGGTGACGGCGGCGGCCTGGCTGTACGGTAGCGCGCTCTTCGCACATTGCGGCCGGAGTAGCTGCAGTTGGCGTGCGAAGATGACGGCGACCGGTGTTGTTGTGATGGTAATTGCGGATCGCATAGCCGCTGCGCTCTTCTGTACCGCGAGTGTTGTGTTGTGTGGGGCCTCCTGGCCCTGGCGCTCCATCAAGTTGATGGCGGCTCGCCTCGTGCCGCGGCGACGGCCTCTGGATGTGCCGGCGGAGGGTGTGCTCTCTTGGTTCTTGTTGGCAGGTGTAGTAAGAATCACTCCTTCCCTACCACCTACGCTAAAGCCCCCCATTTCTATAATGTTCCTCCACTAACTCTTCCTATTTTGTTGTAGGTAGGTTGGCCTGGAAGCCAAATGTGACAACGTCACATACTATCAACAGCAGAGTTGAGCATGGCATGTATCCGATTGTGGTCCTGTTCATCTGCACCGTCTGTACAGTGCCTCACTCTTATGCTGCAAGTCACAAAGCTCGAGTCCAATCCAAGGAAGGCGATTTTTATTTAATTTCATAATTTTCTTGGGGGCGAGTTCATCTATTCCCATCATTAAATTGTAGTTGAGCCTCACGACTGCTGACTCAACCTCAAAATCCTCCGCCAACAACGGCCCCCAATCATAGCCTGCCCCTCACCGTAGATGCTCAGTTTAATCGTCCGTCCTCACAACCCTGAGTTAACTCCGACGTAGCGAGAGGGCTACAGCTTAGTGAAGTCTTGGCCACGGAGCTGCCACGAAAAGCTCTCGACGAGTACATGCTCATAAATAAATTTATAATCTCATTCTCAGAGGCAACAGCATGAACCCCATTGCCCTCTCTCCATCTAATAAAGAAATTACCGCGTCAATGCCAAACGTACTTAAAGCCGCGATCGCGCGCAGTGTATTTGCACTGCATGAACGCACCATATTGACCTCGACTTAACCACAAATTTATAAAAATAGTACGTTGTTTGACATCAGTCACCGCCACATGCGAGCGAGAAAATACAACATCCTGAGTGGAGAAGGCAGTAAAGGACTGTCTCGCCTTCAAGACCAGATTAGCAGCTTCCATTCTCCTAAGCTGCACCCTAATTGATGAGATTGACTGTTGGAGTTTTTCACCAACCCCTCCATATGAACTCGCTGTTCGCGCCCCGAGCTGCACCGCGGAGACCAGGTCATCAGATATGAAGGAGGGGAGCAGAGAAGTGATGATATGCGCGACATCAGAGGGCAAGACTCCCATGCTAGCACAGTGAACCATCCCTGCGACGACGAGCTCAACTTGGAAGTCGCAGCAGGGCGCGTGGCAGCAGTTTGATTAAGCGGCGCCTGCCGCACCGTGTCCCGCTCCGCATCCGTGTGGATGCCTCTCTCCGTCTGCCGTGCTGCAGGCGATGATGAGTGCGCAGACGGGAGAGCGCTTGCCGGACTCAGTCTCGCGGTGCAGGGGGCAGGTCGCTTCGCTCCATTCGGTTGACTGGCGAAGCGGGAGAATAGTGCTCTTTCTCTCACTGTGCCGGTGTTGTCTCTCTCTCTCTCTTTAGGATAATGAGGGGGTACTAGACGAAGCGCGTTTAGGCGACACACAGGCGTGATACGTGTATACATGTGCCACGTGCGACGCTGCCGTGGAGCATGCAGGGTGATAGTGCAGCTAACATTTAACCCATATTTTAAAAATACGATTACAAAGAGTATCCACAAAGCTTTAATTAATTAGGATATTGATAATATTATCGATTTAGAAAAAAATTTATCGTGTCAAATCTGCAGATTTTAGTCATAAAGCATTATTTTATAAAGCAGCAGCTTGTATTTGCTTTAAAAGTCGTGAATATTTATCGAAAAACTGCATAGACACTCAAAAGAAAATAAGATTAACGTATAAATTTATAGTCAAAATAATCATTGTCAATATTTTCAAGAAATGGGTCATAAAGTTTCTCAATGTCCATCTGTAAGTAATTATGCAATCTGTTACTTTAAATTCAGTAGAAATTGTAAAGTAGTAAATTGTGAATATTGCAAAAGAATCGATATTTACTTTGGGTAGAAATTGCAAAAGTGGAAATGTTAATATTAAAAATTGGTCAAAAGGAATTCAGTGACAAAAATGGTATAATAATTAAACATTTACATCCATTTAGGTTTAACTAAACAAGTTTATTTCGTATTAAAAGAAAAATAATTTTGAGAAAAAACACACATCATTTTAGATGTCCGAATATATTGTCTAATATTAAAAATATTGTTAAATTAAGAATTGTAGAAACATATTGAATTAAATCATACAGGAGTAGAAATATTCTTGAATTCTTCAAGAGAAAGCGAAACTGTTAATTGATTATGAAGCCGTTATTAATTAATGACCTGTGATATGGTTGATAACTCACAAGAAATAATTTAATAATAATAATAAGGAAGTTAAAGAAATATATGTTATAGACTTAGATTTTATTGAAAACAATAAGCTCGAAAAAAGACCAATACCGCCAAAACATTAAAAATTTACTGCAACAACGCAAATTATGAGATTAAGGTGTTATTGTTGATTATATTGTTTTTGAACATAGTGAAAATACAAAACGAGTAGATTGGCCTCTAGCGCGAGTTACCAAGATGATTGCAAGAAAGGAATAAGGTTATCCACTAAAGAATTGCGAACGGCGAAATGGTGAGAACAATTCAGCATACATTTCTGTTAGAATCGATGTATGGCGTGTCGAATGAGAGTCATATCTTAATAAATAATTATAAGTTGAATAAAAGACATTCTAAGTATAGAATAAGTGATGAAGGAGAGGTATGCCTGTACACTGCAAAGTGTAACGGAGTATCACAAAAAAATAATATTAAATGGTCATTACATATTATCATAAGTTGAATAAATTAATATTATTGCTTTGTATTCATAATTGTATTTTTATCATGTCAATATAAATCGAGACATTGTATCATCTCGCTGATGAAAAGAAGGAAACATTATAAATCTATAAGCACATTCCTTTATAAGGCTTAATATGTTCGTTAATTGTGGGGAACGTACAGGCTTTCTGCAAAAAATAAACCTTAGCTTGTATTAACTTGTAAAACTTAATTCGTAAAAGGCTTTGAGCGATTGTTATTATAGTCCTCTTGAACCCCCTCAGGGCGAATCAGAAACCGTGTCTCGACACGACGGCCATGTATGGGAAGAGACCGTAACGACCCAAGGCCCGTATGTAAACCCGGGGCATCGTACAGCGGAGGGAGACCCGGTCCCTATCGAAGGCCCCACGGAACAGGAAAATGCCGGTGTCTTTTCAGACAATCGGTGGTTTTTTGTGGTCCGACAGCGTGGGACAAAGCCATGTCCCTGGCGGAGAGTGGCGAAGGTTTGTGTAAAAGTAACTGCCTGAGCAGAGGACTGCGATCATGGGCGAATGTGTCGGCATAGTCAAGATCCCAATGAGCAGCGCCAGAAGAAGTGCCTGGCCCTTCTATGGACCATCAAAAAGCTGTCCTTACAAGTCATCATAATGCCCTTAAAAGGCTCAAAATCTGAAAGACCCCACTGGACGTCTAGCGAAGTGGATCCAGGAAATGCAGCAATGGGATTTTGAAATTGAGTACACCAAAGTTTACCTAAACAAAGTCCCGGGTGCATTCCTGAGGGGGTACATTAATGATAAATTCGAGATCACCGCCAGGTGGAAGATCGACGATAGTATGCTGTACTCAGATACTCAGTCTATGTACTTTTGAATTCGATATCTTTTCGAGAGGAGGGGTGGGAAGCTCATCCTGCCCTCCGAGCTCAGAACTAGGGCCATGATAGACGCGCACAGGCATCCATCGTCCAGTCACCTAGAAATAGAAAAAACGTTCAATCAGATAGCGCGCGAGTTCTACTGGCCTGGGTTCTACCATTAAGTGAGGGACTTTCTGAGAGTCTGCGAGGTGTGCCAGAAATACAAAGTGTCATAACAGGACCCGGTAGGCCTTATGGGCCAGACGGTCGTGGAGAGTCCCCGGCTAGTGGTGGCTGCCGACCTGATCGAGCTGCCCCGGAGTAAACACCAACACCGTTACGTGTTGGTTTTTGAGGATTTGTTTACTCGGTTGATCGAGCTCTCATCTAGAAGGGCCGCGACAAGCAAGGCCGTGGCGAGTGCTCTGGAGGACTTGGTCCTGCTCCGCTGGGAAACTCTACTATTCCTGCTGACAGACAATGCCCGCTATTTTGTCAACCGACACCTAAATGAACTGTTGGAGAAAAACGGAATAGAGCATGTCACCCCTCATACAGCCCTCAAGGAAACGATAAAGGGTGAATAGAATGTTTAAGACGATAATTGCGCAATATGTTGGCGTAGATCATCGTAGCTGGGATGAGTAGTTGCCGGAGTTGAGGCCCGCGTTAAATACCGCAGTCCATTCCAGCACCAAGTTCTCAGTAATTATTCTAAGTTTCGCGAGAATTTCCCGATCCAGTAGTAGTCCAACATTCCAGTTAGCTCGGAGCTGGCGAGCACCATACTATCGGGGGTGTCGACGGCAGCGGCGACGCCACCCAGCGCTCCGAGCTCCTTGTCGGCCAATAACAGCCACGTTATCATAACGTTCCCCCTAGCGAGGTAGTAGAGAATAAGCGATATAGAATGGTGGAACGGCGAGCCCGTCCAAATTTGCACCCAGTCTCCTTGCAACTAGTGTATATTAGTTATATAAAACATCTAATGTCGTTAAAATATCATAAATATTAAAATTAGTTTTAAATCAATAAGTTAGCCCTGAAAACTTCTAAAGAAAGTATATAATATTGTCATATATAATTATTTATTTCTGTTACAGACGTAGCTCCCGAACATATGGAAATCCGTATAAATTACTTAATACAGCAACATTTGGAGTATTAGGAAGAAAGACTCAAGAACAAAATATAGAACATTGCTATGGTACTTCAATTACTGTGTGTCATGACTGTCGCATGATGGTTATTCAAATAATTAAAAGCTCTAATTTAACACGGACAAATATCAGAAATGACATCATTTCTCGTTTAACTCTTAATTTGTCACCTGCTTACAATTGAAAGTAAGCTAATGAAAAGTATTATATTATAATGTAAATAAAAAATTATATAAAATTTGAGAATTCTTAATGTCACTATATTGGTAAATATAGGTACTATACACAAAACATTATACTTATTAAGATTTCTTAAGGTGACCTTAATGAAAGATATCGTATTAAGTGGCAATATGTAGTGAAACTGGACCAATTTTGATACCATTTTTCTATTTATATTAGTTATTATTGTTTTAAATTGCCACCAATATTATTGTTATTATTATTATGGATAATTATACAAACTTTTAGATAACAATAATTTTCTCTCTCCTCGTTTCACCTTAAAAAATAGGTTTAAAATGATACTTTCACCATCAGTTACAGCAGTTTTAGTCTATGAATATTTTTTGTATTATATTTTCTTCAATAAAAATACTATAATTTTCTATTATATGCAGCAGTTCTAAATATTTTTTAGCCAAAAAGCGCGGCTTACTCGTCGTAACGGAGCTACTCAGACGAAATAAAGGAAATAGTCAATGGGAGAGAGTAGGGTGGAGATATCGAAGATGCATGTCCATTCGTCGACTGCCAAAATTGTCAACATTAGAACGTCTAGCCGCAGTGAAATAAACTAACACTCAATCTCTCTGTGCAGATTATCTAACACGGTCCTACGCATATTGCTCCCACATTCCGCACCTGGATTAACGTCATTCTTGTAGAGAACAATGAAACGGTAATTTCCGCTGCCAATATATCTGCTCCTTTTCATAGCAACCACAACATAATTAATGTTTCAATAGAGGTACCTGTCCCCGAATCTATCTGTTGCTCTTTCGAATATAGGGATTATAAGAGCATCGATGGCTAGAGGCTTGTGCAGTTGTTGGCGGAGGATTTCGACATTGAGTCAGCAGTCGTGAGGCTCAACTACAATTTAATGATGACGATAGATGAATTCGCCCCAGTAAAAATATTGAAACTAAATAAAAATCGCCTTTTTTGGATTGGGGTTGAGCTTCGTGACCTGCAGCGTAAGAGTGAGGCACTATACAGACGGTACAGACGAACAGAACGAAGGCAATTCCTTGAGAACTTCGTCGATATGCGCAAACACGTTCAGGAGAAAATTGATCAGGCGAGGACTGAATACATTCATAATCGCCTGTTCGAAGCTCAAAATTCCAGTTCAATCTGGCGTGAGTTGCGGAACCTAGGTTTGCTACCACGAGCAATTGGGTCTTTGCATGGGCTCATGCCGGAAGAAGTTAACACTCACTTTGCACGGGTGTCTGTTTAAAATACTATCGATGACAATCAGTTACATGCCTTGCTCAACTCTGCTGCTGATGGTATTTCTCGGTTTAAAGACATAAATATTGATGATATTGTACTGTCAATATTTAAGTTCACATCGCAGGCAGTTGGTGAGGATGACATTCCGCATAGTGTAGTTGTTAAAGCTCTTCCGGTTATGAGTCCGTTTTTAGTACGCCTGTACAACGGCTCGCTTGAAAGTGGACGCTTCCCTGAGGTATGGAAGAAAGCTATTGTGGTGCCATTGGCCAAATCAAAAACACCTTCTGGACCAGATGATTTTCGGCCTATTTCACTACTTTGCTTTCTTTCAAAAGTGCTTGAAAGAATTGTTTACGACCAGTTTATGGAGTATTTGGGATCTCAGAATATTCTCGACCCACTCCAAACTGGCAATCGACGGCATAGTTCGACTGAGACTGCTTTGCTGAGATTGACCGAATACGTATGCAGTGCTACAAACAAATGACAGGTGAAGTTACTGTTATTGTTTGACTTCAGCAAAGCGTTCAACACTACGTCCCACTCGTTTATTGAACTGCATGATACAAATGGGCTTCTCGCGAGGGGTGCTAATGTGGATTTGGGCATACTTGTCTGGAAGAGAGTAACTCGTCATCTCGGATAGAACAATAAAATCTTCTTGGCTCTCCACCACACGAGGTGTTCTTTAGGGTTCTGTTTTAGGACCTTTGCTGTTTTGCCTTTACATTAATCACCTTGGTTTTGCCCTCGACTCCTGTCCTCCAGGTTTACCATAATTTTTCTACAGATAACCTCGAGGCAGGAGCCAGCCATGTAACAGCTGCGGCCTGTGCGATCTCGGACTGGGCCTCCTCTGCCTCCTTGAAGCTCAATGTTGGAAAGACATCTGCGATTCTTTTTGGAACTTGTAGGTTCCTTTCTGACATTGAGTCGGCCGGGTTCAATTCTATTGTATTCAGGGAGGCAGCAGTCGTGTCTTTGTCTGAGACTATAAAAAGCCTTCGTGTTGTGCTAGACGCGGGTCTTACCTAGAGACCACACATTGAATTAATTTGCCAAAGAATCAACCAGGTTTTATACAGTCTACGTTTTTTCCGTCAGTACACCACGGAGGCTCTTCGTGCCAAGCTGGTGCGTTCACTGGTCTTTCCACATTTCAATTATTGTTCGACTGTTTATTTAGATGCGTCCCTCGAGTTGAGGATAAGGCTACAATGCTCACAGAATTCCTGTATGCGGTATGTAACGGGTGCTAGGTGGGATGATCATATCACCCACTTCAGGATCCGATTAGGCTGGATGGGAGTAAACGGTTGGAGGGAATTTTTTATGTATTTGCAGATCTACAAGATCTTACGGCTGCGTCAGCCTGAGTACTTCGCTGATCTGTTCTCTCTTGATACATCTGATCGACCGGTCAGGGGTGAACCTAAAGAGATTTCCGTTTCTCGGATGCGCATTGAGACGGGAATTAAATCTTTTTCTGTTCAAGGCGCTCATCTGTGGAACGGACTGCCATCCTATATTAGAAATGCGCCCTCTCTTTCTCGCTTCAGGGGGCTAGTGATGGATCATTTGAGGGATCGGTATATCACAATAGATTCTTCTAGTCAGTCGTCCTCTTAATCTTGTATTAATTTGCGCCCTAAATTAGTTGTATGTATGTATTTATTTTCTCTGACTTATAATATTTATGGCAATATTTGTGCCAAAACTGCACTACATCTGTGATATGACTAAGCTGTGATAGTGTGTAATTATATTTATAAGTAGACTTAAGGTGTAGCGTCTGTAATGTGTGTTTTGTGCAATATTTTGTAAATTATTTACAAATAAAATTTATCTATCTATCTATCTATCTATCTCTCTCACATACTCTTGAGGCGGGAAATTCGCGCGCTAAATTAATATAAGACGTATGCTACTTACTCTAGCAGCGGCGACTCGCAGCTTGGTGTGGAAAGATTCGACAGCTCAGCTGTACTTAATCACGGCTATGAACTTCTCGATCGTGAACGGGAGGAGTTCTACTGCCACCAACGAACGTAAACTCGATGCATTATCGTGCACTAAAAACTATCCCAATTATCTATCTCTAAATAATACAGTTTCTATTACTCTCTCCGTAACTATACAAAATATAAGCATACATAGTATAATGTGCTCTCTATAAGTCTCAAGCCCTTTCGCGTCCCAAGACACACTGTTGAATTCGTACGATCGACCAAGGATCGACGATCGATCGCGCGCCTAATTGCCCTCTCTTCTTGATTAGACGCCGCGACCGCGCGCGCTCATTGCCTCGCCGCGCCGAAATTTGCGCCTCTCATTACCCTCTACCTGGTTCTGGGTATGGCTCTAAGCACGCGCTGAGTACAGCAGTACAGCGACGACCACGACGAGATTTCGTCGCAATACCCCCCCCCCCCCCCCGAAGCATCACATCTTTCCAGATGCTAAGTTTACTCATCAGGATAGTCGCCACCAACGGTTTTCGGTACACTTCACCGTTCACTAATAAATACTTACACTAATATCAAAAAATAATCTACACGTGCAAAGTCAGGCCATCAACCAGATTCAGAAAGGGCCGCGGCTTTTGGTGTTATTGAAACCGCCTATTCAAACTCTATCTTCTACCACTCGCTCGCTATCTACTGCGGATTCGGGTGTCCCCAGAAAGCCTGAGCCAGGGCCATCCGCATGCACACTCGATCCTCTGGCTCCGCGTTCCGTAACTTACTGAGAATCAGACGGGCTTATTCGAAAGTACTAGCCATCTGCAAAAGCTGCCGTCGTTTCGGCCGGCACGACTATCGGCCTGGACATCTAGGCAAGTCCCAGGGAAACGACATCTTCGTTTCCCACCGAATCGACAAGTGCCGCACCGGACATTTCCATCGGCTGCACAGGGCTTCTTCTCTCAACTCCCGTCGATCTATCAGGAGGCATCATCGGGTAAGCACCTGACCCTCCAGCATCGACCCTAACCATCGGCAGATCAGTCTTTGAGCTCTGCAAGACTACCGTTTTTGACGCTTGGTGTTCCACGGTAGCCCGAATCCCCTGAAATGGTGCTGTCGATAGTAGACTGACGCTTTTGCGGTCTTGTGTCTCTGGCCGCTTTTGAGCCGTCAATCACGCAACGTGATCCTCACCACAACGTGAGCAACTATTCAGGGCCTCACACAAACGCCCACAGTTATGGTAGAACACCGTGTTAAGGGGTCGGGGACAATCCAGTCGATTGTACCCCTTCCGCCAACACTGATAGCACATACGCAGCGGCAGATCCCAGAGGGATCGACGGGCACGTTCAACCTCCCGGGGAAAATGCAGACGGAATCGGACTCGACAATCCTCTTCCGTGCCTGCCCTCCCGAAGTCGGAGCCGCTGGCGAGCTATCTTCACATACGTGCTCTCGACTAACGGCCCCTTTGGGTTCGATTGCCCTCCAGCGCCACCCATAACCACCCCTCTACCTCCTCAAGCTCTCTCATGCTCGTGACCGCGATCTCACTCCCTTCCTCTTTCGCCTTCTCTTAAGGCTGGGCGTTGGGGCCGGAGGCGACACTGCGCTTCGAAGCGATGTCAACGGCAACGATATAGCGAGGCTCTCCTAAAGCTCGTCCTCTGGCGTCTGACTCGAGAAATAGTCCTCCATCTGGAGTTGACGCGGAGGATTCCACTTCAGGGGACGCCTCGCCTGCAGGCGCTGTCGTCTTGCCTCTTCTTGGCATAAGTCCTCCAAATAGCTCACCGGAAATTTGTTGCAGCTGGCCTCTTCTCGCCCCGTCGGAACCTCCATCTCCATGGGATCGACGACGGGACTTGCTGGCTCAACCGCCGCAACCTCCAATCGCCTGCCCCACTGGCGGCTTACTGCCTCATTCTCGTTTACCGTCGATGACGGCTGCAGGCTCTGGTCTGCAGAAGGCCACGCATCCTTAGACGCCGCATCGTCCGATGCCATCAACACCTCGGCCACCATCTTCTCGTCGGAATTTCTCGCGAGCGCGCTACGTCATCGCTGCATCCACCTCATCCACACTGACTGGATCCCCAACAATGCAGGATCGTTGCTGTTGGTCCTCCATTACGGCTCAACCACACTTAATGTGTGGTCGCGACAGTACTTCGTGGCAAGAAAAGAACACCTTTACGGCAAACCCTTCCCCCCACTTACAAAGTGCTGGATCACCCCTCCGTGCGCTCAGCCACCCATCCTGTAAAAAAGAAATAAACCTGGACACAATAAAAAAAATGAAAATTCAGCACCCCTCACGCACCTAAAAAAATAGATACATTAACATTAGATACATTACATATGTCTATTATTTAGGTAAGGTCGTTCGGTTAACCAGTAGACTCTTCCGACGATTTCTTCATGACGTCATTTTTGTTACTTCTGCGTAATCTACTCATTCAGAGCGTCAGGCTCATCTTATTTGATGATGGAAAAATTTTAATAGTAATTGTCTTCAAGAGGATCTTATCCGAATTTTCATATCACTGTCTTGAATCAATGACTAATACTGACAATAAAGTCAGTGCTTTCACTGATGTTATTCGAGCAGATTACGATATTCATGCATTTTGAATAGAATGAAATATCCGGCACCGTCAATTTTCTTCTTGGGTTTCTAATAATATTCTTCAACTTTAGATTCAGAAGCAAAATAGTAACTTTCAAATTCGGGAGAAAAATAAGGCTTGGCAAATTCTTAAAATATCTCGAGAAGCTTCCGATGAATGTATGCATTATTACGAAACATAATAACCTCTATATATATATATTTTTTATTTTTTTTACCTTTATATTTAAGTGCACAATTTCTCAGGCTCATCTTAATCTTGGAAGATTATTAATAAATTGGAACTTGATAGGTCTCGAATGATCCCACTACCATTCCATGCTGTTGCAACAGAAAGAAAGAATAAAAGTTCTGTCTCATCCAATATAACTACATGGTTTACCGAAAAAAAATTCTATGGAAAAATTGATTTTCAACATAGGATAAATAATAGTAAACTGAATGATGGTAACAAAACTAAAAAAGTTACAACCAGGCGTACGAGAGCATTTGCACCGAAATAATTCGAATCGAAAAATTGGAACGTAAGGTTCGCCAGATATACGGATATGTTTGTAAAAGTGAAAATCTCACAACATTGAAAGTCTGAAGTATATAAAAAATCATTCGTTCGTTAGCGAAATAACTCTGGATCTCAGATGTACGTAAGGGAGGATGAATTCCGATCAATTACGAAAAGAATATTCGAAGAAATCGACGGATTGATAGTAGTGATAATGTTATACTTAAGAGTGCTCTACACGGTGAACAAACGTCGTCGTGGTCAATTTAGAAACTTCTAAGCCGATAACATTTTTTTCCACAACTTATGCCTCCTAAAAATATTTATCGTTAATAAAAATTATATTAAAATAGTCCATTTTTCTTCTTTTTCTACCGGGCCACTGTCATATAAATAAAAGTCGCGAACCATCGTGGTTTTTCTCTGGGAGGCCGCGCGTTTGCCGCTATGCGCGGTACTAAACGCGTCTTATCACTGCTTTGCTTCAAGTTTATTTTGAAACTCGCGAACTTCGCGCTCATTTTTACGGATCTTTCGCTATCCAAGTCCCTGAACTCGTGACGTCTTGTTTGCGTCAGCATATCAGCGCCTTCCTCTTTTAACTCGAGCTAGGACAGCGGCCCTGAGTCCGACGTGGGCTATGCTGAGGTTCTGCTCGACGGCTTCCTTGCGGTTGACGACTACGGCCCGGGTGCATTCAGCTTTCCCGGATTGGCTTTTGCCTATCACGTCGCCCTTGGACCCTTCGAGCACCGTCTGAGTGCCCCTCAGCAGGTTTCGCAGCCTTCCGAGGTCGCGCTTTAATCTTTTGCGTCATTTCTGCCTCGGCTGCGCGGCCTGCCCTGTCCTGCTTCTCGAGGGCTATGAGCCGACGCTCGAGCTCGTTGCGCCGATGCGTTTCCATGCATTTTTCTTCGCGCTTCTGCTCGATGCTCCTCTCGAGGCGCAGCTTGGTTTGCTCAATCAGTTTGAGCTCATGCTTGCTCTTCTTCAGCCGCGCCACACCCTCGAGTTCCTGGTGCTTTATCTTTACGATAGGAGGCAATATCGCTGTTTTCAAAATTCTAATTTTAACTTCTCTCTTAGCGCTGCCCTTTTCGCTTTCTGTTTCGAGCTGCCCAAATCCTGAGGGCTGGCTCCGGGATGGGTCTTGCTCTGCCTGGTGAGGTGGCCTGCTTTTGGGCTTCCGTGTTGATGACCTTTGCATCGCTAGTTTCTCCGATCTAGCGTCGTCAAAAAGCTCTCGGCCGTCTCGGGTTCCATGTCTCGACCCGCTGCAATACTCGTACGACTTAATTTTTGCTGGCTCCACACCTTGTGGCTCGTCTCTGTGCGGCCTCGACACCGTATTTCTTGTATTCGCGTTTATCCTGCTTCTCTGCGACGGAGCCCATGCTGCTTCGTCTACGCGTGTTGCTTGCATTGCCCCCGATTCGGCAAAACATCTTCCTTCGAACAAAGCCTCCAACTCTATCGCAGCGCCGATGGCATCTCCTATGTGCAGCGGGTTCGCCTGCTGCACCCAATAGTTAAGCGGCGGTAATAATCCGAGTATAAAATTATGTAGTGCCAAATTTCCAGCCTTTCGAATTTCATAGGCCTTCTCCGTATGGTTGGCGTCTCGCGCCTTCTCGTGAATCGCGACGAGCTGCCGGTATAGCTGCTGTACGCGCTGGCCGTATTCGGCAACGCCCTCTCCTCTTCGTTGTTGCACTTGCTGCAATTTGTATATTATGTCCTCCGCAACCCCCATCGGTTTCAATTGGGCGGCCAGATCATGGAGTAAATGTTCTAATGTACGATAGGTCCATAGATCTCCTCGAAAATCCGTTTTCGCTCGTCCCACTATCTTATTCGTCAATCTATCTAAGATCGCAAAATCGAACTGCGGCCCGAAGTACTTGGCTGTCCTCCGGACCAGCTCGCCAAAACTTTTGCAGTTTCTCTGGATTCCCGTCGAAGGTTGGAAGGTTTATAATCGCTTGCTCTATAGTCAAGCCGATCGGCTCTGGTTGCATATTTATTGGCATTGTTATTCTTAATATTATTTACTCTTTTTTATTCTGTTTATTCTAAAAAAAAATTTTTTTTTGTTTGTTTTTTTTTCGTTACATACCCTCTTCTTCTCCCGACATTCAGTTTCCGTATTTTATTTTATGACATTAGAGAACAGAGAAGAGAGAAGGAAATTTCCCGCTCCTCGGTTTTTTCTTGTTTTTATTTATTTTAACTCCCGCGTAATTTCATTGTTATTGTATTTAATTCTGTTATTACTTACCTTATTAGCAAGCCCATAATTCCATCCAGCTTGCCTTCCGTGGCTAGCCTGGGTTGCTTTAGCTTCTATCTTCATGGTTCGGTAAAATCATTGATTTCCTCGGCTTCTTCTCGCTCCTGATAACCCCCGCGTTCGCGAAAATGTCGCAAACGTCTCACACTTTACTCCTGGTCTCTCCGCCCTTGCCGCACAAGGGATGCCAATCTGTTACATACGCGGCGCAACTGCCAGGGGGGAGGAGGCGGCGGCACGCGTCCCTGCTCGTGGACCGAGAGAGTGAGTGCGGTGAGTGCGTCGGTGGCGAGAGTCGAACTCTCGACAGGAGCTGGAGACTGGAGGGGTAGCGAGGAGAGTCAGACACCAGGTTGCGGTTGAACTGGTTACTTTATTGAGCGTCTTGTGTGAAGATCGTCGGAAAGAAGAGGCGGCGCTCCGACGCGACATTAGATGACTAGCCCCCCGTTTGTTGTTCCCCTTACTTTTTATAGCCGCTTCGCGTTGCTCTTCCCCACCCGTGGCTTGCCGAATTCCCCGTATGCCTCCGTCTTGGTTGGAGTTGCCGATCTTGCGAATCCTCCGGGCGCCTTGCTGTTGCCAGGCGGGCGTCGGCTCGAGGCCGCGAGTTTTCGTCGATCGGCGGTTATCCGAGCTGCCGACGTCGCGGGTCAGCTAGGAGCCTCCTGCTGCCGTGGCCCGGCTGCTTGCGAAGCCGCCGCTTTCACACGATCGGCGGTTGTCGGAGCCGCTGCCTTCGCGGCTCCGTCGCGTATCACGCCGAAAGTGTGTAAGTGACAAATTTCAAAGTTTAATAATCTACTTCTAATCGATTCTAAATAACAGTCAGAATCATTACAGCTAGTTCGATTCGTAAAACATTATATCTTGAATGTAAGTTGGGACATACGATAATGTATATACCATATAAGAATCTGTACTTTGGAAATAAATATGCATGCAGAGCGCAGTGAAATGGACAATGCGGCCGACGGGACTACGATACATTTGTAATATTTATTATTAAACAATTATTATTATTATTATTTTCTGATCTTGTGCAAACAAGATAGTTTTTCAGTAAAAAAGTAGATCGGTTGAAAAAAATTAAATTTCATTTTTTAATACAAATTGGTTATTTGATTTTCTGATAAAATGAAAAAAAAAACCCAATAATTGGCGTGCGGAATCTGCGGCTTTTAGCCACATTAAGACGCATGCCCGCCATCTTATACTTAGGTTCTTTCAGTCTGCGAATTCAGGCCTCACCCTTCTATTTCAGACGGCCTTTCGGCCGTTTAGAATTACTGGATAGGCTGTTGGCACGTGGAAGTGCCTACCAATGCGTCCGGACGACGCGCAAAGGAACCTCCACGCCTTTTAGGGAAGCTTGTGGGAGGTGACGGCTTGATAGCTTGACGGCACGAGGAAGTGCCTACCAGCGCATCCAAGAGACGCGCAAAGGCACCCCCGCGACATAGGGTTAGTTGGGGCATATTCCCTCTTTCTGTTTTTTTGTAGATAGAATAGTAGCCCTGTGGGAGTACGAAATACGTGGGAATAGTCGCGTCGGCCGTCTCGGAAATGTGGTAAAGGGAAAAGAGGCCGGGTGATTGGTTGGATCCCTGTTAAATAATGTTAGGTCTATGTAGTTTAGTGTTCACCAAATAGGTAATTAAACCATTTGGTTAGTGTCATCGAGTGAATAAAAATTGGCCGTCGGTAGAGCAGACTACCAACCTCTCCGAAGATAGGGGTTTCTAGTCGACAACAAGAGGCCGGTGAGTACAAAAAAGAGGAGGGCAATGGATAGGTGACAGAGGGATCCCCGCAGTTACGAATAAAAGGGCTGCCTGGCCAAAATCGTCAAAATTCAAATGCCCTACAGGGAGGGCGAACTGTCGGGTTCTCTCTCCGGTTGCTGTTTTTTTATAATTCTGTATATTTTATGTTAATGTATTTATTATTTTCAGCAGATTCCTTAGAGGGGAAGGTGAACCGGTGGGGGAGATATGTACCCCGTCGATACCTTCTATCGATCGTTTACGGCTGATCGTTTAATTGGGGTATTGTTGAGGGACGCAGGAGGCACACTTTGTCTGTCCAAAGGCTAGCAAATCAAAGGGGAGGAGCCACCGCTCCGTATAATCGCCTTTTTCGTGAAAGATGCGAAGGCCTCTGAAAAAGGTTTCAGCGTTGTCCTTCTCTGCTCCGAGAAAGTGAGCGAGGCGGCTCATAGGGCTCTGGCGCAGCGTGCGGTGTCCCGCGACGCCCACCCTGGACTGTATCCTCGTCGCCTAGTACGCCTCACTCTTCCCCCTCAGCGGCATTCCGGGGCGGCCGACACGACTCTTAATCCATGTAACCATTGCTACGGGGTTCCTACTCTATTCTAACAAAATTGAGGCCTTACCTTCCCTTGCGATTATTTAGCTAGCCGCAATGGTCTTTGCCCTACATTAAAAAAAAACCAGGCTAACTTTATTGACGCGGGTGTGCCTTTGCGTATCTCCAGGACGCGCTATTAGGCACTACTTCATATCGTCAGCCTATCATTGCCATCACCCGAACATCCGCTCTACAATTCTGGGTTTGTTGCGCAAAAACCAAACAGGGAGTGTGTGCATGCCTTCATACGCGCCCGAAGGCCGTTTAGACCAGGTTCACACGCAAAGGGAGTGGAGAGACTTTAAATCGCAGGTTCTGTAAGAACCTATTAGGTTCTCGGAAGTGCCTCTCAACGCGGCTCAAAATCGCGGATCAGGCACGTCACGTTTTCGCCCTACTGTCGTGCAACACCAGTTGGCCTGGGAAATTGAAGGGTTGGGGAACTTCATGATCCCCCACCCCCTTCTTCCCAATTGGAGTTTATTGAAATGGAACCAAAAGAAAAAAAAACTGAGGCTTGAAGGTTCTCTCTCCCGCTGTCCTCGTCAGCGCGCGATTTGCTTCCCAGACGTCGCGCTTTCTCTTACGCGCATCTCCCCACACCAACTTGGTGGTGAGCTCTGCTGGCCCTTGCTTCAGAGACCCGGCCCCCTCCGGGCCAATTACGCAGCGGTCGCCTTGGCGCCTCCCCCCCCCCCTCCGACCCCTGGATGGTGTCGGATGCTGGACGTCTCCGTCCCCTCGTGGCGTTGGAGAGGTGTGTGCTCGAACGCCCCTTCACAGGTGGGGTTCTGGGCAGCTGATGGTCGTGCTCCGGCCTCCTGGTGGTGTGGGAAGGCGATCGCATCCCGATAGTCCGGGGGCGTATAACCATGCGTGATCTCGAGATTTTTAAGTGTCATATTGATTATAGATATATATAATATACATGAGTATATTTTGAAATATATAATATATTCACATTTCTAATTGCGTTTTATCATTTCAAGAAAGTAATATTTGTGAAATTTCAACTACTAAACAGTCAACTAATTTCGTTTTTAAATTAACATAATAAAAAAAAAATTTTGGGAAATGAATTGTACATAAAGTACAAATCATAAATAAAGCATTGTTTTCAAACTCAATTCGACATAAAAGTTTATTTTTAAATCTAAATGATAATGCAAATGTGCAGAATCATTCTCTATGTATTAAAACGTAAATCCCGAGACATGCAAGTATCGCATATTTAAATTTAGGATATTCATTCATGTATATTGTGACCATTCCAACGTATGGCAAAACTCCTCTCGCTCGTCCAACAACATCTTTATGGGTTAACCATAGCTGTCCAGGAGCATACAGGCCTCTATCATCAACGGAATTATTGTCACCTTTTGTTAAAAATTTTACTGTATTATTTTTTCCGCCTCTGCAAGAAAAAAATATTTAAAATTAACATGTTATGATAATTTAAAAATTTTATAAAAACGTCAATAAATAACATGACATTTAACAGGTTTATTAAAATTAATACAAAATAATAAATTGCTCAGAAATCTTTATAGTTATATGATAAAAATAGTTTCTTTATTATCTAATGTGGTTCTGCTATAATTTTTAGTAATACGAAAACACTACAAAGTGAATGTTAAGATTTGAGCGTTATTTTAGAATCATGTTTCTTCTCGTCGCGACAATATAATTTAGAAAATTCAAGTTATAATAATTACTTAAACGTACTCGTCCAAATCCCTTTTGCAGGTAGAGCCTTTACCTGTTCGACACTTTGAGCGTTCAGCGTAACCGGACCTAAAACCTTTTCCTATGTAGGCGTTGCCTATTGCATACTTTAGTAATATGAAACTCTGTAACCCATAGGATTGCATGTATGCTTTTATTTTTATATTCAGTCTTACTTGAGCGGTCGCACTGAGAGGTCACGCGGACTCTCCAATTTATACATCGCGAGAAATAAAGTCCACCTTTGCTACAGTAAACTTTAGATTCTTTTTATTTATCCATTCATAATTGTTTGGTGCATCTGATTAAATTCGCGTGCACAGCGGATTCAAACCTCGCGATAGTGAGATCTGTGGAAACGCGAATCGAGATTTCAACAGTGAATAATAAATTCATTTAGGAGATAGTAAACTCATTTCTTACCCTGTGTTTATATATCTGCAAGAATATCATAAATATGTTGAATGAGATCTAACAGAAGTCTATATATTCATTCAACTCTAACTCATCATTTTTAATCTTGAACATTTTAAATTTGTCGTAGATTTTTAATGAATTAATGAATTTTAATAATTTAAAGCTTTGTGACACGCCCGCATGCCTGTCGCACAGATTCGAGGTCGCCCCGGAGGGGACCCGGCCGATAGCCCCGGGCGGCTAGCCTCTCGGCGGTTGACGCGGGTTGGGACAATCTCCGCCCGAACGTACACAAAGACGGATGCAAAGACGGAGGGCAAAGGGTGAATGATAAGATGAATTATAATTAGGCAAACTGCGTTATATAATAGTTGTGTGTTCCAGAGCAAGAAGTTTAACCCGGTAGTTGTTCTGTATTGTTCGGCGTTGTTCCGAAAGGGGGGCCTCTACGGACTCCGGCAAGTGCGCTCGCTTGGCATAAACGAACCGGGGGCAAAGGGGTTAGTCAGGCAACGGCTTTGGTGTGACGGCCAGCGTCTGACTTGCCCTTGCCTTGGTCGACGACTCTTCTCAACCACAGTGGTAGCCCGGACCTGCTCGTTCCTGACAGGCCTCTCATCGAGACCGTGTGGTGCTCCTATGCTCCCGCGCATTTATCTAGCGCAATGCTACGTTCGGACCGTAACTGCCTACCGGGGGTCTCTTCGCAAATTTCCCGTCAGATGCTTTTTCCTACCCACGGGAATCCCTCTCGTTTCCACTCGCTTACACTACTACTGGTCCTAAATCACCAGCGCAGTCCTCCCGTCACAAACCCTCGTCCCTAAGGCCTATCTCCACAGGCCAGTTGACGCTAGTCGTGTACGATTAATGTTAAGTTAGTTACGGTATCGTGCTAGCCACGAGTTCCCAAGGGGACTCCTCAAGTACGACTTCACCATCGCCGCTCCCTGGCTTGGTCATTGGTTCCTCGGTAATCAAAAAGTGTTTTTACCTTACGATTTTGATCTACTCCACTACATTAACTGTTTTAGTAGGGGGGAAGAATAAATCGATTCATTTGCCTCCCAGAGCGCTTCAGAAACGTGACATACCTTGGGATTCGCTTCTTTGCTTTCGAGGATTTTGAGACGATCACTGGTATAATAGGCATACAAATGATGTTCTAATGTATATGAAGATTGTGTGCTATGCCGTTTTTCACATGCGATTGTTTATTAGTTTCTATCTGAACCCCAGAGAAAGGATGACTTACAATGATTCCAGAGCAATATTGTGCCGACATTTTGGAGGATGATTTTATTATTCATCTGGTGGTAATTTCGGAGTTGAAAGGTGTGACAGAGTAAATTATCAATACTACAGGAAAAACACCTGCCATGATGTGTTTTTCGTAACATGACTGATTGAACTGATGGTGCATAAGCTACAACAACTAATGTCGATTGGCTGACAAACGCGCGTAAAATTCGAGGCGCTATGTAAGTAAGATTAGAGGCGTGACATCCTTATATTTAATCTTATAAAATGATATATCTATATTTTTATTATCATTATTTTATTATTTAAATACTTTATCATAGTTTCAATTATAATTATAATATATCTGTTTAATAATTATTAATTATTTCTAGATTTATTGTTCTAGAAATTGAAGTCAAATCAATATTTGTTAAATGAATAAGTAAACTTGCATTATATTTTCACGCAACCAATTAGGTATTGCGCATCGTATATTTATTTTAAACGTGGTTTAAAAAAAAGATTTTAAATTATTTTTATCTGCGTATATTAAATATCTAATAATAATTTATAAAAATATACAGTTATATTTTCTTTAAATTTAAACATGTTAACTATTTTATTATAAATATAGATGTAAACACATTTCCGATTCTACGAAAAGAACGGCAAATTATATTTATTGATTTTTTATTTTAATATTTTTACATATAATTTAACTATTATAACATAAGAGACGGATCCAAGACATATAATGATACTGGATATGGAGTCTGTGGACCAAAATAAGTACAAGATACAGCTTATAAACTGAGGAAACATAACATGGTATTCCAAGCGAAAATGGACGCTATAGAAACATGTGTTCATACATTGGTTAGAGAATGTCAGGGTAAAATGTATAAACATTTGTACCGACCTGCCTTTAAGACACTGGAGAAATACAGTATCACGTCACACCTCATTAAAGAGACAAAAAGCGCTCTGAATGATTTGGCCAGGAAAACAAGGTTTGCATAACCTGGATACCGAATCACTTGGGTTATAAAGGGAATGAAAAAGTCGACCAATGCAAGGTATAAATTGAGACAAACAAGCATAAAGAAAGATAGGAGTATTGCACAGTAAAGGTTGCAAGGTTTTGAATGAGGTGATAAAAAAGAAAGGACAGAAGTTTTGGGAAAATTCTCGAGGTTTTAAGTAGTTTAAAAGTACAAGATCACCGATTTGAATAAATGTAATGCAAACATTATACTAGGAATTTTAACGGGACATTGCAGCTTACGGTGCTATAAACACAACACTAAAGGGGACAGCAACCTATCCGAATGGTATGACGAATAAGAAGAAACTCCCAACCACGTTCTCTGTAAATATGCCGCTCTAATGGGACATCAACGGAAGTGACTGGAAGTCGGAATTCTTGAGCCGGAGCAGTTTACGAAGGTGGATACACATAACCTTTTCTTATTGTAAAGTTTTGTTGTGTTTCTTATTGTGAAGCCATTGAGGAATAGCCGGGGTATAGAGATGCAATGGTAACAATTAAGTGCCCTAATTAATTATAACATAAAATAGACAATATAAATATAAATAATGTCAGACCTTACTCGTTTCCATCTTACTTATAAAGCGCCTCGAATTTTAGGTGCGCTTGTAAGCCAATCGACGTTAGCTGCTACTGCGCACATAGTTAAAGATTTGAATTTGACAAAAATATAAACAACTGCCTAGAATATGGCATGCTCAGTTTCATGGAATATACAAATTTTCCATAGTTTTAATATTTTTATAAAAAAGAAAGTTCGTACAGCTCGCTTAAAAAAGATGAGAGGACCGAAAGGAATTTTTATTAATACTCTAAAATAATGAACCATTTTTATTCTCAATAGAATATTAATATTAAACAAAATTAAAAAATGTGCATCTTACTTTTCATGTAATTTCATTATTCGATGAACAATTGGTATGGTTCGTCCCTCTACCGTAAAAACAACAATTTCTCCTACTCTCATTGGCTCATTTTCAAATTTTGTTAAAAATAACAAATCACCTCTATGAAACGCCGGTTCCATACTTCCACTGGAAAAAAATTTTTAATCAATGATATTTTTTAAAATAAAATAGAAGTTAAAGTAGATGACTCTTAATTACACATTCGAAAACACTCGCAAATATAACTCGTTAAATAAAATGTTAAATAAAAACATTTGTTCGTAACATTCCTATGTTTTCATTTTTAACACAAATGCAGAAGTAGCGTCACCTTAACCATATAATAGCTTTGCTATTTATGGTTCGATCGATGTGTAATCAAAAGACATGTATCATTTAAAATTTGATTCTTTTGAAAAATGAAGTGGATGTAATAGTTACTAATGCTATATGTGGGTTACTGCTGAAATTTATTCATTGACGTTTTATATATAAAATCGTTTAAATACAAACAGTAATATTTTCTTTAAAAGTAACTGCTTAAGTTTTAATTCTTAATTATAAAAAAATATAAAAACTAGTTGTTATGAATATCTTACAGGCTTTTACACAAACTATTTTAAGGTGTATTAAAACTTATATTAAAATATGAATTATTTCGAGATTCTGAGATATCATACCTATATATTCAATGTGCAACAATAGTGACAATGCTCATCAATTATTTAATTATCGAGTGCTGAGCGAGAAATATCTGACTACTACTCCTTGTATCATGCAACTAAGATGACTTCGAACTAAATTCAACCCATACTCATCGTTTGTATTATTTCAATTAGATAACATAATTTTTCTATAAATACTGTTACGTCCAGTTTTGCAATAACGAATAGGAAAAGCAAGGATCGAGAAATACAGAAATAATTCAATTAATTACTGCCCCAATTTAGAACCTTGGAAGAACGAGGAGTTATATGCGATAAATAATATGATGAAGACTTCACATTTGATGTTGATATTTGCTTCGATGTATATTAATAAAATATTATTGCAATAAAAGTTATACAAAATAATAATTGCTTAGTGCAGGTGTCAATAATATTAATTTCGTTTGTTTGATTCAGATGACTCCCGACGCTTTATATACACATGTATTGTTTTCCGAATATAAAATAGTTGCTTATTGGTACCTTGCGATCAGACGCTTAGTGGCAGATGATCCCAATTGAAAGAGAGAAAGAGAGAGAGGGAGAGAGAGCGAGTTAATGGGGACAATGATAGGTGACACCTCGTCGGCTGGCTGGATGTTAGACCGGTATTTGAGAAGCTGCGAATGATAGGTGCTGCAGCGTCTTCCCCGGCAGTTGAACGGTTGACCCTGCGCAGTGTCCAATCAAACGGTTCGTACGGGTGGCACTTCTAAACAGAGCGTCTGGGCCTTGGTATGCGTCTGTAATGCAGCGGTCGGCACCTAGGGAATCGATGCACGCGGTCAGAGATTGAGCGACTCTATTATCCTGGTCCTCAATGCAAGTGCCTCCGTAGCCTTAGTTTTCCGACTACTATCTGAATCCATCTAAAGCCATCTGAACTCGGATCTAACTATATCCTCTTCTTTTATACTTTGATACCGAGAGTTGACACGTGCCACCTCGATCCCGCGCACTTTCCCGCCAGAGAAAGGTGAACTTCGAGATGTTGCGCCGGCGTCTTCTGCTGGAGTCACGAGGAGATGGCGCCGAAGGTCCTGAAGGAATTGTTGCAAGATACATCCACAGAGCTTCCAGTCCTCGGGAGCGCGACCCGCCCGTCCCGGTACCCCCGAGGAGTAGCGGCCTCGAGACTCAGTGCAGCAACGCCCGAACATGTGCGCAGGTAGGGTAAAATTTAACTATTTAAATAATTAAGTCGGACGCGACGATAATAGCTGTACAATATTATTTGTGAAAAGCGGAGATTCGCGGAACGTTCGAACAGTTGAGAGAGAGAGAGAAAACACATCTCTCTCACTCGCACTCGCAAGAGCGCAGAGCGCGTGCTACATAAACGACTGCTAATATTGTAGTTTCATGTTAGTTAGTATCGTTTACGTGAAGGCGCATGCGTAGATCGATAATATCTGAGTAACGCTATTATCGATGGGAAATTATACGCGCGTGAGGCGCCAAGCAAAGATTTATAACAAATAAAAATATTTTGATGATTTTGGCACGAAGCCAATAGACAACCAATTTATTTATTGCGTTGGCGGCACAAATCGTCAATACCTTCTCCTCCATCCCTATATCTTGCATTTTCGACGAAACGAGCGATTCAGAGGACCACGCCGCCTCCGCGGGAATTGTGGGAACAAATCAATAGCTGAGCGACTAGCCAACTGTCGCCCTCGCAGAGTGCGCGGCCACGAGGCAAGTGATTATGACACTGCCCAGTAGCACGTATAAATGAGTGACACCTTCCGTTTCACTCAAATTGTACACGGACGGGTAGGAGATAAATTCGTCCCAGATCTCCCCGTTACAGTGTATAATTCTTTTTAAATTAAAAATTTGATTCATTTATAAACTATGATGTTTTAACCACAATAATAATTATCTAACAATGATTAATATAATTTTTTTCTGCAGTCTACATTATTTACAAGAAACACGACCAAGCAAGAAATTATTGTTCAAGGATTGAGAAAGAGAACATATGCTTAGGTTCATATGTACATATACGTATACATGTATGCTTCGTTGATTATTTCTAAATTTCTGATGTAGTTTAATTTTTCGCATATACATTATCTTAATTACTCGAGTATTAAAAGATCTAAAATTATTTTATCTTTTCAATATCACTATGATTTTGAAGGGTGATTGAAAATACTCGGTTAGAAAAAATAAATTATATTAAAAATTCCGAAATAAACAATACATCATGCCTATGACATGTGTATATAATACATTCATATGTAATAATGAAAATAGATGCTTCTAGAAGTATAGACGCTTCATTCGTATAATCCGAAATGTAAGTATAAGAAAATGTGTAATTACTACCCAGCCACCGCAGCAGTAAGAATCCTAATCACTTACTCAGCATGATTGTGTATTATATGTATTTGTGTGCACATGCATATAGCAGCGAATGCTGAATTTTTTATATTTAATTTAAAAAATATGAAAATTCGTAATTTTACAATTAAATAACATCATAAATTATTAATTAATTGTAATAATTAAATACTGAAGGTAGCTCAAATTATTATTTAACAGTAAACAGTATACTTTTATAGAGAGAGGATACTTAAATGACTGCCAATATTTATTCAACTTCGCGTTTAAACCAAAATCGGCTCCAAATTTTCTGCTATATTTAGAAATCGAACCATAATCAAGTTAATAACATTAATTGTATAGAGATTAGTCAAGAATAATAGACTATTATATCAGGCAAACATCTATGAGAGATAACTTACTTCACCGAGGACAGTAGGCATATACTGTGGGTAAATGCACGAAAACTATGCTACACTGAGTGGCTAGTTACATTTACGAGGAAACTAAAGAAAGACTGTAATAGGATCTTTTATGAATATAGACGGTGCATTTAAAAAGCGATTCGCGACGTTCCATCAGAGTGAGGCGTATCACTTACAATCAGTGTGGCTATCTCGTGACTCAGCTCTTTCGCGCGCCGTTCAAACATTCAAATCAACATACTAAATTATAGACTTTCAAAATTTTTTTGAACTTTTTTATTAATTAAATAATAACGTAACTATTTTCATATAAAAAAAACGTAGACGCGTTTTGAGGCACGAGATAGCTGCACTTTTTACAATACATCAATGAATAGCAGCGATACTTAGTGATAGAGAATTTGTGACGATGTTACTTGTAAGTAAGAGAAAGAAAGCGTGAGCGAGAGTGCGAGAGAAACATGGGAGAGAATATGTAAGCGTCGACCGAACTCTAAGCGTTATGCAAGACGCGATAGGGATGGAACGAGAGAGCATCGGGCCGAAACATTGCAAGGGTAGAGATCCTCTGCGGACTCCTTCGGCCGCGTCAGAAAACAATGACGCGGACGGTTGATAGTCGCCGCGTCTATTTTAATAAGACGCCGGTCGGCATCAAACCCTATCGATGCCGTACCGCAGCATTGCTTGGGCCAACCGAGGCCGCAGCTGATAAACCTTCGAAAGCGAATCTGAAAGAGATGACGATGATAGGGAATAGTTGAGGACAATAGCCGACGCGAGGCTGAAGCACTTCAGAAGGACACGCGCCTCGTAAGCTTCGTTCGCCATTGCTGAGTGGGCCCCGTGTTTTCGTGTCCAATGATATCAATAACAGACGGATAGATGCTGAACTCAGCTCTGCCGCAAATGAGTTTTATTTTAAGAGCATAAGTATTAATAATATTATTATATCTATGCCAAAGTTTTATCTGAGTCAGTTTGTGGTGAACTCTTGCATAGTGTAAATATCAAGGTCCTTCTTTAGTGTTCCTGTACAGTCATTCGCTGTATGGCTACAGCTTCCTAGGGGTTTGGAAGAAGGCTTATATACTGATATTAGCCAAATCTAAAACACCTTTCGGGCTAGATGATAATCAGCCATTTTCAGTACTCTGCTTTCTATCGAAAGTTCCGTTCTATTGTATACAACCAGCTCATGGAGTACTTAGTATTACACAACGTCTTTGACTCATTCTAAACTGGATGTCGACATTACAGTTCTACTGAAACAACCTTGCTAAGACTAACAGAAGACGTACGTACTGCCATTTACAAAAAGTAGGTGACGCTACTATTACTATTCGACTTTAGCAAAGTGTTTGATACGATTTGCCCTACATGATTTTAGATTGTCTACTTCTAAGAATGTGACTCGGGTTATTGCGGATGAAATACAGTACCAATGCAATGCTGCCATCAAACTTGCAAAGTCACGATCGTTCATGTAACCGTAGAGAGTGAGGTGATTGAGAGAAGTAGGGAGAGGTAGTCAAAGTGTCTTTGCAGTATCCCATTCAGCGTTGCATAAAGTGGGCTAATTTTGGGCACCAAAGTTTTAAGTAATGTGGACAATGCTATAGAAGTTAGCTCAGGCCTATGTTCGCGTTGCTTCAGGAGTACACATCTAAAAGATAGTCAGAAAAGCATCAGCGGACGATTCGATAAAACAGCTCAGAAGAAAAGTACATAATATAATCTTTTGAACTTACAACTATGTTCATAGATACATTTATTTATTATAAGATATGTAACGTTTTAAAGCAATCTTTAGTTGCGTTACTTCATTTTAATATATTGATACTTTGTGATATTTTTCAGGAGCATTCAATAGAGAAAAATTAATTTATATTAGAATGCAGCTATTTTTTATTAAATATTTTATGTTAATTTTCAGGAAATAGAAGTAGGTAAGCAAGCAAAAATTAGTAAGGTATCTTATTAATAGAAAATTTAGATGCAACATTGGTAAGTAGAAGTTGTCTGGAATACTCTCAACTTCCTATAATATGGGAGTATGATTATTTACGAGTGGTCAAATCAAAATAGCCGATGAACCCTAGTGAACCGCTCGCCAGTACTACATGACAGTTATGTCAATATATCATTAAGCGCACTACTAACTGTCAGGTCAACGTATAGCACAAGGACAACAATGATTTCATCGTAATGCATCCTATAACTCCCTGGTTCAAGTGGATGATTCGAATGGAAGTGGATGACGAGTACCTGCTTTGGTGGGTGAATTGAAGTTTTCTGATCCACCGAACACCGCGACGGGCTCTACCTCATGGGTATGAGCACGCATATTTAAATGTATTCGATCAGTTCCTTCCCGTTCTTCTCCGGTGCAAGTCCAACTGCCACAGCTCCTCTCTATTGTTAGTGGCGTGAACCCCGAAGCTCAACGTAGCTGTATCTTAGCTCGCAATAGGCCCCTTCCCCACCACCTCTTCGTGGAGCTGACATATAGCAAAGTGATTCCCAGACTACTATTGGGTCAATATACTGCTTCCGTAATTGCATTACGCGACTACAGAAAAATAAAGATTACCAGTTTTATTTTGTAATGATCAGACTTAAACTTAGTTAAGTTATCGTTAGCTAAGGATTCGAAGTCCTAAGAAAACCATAAAAACAAAATAATTGGCTAAAATTGAACACAGAAGTAGCTTGTGCACGTATAAAAAAATGGTTATAGTCGATCAATGTTGTAATCTTAGTTTTAAAGACACTTTAGGTGATCTTTATTCGTAAATTATAGCATAACAAATTATACCGCAATAAAATCATTCAAATTCTAAAAAAGTTCTAAAAATTTCGTGTTCAATGCTTCGATCACGACAAGATCAAACTAACATTAAAATTTCGAACGATTATCGTGCTGAAATCACACAGGAGTAATTTAGGAGTCACTGCTCATTTTTGAATACCAAAAATTTTAGAAATATACGAAAATATAGCGAGAAACATATTTTTAACAATGATTCTAATTAGCAACAACACTCATATAAACCCATTAATCTGTTGGAAAAGAATAGGGCAGAAACTTTGCTACTAAATAATAAGGATAATAATAATAGGATATTATTATTATTATAGTAAATAATATTATTACAGTAAGATGAATATTCATTCACGTGAGAGTTATATGACTGTCCTAAGAATGCATCTACTCCGACCGCCCTATCTTTGCTGTGCTTGCTCGTCAAGGATTGTAGCAGAATGACACCTTTGATGATAAGAAGATCGGGCCTCCGTGGGAACGGTTGCACCATCAACGAATCAGTCTTGTCGGGCGTTCAAGTTGTGCAGATCTTAATAAAGATCTTATAAAAAGTACCATTAACATAACTTGAGCGATTCAAGAAATGCTGAAAAAGCGAAAGGAATTAGGAAAATGGTACGGTTCCAAAGAAAAGTGTGAAAAAAATGAGTAAATCTTAAGGTCAATGAACACCTAATGAGGTAATATAATATATTACATTAGCAAAATAACATCCGCAAATTGAGTTGAATTTTGAGTCTCCGGAGGTAGCAGTTATTAGGACTGCGACAATTTAGTCGCCAAAGCTCTGACTGAATGCATTCATCCCCGTGCTGTCGACGGCTATATGGACCAAGCGTCAGAATCCAGACAAATAATCTTAAGCACAGCATAAGGCCAGCCATTCGACTACTAAGCAAAGCGTGCATGAACTGAACATTCGCAGATTCCCATTACCCAACTGATATTGCAACTATCAGCAGTGCATCGTCTGCTTCTCTGATCTCTCACTAACTCTCACAACTGGAATCAAACATCACTAAACTTGCGATTACCACATATCGCAGTTAATGTAAGATAATTAGATTCAAATTTTTTGTTTTTAAAATAAATCTAGACCATGTATTTTACGAATAAATAATTAACATTTTTACCTCAAAACAACAACGATTGGACTTTCACTTCCAGTAATAACCATTAATCCTTTCCATATCATCAATGCTGATGTCACTATCATTCCAAAGCTTAAAACTTGATACAAGCACTGAAAAAATTTTTTATTTTTTAAATTATTATCTTATTTATATTTGATATGTAGGAATAAAATAGTTTATGTTTAGTTGACTGATAAATGCCTAAAAGTATTTAAAATCTTTTAATAAATTAAATTACTCGACTACAACTGAAATATATTTTGTCATACGACGTTTTATCCAGGCTATATTATGGCAAGCATCCCATCCCGATAAAGTACAGAATAACATCTCTCCGATTCGATCTTGGACAAAAACGAAAAGTGTATACAGGTGATTGTGCGTCTTATTTATTTATCAACTGTAAGAGCTCTTCAACTTGTATTGCTCGCCTCAGCATTTTGCACAATCATCGACGATACAAATCACAACATATTCATTTTCGATTTGGTTTATCAACAATTATTGTTGTGCTAGGTATATTAGTGCAGTGTTTTATTATTTACCAGTGTGTGTTTGTTTATAAATAGGAATAATTTTATAAAAGTTTATTATTAATCCACATTTTTTATCCATGTTCAACTGTTATTAATTGGTATTTTTAAATCATGATCTTTTTACTGTAAATAGTCTTTTAAATTCAAATAGAAATTGCACTTATAGTTACAATCAATCCATCTATAATAAGTGATTGCTGTAATATTTTTGTGCCTTATACACTTTGAAATTGGGTTAAATCAGTGTAAAACTATAAGTCAGATTACGCTGTCACAATACTTAGGTTTTTAAATCTGTCAATGGTGCTAAATGTTTTAAATTATCTTAAATAATTAGTTGGTAAACTATTATCAGATATAAGGTTTTAACATGAACTTTTGAGTTTTACTTTACTTAGTAACAAATTAACTTAATAATAATTGAAAATAATTTTTATTCGTGCTGAGTTTATTTAAATAGTAACGGTACAATTTATATTGTTCTAAAATCACTTCTTTATTTTACTTGTACAGTAAATTGTTTCGTTAATTGTTTATGATACATATATTTATGGTACCAGGAGAAGCTTAATCAGGCTCTGCGATTATACTATAAACCTTGTAATAAAGTGTCAGCATAATTTCACTAGACACTTCTGAAATTGAAATTAAAAGTAGTAAGAGCAATCAAAGCAACTAGTTAAGACTATATTGTGTTTTATTATTAATTAATTATACTTTAATGTATTAATTATACTTGAAAATTCCTAAATAAACTTATCTTATAAGTTTTATAATGTACAAAACACTGTAGTATGAGTGACATTTCCTATGGTCTTTGAGGCGAAAGCATTGATTTAAATTGCAGTGAGGTAATTGAGTGCTACTTTCGTGAGTGCCCACTCCACTCTGGCTGGAGTAACCACCAAGTAAACAGTAACCATCTCATTTCTACTTCACCCAACGCAAGTCAAAAAAGGACGTCTCTCCGCTTTCGCCAAACTGACTGCAAACTTCCAAATTGTGGTATGTTTAAATATTCAAAGATAATACAGTGGACCTATATGGTTTATTGAATTTAAAAATAAATTAAACACTCGACTCACTAACTAAGCCAATCTTAACACCCGTCTCACTGCGCCTGAGGTGCAAGATTCTTCCAGCAGCAAATCGATAAAGTATGAAGTTGCTAATTTACGTGCTGACTTGGATAAAATTTCTACAAGCAAGACCCATGCAAACTTGAGTTTCTAACTTACCAACCAGCCTTCCTTTTTCATCCGAGCAGGTTTTTGAATATCTATTAAGTGTATTAGACATAAAAGGCTTAAGTTCTCAAGTTATCCTCTCACGACCTTGGAATAATAAAACCCTCAGATTTAATTAGACTAAGTACATTTTGTCCGCTTCGCAAGAGGTTTCGGTACTTTAAACGCCCTACGTTATCATTAAAAGTCCTTATTCTAAGTCTATTATTATCTCGTGACATACGGAAAAATCTAATTAAAAATCCGATCTATGCTAGATTACGCGTGCATCGTCTTCCGAGGAGTCTCGGCTCAGGCCACCCTGATTTGAATCTATCCGCACCAGCAACGGAAGAGACGATGGTGGCTCCTAAGAGTCGAGTCTCTGAGCTGGAAAGCATTAACAAAGTGTAGTCAGACGAGCTGGCAGCTCTGCGTCAGGATCGCTAACTGCTCATCAATGAGATATCGGAATTAAGAAATTTAATAAAGGAAATGGAGGGAATAATTAATCAGAAGGTCGATGGACTAGCCAATATATTGAAATTAAGTGCGCAACAAAATAATATTGTAAATAGTATAGATTTTATCAAACTGGATAAAAATAAGTTAACACGGGCGTTAAATTTAGCGGAGAACGTATCGTTGGGGCTGTGGACTACTACCGAAAGCTCGGGAGCTGATTACAATAATAATTTCATTAAAAAACGCAATATCAAAAACAATACCTATATAAATAATAATAGTAACTATTAGCAATAGAAATCGCAATATTCATTTCAAGGAATCGGCTGTCGAGGTTCCTGGACATATTTTGAGCAACAATCAGTCTCGGCATTGAGTGATGGGGTCGAGCTTGTCATCACGGGGGTGATCGACTGTGCTGGAACAGGAGTCCTATCTTCTAACGCTGCGCTCGGTCATCACTTGTGCCCCCCTCCTCGGGGCGCGAACCGCGTGTTCACATGTAGGGGTTGGTGAAAAACTCCAATCGTTAATCCCATCAACTAGGGTGCAGCTTAGAACAATTGAACCTGCTAATCTAGTTTTAGAAGCAAGGCAGTCCTTTACTGACTTTTAAACTCAAAATGTTTTGTTTTCCCGCTCACATGCGGCGATGTCGGATGCCAGACAATGTACTATTTTTATAAATATGTGGTTAAGCCGAGGTCAATATGGTGCGTTCATTCAGTGCAAAGACACCGCGCGATCTCGGCTTTAAGTAAGTTTGGCATCAACTCGGTAAATTTGTTATTAAATGGAGAGAGAATGTAATAGGGCCAATACTGTAGCCTCTGAGAAAGAAATTATTAATTTATTTATCAGCATGTATTCCTCGGAGGCTTCACGTGGCGGTTCCGCGGCCAGTGTTTCTTGAAGCCGTAGCCCTCTCGCTTTGACTGCGTTGACTCCAGGTTGTTGGGTGGACATTCTAGTTGTGGGATAAGGGACAATCACATTTGACTAGATTGGACAAATGTTCCGTGACTGGTCATCGGGAGTGGAAGGGGAAATAATAAGGATAAGGTTGCGGGATGCAGTAGGGGTGACAGATTCCTCAAGGCGGGCTTCATGAATGTGAACTCCCTTAGAGGCGCTTACATTGAGGAATCTCCGTCTTCATTTACATGATCATCCTATTTATCATCTGTTCGGTGTAGCGGAAAACTGATTAGGTTCTAGCATCATGGATGAAGTCATCGGGATTGATGGTTAATTTAGTGGGGGAGTCGCGCTTTATACCGACAAGCAATTCCGAGTAAGTGTACTAAGTGTCAGTGTACTCTCTACCTCAAACACTCAGGGACCTGGAAGACTACGGATGCTCGAGTGCTTGATCTGCATCGTACAGTATCGTGCCTCTGAGCCTACATTAGTTTGTATCAAGTATAGACCCCGTCATGTTTCAATTATAAGGAACTCTAAATAGTTGGATGAATTGCGGCGATTAACGCCAGATTACAAAAAAATATTCTTGGTGATCTGAATGCTGATCTCTGCACTGCCAGTGATGATGCTGCTTTTCTTCGCAGACTCGCGGCTGAGCTGTCCTTGCAGATTATCCAACACAGCCCCACGCATATCGCATCCACATTCCACTCCTGGATTGATGTCATTCTTATGGAGGACAATGATACGGTAATCTCCGCTGCTAATATACCTGATTCTTTTTATAGTCAGCAGAACATAATTAATGTTACAGTACAGGTACCTGTTACTGAATCTATCTATTGCTCCTTCAGATATAGAGATTATAAGTGCATCGATAGTGATGGGCTTGTACAGTTGTTGATATTGACGTTAAGTCTGCCGTTGTGAGGCTCAACTACAATTTAATGGCGGCCATAGATGAACTCGCCCCCAAGAAAATTATAAAATTAAATAAAAAGCGACTTCTTTGGATTTGAGTCGAACTTCGTGACTTGTAGCCTAAGAGTGAGACACTGTACAGACGGTACAGATGAACAGGATGAAGTCAATTACTCGAGAACTTCCTCGATCTCTGCAATCACGTTCAGGAGAAGATAGATTAGGCGAGGACTGAATACATTCATAATCGCCTTTTCGGCTATCAAAACTCCAGCGTAATATGGCGTGAGTTGCGGAACCTAGATTTGTTACAACGAGCAAGTGGATCTGTACATGGGCTCATGCCGGATGAGCTTAACACTTGTTTTGCGCGGGTATGTGTGTCAAATACCATCGACAACAATCGGATACATGCCGTGCTCAACTCTGCTGCTGAGGTTGCGAGAAAGTTATGATATTAAATAAGGATCCTTGGATTGGACTTGAGCTTTGTGACTTGTGGCACAAGAGTAGGGCACTATACAGAAGAACAGGACGAAAACAATTACTTGAGGACTTCCTTGATCTCTGCAAACACATTCACATCAGGGTAGATCAGGCGAGAACTGAATATGTTCTTAATCGCCTGTTCAACTCTCAAAATTCCAGTACAATCTGGAGCGAGTGTCGGAACCTAGGATTGCTGCCATGAGCAAGCGGGTCTTTACATGGGCTCATGCCGGATGAGCTTAACACTCACTTTGCACGGGTATTTGTGTCAACTACCATCGACGACAATCAGTTCTGCCGTTGATGGTAGTTTTTAGTTGTGACGGAGGCCTCAGGTTACCTGTAACACGGCGGCGTGTTGATAAACAAGTGCTCGAGGCTTCATCGGCGCGGCGCGCGGGAATTAGCCGGCAGTTTTGTCGCGAAAGAAAAGCACCGATCACCAGGTGATCGACCGTACGGACAGTTTCCGCATGGACCCGAGAAAGCTCTCGGGCCGTTTCTACCCCGGAGCCCGCGATCCAAGGCGTAAGCGTCTCCGCCCTGAAGTACCAGCTGAATCGCGGAGTGCGTTTTCCAATCCCAATATTGGCACCCAATACCACCAGGGGTCGACTGCCAGAGGCGAGGGCACAAGAAGCGTCCAGGCGACGGCAGGCGAAGGCCGGTTTCCTATCACCACCAGGGGCCGGCTGCCAGGCACCAGGGCGACGGCAGAAAGGGGCCAAAGTTACGGCGGCGTCCCCGGTCCGGACGGACCGGGCCTAGCAGAAAGGACCAGCAGGCCTCATCGCCAGGTAGGTCTGGGGCAAGGCGCGAGAAAGAGAGAGAGAGTGCGTGCGACGCGGAGGACGCGTCTTCTCGGGGCCGCGAGAGCGGCGGTTATTCTGCGCGAAGCCTGCTGGCCGCTCAGGGCCCTCGCAGCCCTAATAGTGCCAGCCGGTGAACTCCAGTGACCCTTCTGGTCGAGGCAAGGGCCCCTAGTGCGGCCTGATACAGACCTCCCAGGTGACGTCATCATGCGAGCGGCGAGGTGGAGGGCCTCAAGAGCGGCCTGGGTACGCCTCGCGGGCAGTGTCGATCGCCAGTGTGTAGCGGGAGCGAATAAATAATTTTTCCCCATAGCCCCGAGTTGTATATTTAGTGTGGTCCCTCCCTCCCTGATCGCAACAATCGCGTCGATCGCCGCGAGGCTAGCCGCCCGGGTCCCCTCCGGGGCGACCACGAACTTGCTCGCCCACGGGTGCTCTGGGCCCCTCCGAGGCATGTAGGCCTCGGAGTGGAAGTACCACGTCGCACAGTTACAATGATAAATATTAATGATATTGTTTTGTTGGTCGTGCAGGCTCTTTTAGGTCATAGAAGTGTACAATAGCTCGCTTGAAAGTGGACGATTCCCTGAGGTGTCGAAGAGGGCTCGTGTAGTACCATTGGCCAACTCAAAGATGATTTTCAGACAATTTCACTGCTCTACTTTCTCTCAAAGGTGCTTGAAAGAATTGTTTATGACCCGTTTATGGAGTTTTTGGTGGCTCGTAACATCCTCGATCTACTCCAATCTGGGTATTGACGGCATGGTCCGACTCAGACTGCTGTGATAAAATTGACTGAAGACGTACGCACTGTTATAGATAAAAAAACATTCCTCAGGGTTCTGTGTTTGATCCATTGCTGTTCTGTCTTTACATTAATGACCTTGGTCTTATCCTGGACATATTTTATATACCGATGACCTGCAGGTTTACAAGTTTTTCTAGGGATAACCTTGAGACACGAGCCAGACACATAACAGCCGCGGCGCGAGCAGTCTCAGACTGGGCCTCGTCTGCGTCCTTGAAGCTCAATGTTGAAAAGACGTCTGCGATTCATATTGAGTTGACTGGGATCAATTCTATTGAACTCTGGGAAGGAGGAGTCATGTCTTTGTCTGACACTGTAAAAAGCCTTGGTAAAGAGGTTTCTGTTCCTCGGATGCGCACCGAGACGGGAATTAGATCTATCTCAGTTTAAAGTGCTCATCTGTGGAACAGACTGCCATCCTGCGTAAGGAATGCGTCCTCTTTTTCTCGCTCTAGGGGACTAGTGATGGAGCATTTGAGGGGTCGTGACATCACAATTATGGATTATTGTATTGATTAATTGTACTGAATATATAAATAAATTAATGTAATTTCTTTTATAAATATACTTAAACGTTTATACATATATTTGTTAATAAATTATTTAATCATTTAAATATTATTATTTGCCATTTTTTTAAATAATTAAACCTATGATATTGTAGTCTAAACCTTCGGGCTCATTGCATAAACTTTCACGATAACTTAGATGCAGTATTCGTAATCCGATGGATCCGACACAGGGACGTAATCGAGAATGGCCAGCCAAGTCACCCGCTTTGACATCTCTAGATTATTTCTATCGGAATTATTTAACAGATCGCCTGCATAAACGAAACCAAATCAAAAAGAATTTTAGATGATTAACGACAAAGGATCATACACGAATTAGCTCTCATTACAATTAAATTGATTCAAATGCTATTAATGGTATTATTTATGATATTAATGTTTTTTGCCATCAGAATATCGTTAAATTTTAGCAGCTGTCTTTTAAAGATTAGTGCTAAGTGAAAGAAAGGTCAATACCATCCTCATCTATGTATAAGGCATGAAAATTTTCAATCCACATCTTATTCGTATCCCAAAATGGACAGTTTTTTAGAATGCTTGTCTTATTAATCCATTTCTCTTTAAGTGTACATTCTATAATCTATTGGTTATTCGTTTCTAAAACCGCTAAATCTTACAAACGAGCATTAGAAAAAGATATATTCTGAAGTAAAAAGACTTTCTCTTTCAGAATCTCGGGTAGAATTGAAAAATTTCACAGCAAAAGTTAAATATGGCCATATGAAGATGCCTAAACTTCAAGCATCGACTATACTATTTCAGTGATGTACATAACGATTTATTCTGAAGAATAATGTGCAAAGCCTGGTTATGCTGTATCCTTCTAATGTATAATATAAAATAAGGCATTTTAATATCAAATATTTTGAAAATGGCAAATCGGAAACACCCTTACAGAAAAAATTTTTTTTTTCTATTTATAACAATTGAATAGTCATTATGTTTTTGAGGGTGGTCGTCGAAATTCTATTTTAGTTTTTCAGTTCCAATATGGCGTCGATAATATCAAGATGCCTTTTGGTTCTATTCATAAATAAAGTTCTTAAATTCATCTGAACTTTTTAGATCTTTCTCTAATTTTACTAAAATGTCTATAACATTTCAAGAAGTTTTTCAACTTTTTCTATCAAGATGGAATGTGTCAAAACAAATGTTCGTTCATTTTTGGGAAAGTTCAGATGTTCACATTTTGCTTCAATTGCCAAAAGCATTTTGCGAAAATTATTTCAGACAGTATAATTTTGTTTACCAAAAAACGAAGACATCATAGAAATCAAAAATTCCATTTAAGAAAGAAACTATAAGTTACTTATGTCGGTAATATCGATGCCATATAGGAGCTAACATTTAACACATTTAATAAAACACTGATATAAAATTTGGATTCAACACCCTAAAAACATGACTACTCTCTATTCACTCTAAATTCACAAAAAAATATATTTTCTCTGAAACTAATAATTTTGATCTGCTATTTTGAAAATATTTGGTATTAAAATGCCTTATTTTATTTTATATATTGTAAGGATATAAAATAACTATGGTTTGGACTTTATTTTTTAAGTAATTTTTAAAGTAAAACGTCAAAATCTAATCGTAGATTGTGAAACAACAGGTGTTTTTACTTTAGAATATGTATTTATCTAATATTATTTTATAAGTTTTAGGGGTTTTCGAAACAAAAAAATTATAAAATGTCTGCTTGAAAAAAAATCGGTAAAAAGAATTGTAATGAAACATTTCTGGGGTGAAAACCTTATATATGTAGAATTAGATTTACAGTTTATACTCTTAAATTTGAAAAGTGAAAGTCACTATTTTAAATAACAATAAATGTGGTCACTCTTATTACAGTGAAATAATAACTATCTAGCAAGTGTATGAGCTAATATGTTGAAAAAAATTTTGTTACTCCATATTTTATAGAACAAAAAATAGTCAATATCATTAATATAAAGTACGTAGCAAAATAAATTGTTAGTATTTAAATCAAAGGTAAAAGATTACATTTAATATTAAGCAAAAGTCTGAAGAAGCATCATGAATTCATATTATTCATAAAAATTTTAATCTTTAAACCAGAACTTATATTTAAAAAAATGCTTCGTATGTATGCACTATTGAATTACGACCACATGCGATCTTAACAACATTGTAAATTATAAAAATATAAATATGTATTAAAATGTATATTTAGAATGCAAAAAAAGCGAAACATAAATATCAATCTATAACAAATGCAACAAATAAATATTTGAGATCCATATTCTAAAGCTTTATTTTTAAAAAGAATATTTTTATATTAAAAAATAAAAATTGTTTTGTTTGTAAACATTTGTTTCCTGAAGGAATAAAATAAGGATTTGATTTTTGACCTAGAACTGTATCAAATCTCATGGTACTTATATATATTACTACAATAATGTTATTTATATTTTTTAGTATTTTCCCATGATTGACTGGAAACTTTGCATTAGTGAAAACACATGACTCAGCACCACTTCTTATCAACCTCAATCTGTTATAGAATGACTTAATATTATTACTACAATCCACTTGTCTCTCTAGAATGTACATGAGGCTATGATAGCCTTGGCAAATCAAAAATAATATTTATTTCATAAATTATTAATTTATTTATTAATTTTTTTTTTGAAAAAAATTATATAGTTAACATGTACACAATTAATCTGTTATCTGCTTCTTTTATCTACTAAACTTGAATTAAAAACTTTCATGTGTTCATCCATGATACGTTTACTGTATGCATGAATATTAATTCAGAGATAGTTCATAATTTATAAAATTTTTATTACTTACAATAAAGTAAAAAAATATAGAAATAATATTTTTGTTGAAAATAAAACCATGCAATAATGTACAAGATAATTTATTTATATCATAAATCTTATAATTTTAAAAAAGTTAATTAAGGATATTTTCAATTATTTCATAAAGTAGATAATAAAACTAATTAGATATATTCTAAATAAATTAAATATATTCTTGCATAAAAGTATAAAATTACTGACAAGTTATTCAATGAAATATGGTACTGTATTAAATTTATAATTGAAATGTGATAAAAGATTTAATACAAATATGGAGTATATTACAAATTAAACGATTGTATATTGAAAAAATAAGTATAATAAAATAACTATAATAAAATAACTGTAATAAAGTTGCATGTTTTCAAAAACTAGATTAAACACTAAATAATTCTAACAGCTGTAATGTACTACAAGCATACTAAATATTTGCTCAATTATAATTTAAAAATTCTTACTTGACGTTTATTCATTCGATTCACTTCTGCAATCATATTTTGCATAGGTTTCATTCTGAATGACTATTTTTTTAACTATGGTTTTTGTAAATTAGGAAAATTGTGACAATCCTACTCTAGGAAATCAGCGTGGACTTTTGTGAGCTTTTGTAATATGAGTCAATCACGAACTGAGCGCCGTCATGGTCAATTTTAAAGTTTTATACCGGAAACTATTTTACTTTTACATTTTGCGATCATATAAATAATCGTTTAACAATCATAAAAGTATATTTAAAGTAAACCTAAAAACTCATACGAAAGTATAAATAATAGTTGTTTAAATGATTATTGAAATAAGTTTAAAAATTAAATAATCAGCCAGCAAAAATGCGAATTTTTGGGCAAAAAATAACACCGCATAGGGCCTTAATTATACCGCATATAACACTAATAAGCCTAACTGACCTCCTCTTAAACATAAAAAGAAAATTTCGAAAAATTACAAGTCATTTCACATAGATATCTCAGTTAAAAATGAAAATTTAAATAAATATAGGTGATTCAATAATTAACCCCTCGCTAATTTAAATTCAATGATCTCTAGAGTCTTAAAAAAGTACTCCAAATTTTATAAAGTCGAAGAAAATATTTTCCTATAGTTGTATGTAGTCATAGCACCAACGGCAACTACGCATGCGCTGTACAACAATCTAGATGGATGAGGCAGCCATTATAAAGATAATAAAAAAAAGTGGGGGCGGCCAGTAGTATATACCGCTTATTGAGAGACGTCCTTGACAAGGTAGAGTCGGGATGGCGATACATATGACGATTGTTTATGTAAACAAAGCAATTAACATGATTTTAATAGTTTATTTATCTAAACATTAAATGTATGTTTTTGCGACGAGTATCCCGTCGTCATCGTGCGTAAAGTATCATCTCTCTGATTCGGTTTTGACGAAAAAAAAGTGATGTGTACAACAAGCGACGCGCTCTATTGTGATTTGTTTTTTATTGTAACCGGAGCCTCGAGTGTAAGCGTGTATCGCGACCACCGAGAGCATTTGTAGTCTTATTTGCGCATCTCTAGTTAATACTCGTCATTCACTACAGGTTTAGAGTTCAGTTTTTTGGGCTTAATTAGTAAGTGCTCCCAGTTCGTGCAGCAGTTGGTCTGAGATTCGAATTTGCTCATCTTGGAGGTGACTGCTGCTTCGACCATCCGGTTGAACATATCGCAAGGTCTTCAGCAGCACGGCGCAGCTGAGAAGGGTATCATCTTTGAAGCGACTACTAGAGTAAATCGATTTGATTATAACTCGCGGATGCGTGCGCTAAAATCCATCTGAGCGTGGTGTGTGCGAGAGAGAGAGAAAGTATTTAGAATAGGTGCGGTCGAGTTTATCGTTGAGCGGAATATTTGTGTAAATGTTTATTATTAAACATTTTATTTAAATCTAAATTGTCCGAATTGTGTTTTGCGTTATCTTCCCACCGAAACATATTTTTCATGCCCACTCGTGATTTCTAGCTGCGAAATCGAGTCTTTAATAATCGATGAGCTCGATGTATTTGGTGATAATTTTTTGGCATGCTCGCTGATTTTATATGATTAAAGGACGCTAAGCGAGCGGATTCTGGCTAGCCGATTTGAGACACTCCTCTCCTGGGGAGGTCTCTTTGTCCTTGGCGAGAAGACACCGGTATGAGCTTATCTCGTCTACTTCCAAGTGTGAATAACCAAGGAAGGGTAAAAGGGAGGAAAGAAACACAAATAAGGGTTCAATTGTTTCTAATATTTTACGTTGCTTTATGTCGTATTCTGTATGTACAATGATTTACCCTACGCTAAAGTCTTCGTTCTCGGCGACAAGTCGCGCGCAGATTCGTGTATAGGTACGCGTGTTCACGACTGGTGCGGTTGTTATTTTGTCATCTCGTCGGCGCCGCGTTCTATCCGAGACCAGAATGTTTGCTGGTGGCTGAATCGGCATCTGTTGCGTTGCTTGCTGGATTTTGGGGGGAGTGAGCGAACTAGTAGGTAGCCTCCACTCACTCTTGTTGAGTGTCTTCACACGTAGCCGGCGGTGATCGCCAAGAGCTCCTTCGTTCAAGCTCTATCGTCGGCTCTGTCACTGCACTCTCACATGCACTGCACTCGTCTGTAGTCTTGGTCATTACAACCGTCTAAGCTCGACTATGACGTCGAGCATCCGCGAGTTGTTAGTCCTAATGGCGGTATCGAATATGGTAACAGACGGTTTATTATTTCGTTTCACTCCTTCTTCTACCTATCGTGCAACTCCGTAATTCCGGGCACTCCAGCGCCTGCTCAAAAAAAACGTGCCGTTTTCGAGGCTCTGCATAGCGATTGCCATTATTGTTCCCACCATCCCGTCTATGTCGAATGTCAAGCACAGCGTAACGAGCGGCTTGTTGGTTAGTAAATGCAAGTTTTTAATCGTCGTTGTATCATACTATGTTACCGTCTATGTCACCGTCTATGCTCGACTTCGTTTCGTACCTTTGTGCCGTCGTCATCGTCAATCAATGGCCGCAGCGTTCGGGCTTTCAATCGGAATTGGAGCGCTGAAGTCCCTGTTGAGGGAATGCCTTACAGGACCACCGATCTCCCTTGACCACTGCCTTGTCCGTTTACCGGTCTTCCCGGGTTAGTCCGCTCCAGGCCAGTGTATTGTGACGTGGGATCACAAAAAGTTTAAAAATTTGAATATTAAAAAAAAATACAAATTTAAAATTTTATTTTCCCCGATCACCTCTACCCTAGGCGCGTCGCGTGCAAATTGCGATTTCACCAATCGAAGGGGGGTTCAGTTGAAATAAATTTTAACATCACTAATTAAATTTAAACTATAACAACATTTATTAAATAGACAAAGGGATTCTACGAATTTTCCAATACAAATGTTTTACAAAAGACGTTTAGCCAATATCTACGGAGATATCAAAATTTAACAAATTAACTCAACTCGGCTAAATTATATATAACCCTGGAAATCCCTAACATCTCGAATAATAAAACAATATATATAACATCTCGATTTAACTGCACCAAAAACCTAAAAAGAAAAATTTCGAGCTGAAAGAAAATGTACGAATCTCGAGAATGTCACTGATTCTGGTCCACCGGGCTATGAGAGAAGAAAGAGAGGACAATACAAAAATAACTAAATAACTCACCAGCAATGCCAAATGAAACAAATAATAATAATTTAAACAATAAAACAAAATCCAAGGTCCCGGCCCATGCACCTTCTTTAATTTATTTTGGAGTATAATACTAATCTCGAAAAGATAATAATAAACGGTCTGAGCCTTGACTTTGATCGGTATGGCTCCTTTCCTTTTCGAGATCGGGCGACGAGTGAGAGTGAGTCCCGCTTTTCATCGGCTCGGAAACTCGATTTTCCCTCGAAAATCCAGCTAGCATCCTTGTTATGCATATTAGGTAATAGTATTATTCTTGTCTCGTACATTTAGCAAGAATACACTATTGTTCCCGCCAATTTAAGAAAAGAGGGCGTTACAATCAATTATCCGGCCGCGCGACTATTTAAAGGCTTATTAATTTTTATATCATAAAAAGAAAGAAAACACCACAAAAATTCTCAAAAAATATTCATAAAATCCCAAATAATTTAATAAAAATTAATCAATTATTATCATAAATCAATCAATAGTTATCAATAAACTATCCTCCAAAAATCGTTTTTTATTCTCTCTCTCTCTCTCTATTCAATAGCCACAACTTGACTATACCAAAAATTCGGGTAAGAAAAATAATAAGTACGCACTGTATATATACTCGAACTATATTTAGATTATCACGATAAAGGGAGACAAAGACGGGACATCTCGATATTTCTATTAATTTTAATCCCTGAGGAGGATTACGATTCGCCTCCTGGTGAGCAAAAAGAGACTGCTTGATTGGTCCTCGACAGTATTTTTCCTATAGTCGCCTCCATATACTCGCACCTTACTTGCAGCTATCTCTGTTTAACTTCACCAGCTGATCCTCTCCAATCGTTTTCCTCAACAAATCGAACAAATTTTGTTATTAACTGGTGATTAAAGTTAATTGTTTTCAACCTGTAGCGATGCAATTTCCTATCCTGCTCGTCACCCGATTTCAAGTATTTATTAATGTAATCTATTAACAAGTTATTTTATTTGTCCCAGGAGGACGACCACTCGTCATAGTATATGGGCAGCGGCTAGCGAAATGCCCCCACTGCAGGCAGGTGCAACATTGTCATAGTTGGTTTACTCGCGGTCGCGGAGTCGTTGGAATTATCCCGACCTTCCGAGATCTCTCTTTACCCGAACGCGCCGATGTTCTCTATTGCTTCTTTCCCGACGCTGCGACTTGGCACTCTACAGTGGAAATCGTCCTTCGAGTTCCGCCACTTTTTCTCGGCTAATAATCGGATTAGCTTTGGAGAGTCGCATGTGCGTGGGCGGAGGCACACAACCGTAGGTCCTCCTTGCACTCATAGGCCTCTCCCAGCTTTTGGAGGATTCCGTAGCTGTCTATAAACTCCCGCCATATAGCCTCCCTATACTTAGGCAATAGACTACGGACAGAGGCCTCTAACTGCGCTTCAACTACAGTGGCTTCTTAAATTGCTGGTACAGGTAGCGCGACATGTAAAAAAATCAGAGATTTTTTCTCCATTCACCTGCGTACGCACCTACAGCCACTCGTGCAGCTCTGACTCTGTCAGCTGCGTACAAAATTTATTTCGGTACGCCTATGTGAACGTTTGCCCGGCTAGGAGTCCTCACAATTTTCGTGGAACCACTGACATACCCGCCCCGTAAAGATAGCTGGAACGGCCTCCAGCATATCCTCCTAATCAAAATTTTAATTCTTATATCAGGAGTCAAGGCAGTCAAGAAATGCTTCTGCATTACCTTAGGATTGTGGTGTAAATTTTAGGCAAAAATTTCACAGCATTTTAATGCACTCCCACGTGTGGCTATAACATACATGGCTTCGTGGACATCTTGCGGGTGTTCACAGCGCTCATATCGTCACGTACAAATTGCTGTCGTTCGACACTATCGCGTTATTATAACGCGATAATGAAAAACTTTCAGTTTTTTTATATTTTCTCCAGACTCGAGAGCGTATTCGGAAACAACCTCTTTAAAATAAACATGGTAGTGAACAGCATCATCAAAAAAGTTCAATCCCACTCTTATGGCTTATTTTCTCACGGCCTTGACACTTTTAACGAAGTGCAGGAGTATTCTTCGGAATATACCCCCGAGAGCGTCAAGATCTAGAGAACTAAGAGAGTGAGCATAGGATACATAGAAATTTCTTTGTAAAATTTTTTTACAAAATTATTGCACAAATTAACACTTAGAAAACACAATCATGTTAAGTCAACTAAATTATAAATTATATCACATATACGTCATTATCACAGATGGCAATAAATAAATAAATAATGGATACAACAAATTTTACAAATAAGTCATATTTCTCTCATAATACATTATCTATCAGTCAGTACACTCTCTGTACACTCTGTACACTCTCACATATAATGAATGAGATGAATCTATCTACAATATAAAATAAAGGATGATACGCGTATATTCCAGATACACACATACAACTAATTTATGTGTCGAAATAAGTAAAATGCGTCTTTCGAATGCATTTTACGGGCGATAATTTAACAGTTTTTATTAAAAACAAATAGTATCCATTGCTGGATCGAGTACCGACTGAGAAATGTTAAATTGTTTAAATATAGGCGTAAGTACTATTTTTAATTCGTTGATAACTGAGCGCATTTCAGGCTGTACGGTTAGGCCTCTGCGCTGCAGTAAAGCAGTCACGGGCAGGTCACGGCTGAAACCTACGAAAGCTCGCGGAGAGACGCAACTTCGCTTGCCGACATCGGCTAATCGGCTCCAACAATTTGACTCACTAATATAGGCGGTACGTCATACATAGCTGCAGACAAACAGCGCCGGCCTCCTTGACACGATTCGTCGCTGGCGCTCCATTCTTCCCTCTCCCTTGTTTCCTCTCATTTCCACTCAAATAAAGCGACTTACGATTTCATCTATGAGGGTGCGTATTCCTACGGCTCCTTCAAACTGGCGCGGATCGGTTGTATTGTATCGGCTATCTCTCTATTCATCTCTGATGGCACTACATGAGCCTCCTTTCATACTTCTGGGAAGCCTCCACTTTCAAATGAGTTTTCACAGGCACTCTAAAAACGGACCTATAACCAAAAGAGCCTTGAAAACTATAGTATGCGGAATGCGATCCTCACCAACTGCCTGCGATGTGAACTTATATATTGATAATACCATTAATATTTATAGCTTTAATCCGAAAAACACCATCAGCAGCAGAGTTGAGCACGGCATGTATCCGATTGTTGTCGATGGTATTTGACACACATACCCGCGCAAAACAAGTGTTAAGCTCATCCGGCATGAGCCCATGTACAGATCCACTTGCTCGTTGTAACAAATCTAGGTTCCGCAACTCACGCCATATTACGCTGGAGTTTTGATAACCGAAAAGGCGATTATGAATGTATTTAGTCCTCGCCTAATCTATCTTCTCCTGAACGTGATTGCAGAGATCGAGGAAGTTCTCGAGTAATTGACTTCATCCTGTTCATCTGTACCGTCTGTACAGTGTCTCACTCTTAGGCTACAAGTCACGAAGTTCGACTCAAATCCAAAGAAGTCGCTTTTTATTTAATTTTATAATTTTCTTGGGGGCGAGTTCATCTATTGCCGTCATTAAATTGTAGTTGAGCCTCGCGATTGCTGACTCAACGTCAAAATCCTTCGCTAGTAACGGCCCCCCACCATAGCCCGCTAACAACTGTACAAGCCCCTCAGTACAGATGCTCTTATAATCTCTATATGTGAAAGAGCAACAGATACATTCAGTAACAGGTGCCTGTACTGTAACATTAATTATGTTCTGCTGACTATAAAAAGAATGATGTATATTGGCAACGGAGATTACCGTATCATTGTCCTCCACAAAAATGACGTCAATCCAGGTGCGGAATGTGGATGCGATATATGCGATATGCGTAGGACCGTGTTAGATAATCTGCAAAGACAGCTCAGCCACGAGTCGGTGAATCATCACTGGCAGTGCAGAGATCAGCATTCAGATCACCAAGAATGATTTTGTGACTTTAATCTGGCGTTAATCGCCGCAATTCATCCAACAATTTAGAGTTTCTCAAAAATGAAACATAAGAGGGCCTATACACGACACAAACTAATATGGGTTCAGAGGCATGATACTGCTCAGAGTAGATCAAGTACTCCAGCACTCCTGACTTTCCATGCTCCTCAGTGTTTGAGGTAGAGAGTACACTTACTCGGAATTGCTTGTCGATATAAAGCGCCACTCCCCCACCAAATTAACATTGCGATCTTGCAGAACGACAGAAATTCCATCAATCCTGATGACTTCATCCATGATGCTAGAATCTAATGAGGTTTCCGCTACACCGAACAGATGATAAATAGGAAGATCATGTAAATGAAGACGGAGATCCCTCAATGTAAGCGCCTCTAAGGGAGTTCACATTCATGAAGCCCGCCTTGAGGAATCTGTCACCCCTACTGCATCCCGCAACCTTATCCTTATTATTTCCCCTTCCACTCCCGATGACCAGTCACGGAACATTTGTCCAATCTAGTCAAATGTGATTGTCCCTTATCCCACAACTAGAATGTCCACCCAACAACCTGGAGTCAACGCAGTCAAAGCGAGAGGGCTACGGCTTAAAGAAACACTGGCCGCGGAACCGCCACGTGAAGCCTCCGAGGAATACATGCTGATAAATAAATTAATAATTTCTTTCTCAGAGGCTACAGTATTGGCCCTACTACATTCTCTCTCCATTTAATAACAAATTTACCGAGTTGATGCCAAACTTACTTAAAGCCGAGATCGCGCGGTGTCTTTGCACTGAATGAACGCACCATATTGACCTCGGCTTAACCACATATTTATAAAAATAGTACATTGTCTGGCATCTGACATCGCCGCATGTGAGCGGGAAAACAAAACATTTTGAGTTTAAAAGTCAGTAAAGGACTGCCTTGCTTCTAAGACAAGATTAGCAGGTTCAATTGTTCTAAGCTGCACCCTAGTTGATGGAATTAACGATTGGAGTTTTTCACCAACCCCTACATGTGAACACGCGGTTCGCTCCCCGAGAAGGGGGGCACAAGTGATGACCGAGCGCAGCGTCAGAAGATAGGACTCCTGTTCCAGCACAGTCGATCACCCCCGTAATGACAAGCTCGACCCCATCACTCAATGCCGAGACTGATTGTTGCTCAAAATATGTCTGGGAACCTCGACAGCCGATTCCTTGAAATGAATATTGCGATTTCTATTGCTAATAGTTACTATTATTATTTATATAGGTATTGTTTTTGATATTGCGTCTTTGAATGAAATTATTATTGTAATCAGGTCCCGAGCTTTCGGTAGTAGTTCACAGCCCCAACGATACGTTCTCCGCTAAATTTAACGCCCGTGTTAACTTATTTTTATCCAGTTTGATAAAATCTATACTATTTACAATATTATTTTGTTGCGCACTTAATTTCAATATATTGGCTAGTCCATCGACCTTCTGATTAATTATTCCCTCCATTTCCTTTATTAAATTTCTTAATTCCGATATCTCATTGATGAGCAGTTAGCGATCCTCACGCAGAGCTGCCAGCTCGTCTGACTGCACTTTGTTAATGCTTTCCAGCTCAGAGACTCGACTCTTAGGAGCCACCATCGTCTCTTCCGTTGCTGGTGCGGATAGATTCAAATCAGGGTGGCCTGAGCCGAGACTCCTCGGAAGACGATGCACGCGTAATCTAGCATAGATCGGATTTTTAATTAGATTTTTCCGTATGTCACGAGATAATAATAGACTTAGAATAAGGACTTTTAATGATAACGTAGGGCGTTTAAAGTACCGAAACCTCTTGCGAAGCAGACAAAATGTACTTAGTCTAATTAAATCTGAGGGTTTTATTATTCCAAGGTCGTGAGAGGATAACTTGAGAACTTAAGCCTTTTATGTCTAATATACTTAATAGATATTCAAAAACCTGCTCGGATGAAAAAGAAAGGCTGGTTGGTAAGTTAGAAACTCAAGTTCGCATGGGTCTTGCTTGTAGAAATTTTATCCAAGTCAGCACGTAAATTAGCAACTTCATACTTTATCGATTTGCTGCTGGAAGAATCTTGCACCTCAGGCGCAGTGAGACGGGTGTTAAGATTGGCTTAGTTAGTGAGTCGAGTATTTAATTTATTTTTAAATTCAATAAACCATTTAGGTCCACTGTATTATCTTTGAATATCCATATTGATCTTGGCTTAACCACATATTACAAAAATAGTTCAATTTGAAGAGGAAAATATCGAGCAGGCAGTCGATCTTAGAATTGTACTAGACATAGGTCTCCCTATGATTCTATACTGTAGATTTTGGTCTTAAGTATGGTTTTGAGTCATCGCTGCTGGAACGTTTCTGGAGAATTCCTTGTGGAAGATGGCATCCTTTTTCGAAATAGGTGAGCAAAAGGAAGTTAAGGAAATGTTCGAGAAAAGGATTAGTGAACATACTGCTAGTAAGTGTTGTAGTACCCCCGCGATTGTGAAACGAGAAGAAAGCTATCGGTTCTGTTTAGATTTTAGAAATATAAATAAGACAATTAGACGCGGTAATTATCTTTTACCAAATGTCGATTTAATTTTAGATTAATTTCGTAAAGCTAGATTCCTTAGCTAAAAGTTAGAATTCATGCAGGCCACAGCTGCTTCGACGCCTGCGTGGCGGTGGGGCGAGCTCGCGGCGACCCGGCGCGGTAGTGGGGGAAACTTCTCTCCCGCCAGCGTTCCGGCCCGAAATAATTGGATCGAACGACGGTCCGTGGTATATATGGGAGCGCGCGCCCGGGAGACAGCCCGCGTAGAAGAATTATGATTGTTTCCGCGTGCCCGTGCGCAAGGTTCTGGGTAGAACGATAACACGTTGAGGCTGATCATCGTCAGTGGGACTGCATTTGCATGAGCTTCGACACGCCATTAATACAGTCGTGCAAGCTAGCACAAAAGTTTCGCCATCGTTCTTGAACTAAGATCGACATCCACAGTCTGTTAAGAGTTTGCATTATGATATGGAGGGTAAGAAATAGGTCGTTCATGTTGATCCTGAGCATTGGCTTGACCGTTTGAGACGACTGGACGTTCTTTGTGATCTTATTAGGAAACATCACTGAGGAAGTGCTCAGTGATCCTTCTAGAAGATTCTGGCCGAAAGATCTCTAAGCTGCACATGCAGCACTAATATATGGTCGGTGTTATGTTTGAGTTCGAGGGGGCACTCGCCGAGACAGCGTTCCAACCAATGAGGAGGCACTGATCCTCAATGCGACAAGAAGCGGTATAATGACTTTATTTATTATATCACTTGAAAAGGTATAATAAATTTTAAATTATAACAAATTAAATAATTAATGGAAAATTGTAATAGTGTGTTACGTCCCTATATAACGCGTTCCTGACTGACCTATGACATACCCTTTTTTTTACTCTTCCGAAAAATAAGGAAAGCTGTTTCAGAAAACTGAATCGCCGCATTCCTAACGAGCTTTATTACAGATTTCAAAAACCACCTGCCTCAACTGACTTGAAAAATAACACCGTTTTTGAACCAATGATTAATTATCACCTTCATTAAAAATTAATAATACAAATAGCCGCCATTAAAATATAAAATAATCCAATATTACAGTATATGCAATAAAGACAAGAAATAGGATATTATTATTATTATTTATTCGAGTTGGGATCTAAGCAGGCCTCCAGACGCATGGATGATCCCTTGGCGTCCCTCGTGTGCGTTTAACAATCCTGATGAATAAGCTCGGTTGCCTCCTAAATGGATAGTATTTTGGGGGCGTGCCTTGCCCATTCTGAACTTGTGTACTCTTAGGCTAACGTCTCCTGCCACTATCTCCACCAGTAACCTAGCCTTGATTTTATTTAGACGAACTATGCGTTCAGACGCATAGTCTGACGTTCTAGACGAACTAGACGTTCATTAGTTACCGTAACAAAGGTCTTTGTTTGACCACACGTGTCGACTTTGTTCCATGTACCGTATGTACACTGGTCGAGGCCGACGACTGGTCCTGGTCTAATGAACTTACCTATGGCTCCCATATTTGCAAGATCATCCGCTATCATGTTTCTCTTGATACCATAGTGTTCAGGAATCCAGATTAGGGCGACCTTACTACTTGTTTCGGCTAGTTTGTTTAGAGACTTATAGAATCCTCAAACCAACCTAGATCTGGTCGTAAAACTGTCTTGTGCCTGTAGGGCACACTTCGAAAGGGGCGTAGTGATTCTCCCACCTCCTGTGTATATTTGCTCTAGTCGGTACGCTTGGGATTCCTTACCCATTTGGATTGGACTGCCTTGGACTACTTCGGTTGAGAAGGTAATCAAGGAGTGATCCGATAGCGATGGTTCATGGCTTACTTTCCACTTCCTGATTAGGTGTGCAGCACTTTGATGCTAACGTCAGGTTTATTACCTCCGCTCTGGATACATTCCTGAACGTAGATGTATTGTCTGTCTGTAAGTCTGTGCCTGCAAGGAATTCTGAAGGTTTAGCCCTTCTCGCGTTTGTGTTAGTGCTACCCCACACTCGATGGTGGAAGTTTGCATCATATCCGAGAATCAGAGGCAGTTTTTTTTGAGACAGGCACGCTTTTGTTTTAAGGGAGGGGTTGTAAGCCTCCAGCCTATCCAGTACCGGCACTGGATCTTCTGGTAGCCCAGGGATCCAGGCTATAATCTTCAATCTGTGCTAAAGGAGTTCAGCCCCCCCCTATCTTAAGCCCGGTTCCTCCTCAAGCTAAGTCCAGAATGGATATCACTGAATATAAATAGTTCAACAATATTTTTGTAGCAAAAACAAAAAATTTTGTCTTTTGTTCGAAAATTTTTTTTTATATTCTTTGAACAATAAAAATTCTCCTAATTGGTTTTTAGAAAAAAACAGAATTTTGGCAGTGTAGTTTAAATCTATTCTTTTGCGTCGCAAGTCTAATGGTATGCTGTTGCTTTCGCTGAGTATACTAATTATTGGGCTAGTGATAAATTCTCCAGTTGCTATGCGTATGCACGAGTTTAAAATTGGTTCAAGTTTTTAAAGAAACCTATTCGACGCCGATCCGTATATTATGCTCCCCTAATCGATTTTGGATTGGTTACTTTACTTTATTTACTTGGTTACATTACTTTATATGTGTTGCACAAGACTTATTGGTTTGTGGCCCAGTTTTTGGTCGTCAATACTTTTATCAAATTTATTCGTTGTAGGCAGTCCTTTTTTAATTTTTCCAGGTGAGGTTTTCAAGATAGTTTAGAGTCGAAAATTATTCCTAGCATTTTTATTTCTTGAGTCAATTTTATTGTTAGGTGAGATATTTTGAGATCTATATTTTCATTTTTGGTTTGCTTTCTGCTAAACATGATTGCTTGAGATTCAGTTTTAGAGAACTTTAGGCCTGTTTTATGCGAAAAATTTTCAAGATTGTTAAGCGTATATAGCATAATTTGTTGGTTGGTGTTCGTACTTTTTCCTGTAATAATTAAAGTTACGTCGTTTGCGTATATTGTGAATTGCACCGGGGGCGTGATGTATGTAGTCATTTCATTTATAGCTAGTAAAAATATAGTACAACTAATTACTGATCCTTGTGGGACTCCATTGTCTATTTAAATGATTATTCATACGTACTTTTATATTTCTATCTTTAAGAAAATTTTTTATAAAATTGTACATACTTCCTGTAATTTTATGCTTTTTTAAGATCTCTATAGTATTCTTCTACGACAGACGAGATCGTACGCCTTTTCTATGTCTAAGCCGACTACTAGGACGGATTGATTTTGGTAGAATGCTTCATTTATATTATTTTCAAGATATAGTAGACAATCATTAGTCGAACACTTTTCGCGAAATCCACTTTGTTGTATGCTAATTATATTGTTTGACTCTAAGTACCATCGAAGCCTTTTATTTAATATTTTTCCGAGAATCTTACATGTGCAACAAGTTAAAGGAATTGGTCGGTAATTTCTTTAGACTTCAATTTTGTTGAACACGATTTATTATTTATTTTTTTAAACATCATTCTATTCGTACAACTTAAAATATATCATGTATATGTAAATATATATCTACAAACTGTACTCGCTAATCTCTAAGAAAAATCCTGAAATAAATTTTATTCAATCAATCTTGTATTTTTACACGTTGCGCTACTATCATATTTCTTGTACTCGATCGCTGGACATTGTAATAAATATTTTTTTAATTGCAGTTCAAAGTTACTAGATTTCATGATGCAGACGGCATTTGAGGTTTAACTTCGATCATTTATTATAGAAACTTCTGAAACTACTTTTATTTATATGATAGTAGAGCAGTGTGTACAAAAATTCAAGGATTATTTTAATATAATTTTTATTTAGAACAAATATTTTTACGAGCCGTAAGTAGTGGAGATAAATTGTACCCTGCTCGAAGCTTCTAAATTGGCCACGGCGGCATTGAGATCGCCGTTAGGAGGACTCCTAAGATTTACTGACAGAAGGAAATCAAAAGAAATAGCAAGTGGGATAAAAAGGCGGATTTAGAAGTTTTAGTCGGTTATAAAAATGTAGGCTATAGGATTCTTGTAAATAATAAAGTTATCGTGGTAAAACATGTAGATATAATTAAAGAAAATATTAATTTAGTATGATTTAATGATGTAAAAAATAATAAAAACGATGTAAGCGAAAATTAAATCGATCAGAAATACTTAAGAAAAGGTGGAGAAAGTCAAGTTGAAATTTTTGAAAATAATGAACTCGAAAATAATTTGCCTTGTGTGAGTAGAGAAGAGAGTTTAAAACTATCTAGAAGATCCGAACAAAAGAAAAACCCTGTAAACAGATGTGGAAATCCAATAATGAACTGTATTTACGTAAATTATAGATAACTTGGAAAAGTATTACGAAAAGTTAAACAGTAGTGATAGTCAAAAATGGCTAGATGCGATGACTAGATAAATGGAATGTTTCGAGAAAAATAATACTTGAAAAACCAAAAGATACAAAAGCATTAAATTTAAAATAGGCTTTTACAAAAAAGTTTGATAATAAATTTAAAGCGAGACTTGTAGTAAGAAGTTTCAACAGAGAGAAATACTTGAGGATATTTATTTGCCAGTGGCTATAATGCAAACACAAAAAATTTTGTTGAATTATTGTGTACAGAATAATTCAGAAAAAGGACATTGAATCTACATTCCTTAATGGAAAAATTAAGTCCAAAGTGCGTGTAAAGCAACCTCAAGGGTATAATGATAATTCAGACAAAGTATGTAACTTCGAAAAAGCTCTGAACGGACTACGTGAAAATCTACGTGCATGGTAAGAATATTTGGATGAATAATTAGGAAAATTAGGATTAAGAAAGGAAAATTGATTACTACCTATATTTCATGAAAATGAATAAAGAAAGTTTATTTAACAATTTCTGTGGACGATTTATCAATATGTAGTAAAAACAGAAAGTTAATTGAATTTATTAAAAATAAGTTAATGACAAAATTTAGAATGAAAAATACGAGCAAAGTTAATATGTATTTAGGCATAAATATAAACTATGATTATCGACATAATCGTTATATCGAATCATTGGCCAACAAGTATAAAATAGAAAATGTGAAATTATATACGACTCCAATGGAACAAAATTAAAAATGTGAACCCGCGATATCAGAACCAAGTAATATAAATTATAGAAATCTAATAAGCGCGTTACTATACATTAGTTCAAGTACTAGATTTGATATGCGTTATTCAGTGAATTATTTAAAAGGATTTCAAAATTATTAATGAGAGTCGCGGGCTTATTTCTTCGCATATGTAACGATCTACTTTTCGATCAGGCAGATTCACTTTGCTTAAGAAATATTGGTCCAGAAAACCAAGCTTCCTTCACACTTGATGGTTTATTTTCTCACCTAGATGCGAATCTCTAAAGTGAAGAGAGCGATAATGTCATGAATCTGTTAAATTGAAGAGGGGGACTTTATACCCCGCTTCAGAGAATTCTGCCCCAGAAAAAGAACGGTTGCAGTTGTGAAGTGAAAGACTCCGAGACCTGGTTAGGGAAGGAGGTCGCAAACCCGACTATGGGGGATCCAAACCTCAAAATCAGGGTAGTGTCCCCGAAGGAGATCAGGATTACCAAAGTAATTACTAGGGTTCCTTTCGGATTCGAATCTGTACTGTAATCAGCAAGACAGTTGATGGCTGCTTAGTTCTGACCTTAGACGAAGCATCGTCGACCGTACTAAGGAGTCTGAACTTAAAGCTGTTAGTCGGGGTGGACACTGTCACTTTTAAAGTACTGGGGAAACTTCCGGCTGGCAAGCCTGAAGGGAAAACTTCCGGCTGGTAAGCCTGAAGGGGAAACTCAAAGGAAAGCACAGTAAAGAAGTAGACTCTTAATAGCTACCTCCAGGATATGCTTTTCTTAAATAAGCTTTCATTATTTCAAAAGCACCTCAGTGGTTATAATTAAGAGTATGGTAAAGTTGCACACACATAGCCCTAATACAAGAATCTTTGTCATGGAAAAAATGTTTTAAGAGACTCAATGTGGGCGAAGAACTATTCACAGGGTTAAATCATTGGAATGCATTCTCATCAAAGAATTAATGGATTTCTGTTACAAGAGTTATGTTGCAGAGACTGTACGATTATTAGAAATGAATTCGAGGACAAGGAACACCGTATGAGAACACTATTGGTGTCATCAGTATACTTGCCCTATGACGAAGAGATTCCCATCTTATGCATGACTAAAGTGGTTGAATACAGCAGGCGCAACAATCTGAATTTGATTATCGGGTGCGACGCTAATGCGTATCATGATGCATGGGGTAACACTGATATCAACCCTGAGCGTGAGCGAGTGGGCCCTACAGAAAGGTCGTCTTAAAACTCACTCTAGCCTCCATTGGTGTCAAAGAGGTTGTCCATGGATGGAGAGTTGAGAATCACTCATCCATGTATACACTCATCACCTATGGTATATTTTGTATAAAACCAAGATTGGGCCCAAAGAGGAAACCCAAGGATATAAATTGGGAAGATTTTAAAGATGAACTACAGGAAAACATAACTTGTATTAAGGGCATATAAGGCACTAAGATTGAGCTGGAATGGACTTTATAACAGTTCCAAACAGCAACTATCAGAGCATAGGAAAATAATTGCTCATGAAAGCCTGGAAGACTGACAGGTGGAACATACCTGGAAGAACCCTGTTATGGAATCGGAATCTGGAGATGTTTCGAAAAAGGGCTGGCAGTGCTTTTAATTGGGCAAAAAAGAGAAAGGACCCGAAACGATAGACAGAGTACAAAAGTGCCTTCAATGACTTCAAAAGGGTGGTAATCAAATCAAATAAGGCAATTTGGCAGAGTTTCTGTACGAACATAGAAATCTTAACGAACACGGCAAGATTTGTCATACTCTTGATCAAAGAAAACGACAATCGGTTAGAAAACCTAAGAGATGCGGCAGGAAATTCTGTTGAAACAGAAAAGGATACTATATAGTTTCTTTTATGAGTAGCAAGAGAAGAAGGCGATACATCTGCGCAAGGACGAGTACAACCTCGAAGACCTGTAGATTGGGAAAAAGTGATACAGGTAGTAATACCAGAGAAAGTAAAATGGGCAATTGTATCCTTTAGATCATAAAAGACACCAGGTTGGATTAATAATGAAGTCGAAAAAATAATGAAGTGGTCAATTTTTAAATTCTCTAACGACCGTATAACCAAGCATCTATGCTTTAAGCAACGGTATAAAACCAGAGTTCCAGAAGTGCCGGAGTATAGAGAATTAAGCTAATAATCTAAACTTAGAAGCAGAAACGTGGTACACAGTCGGATCCAAGAGAGATAATGGTACTGGATACGGAAGTGCAGACTAAGTCAGTGCAAGATGCAGCCTATGTACAGTAGTAAACATAACACAGTTTTTCAGGCGGAAATGGCTGTCATAGAAACATGTGTTGATAAAATGATTTTGGAGAATGTCAGGGAAAGATGTACAAACATCTGGACTGACAGCCAAGCTTCAATTAAGGTATTGCAGAAATACAGTACTTCGTCACACGTTGTGTGGTTTCGGGTTCGTGCGAGACACGTAAGTTTCGTAGAGTTGGCACCACGCCACACCTGTAATGCCTTTCTTGTACGTATTGAGTTTACGTACACAAAATGCTCTTAATAATCCAGCCAGGGAGAATAAGGTTTGCGTAACCTCGATACCGAGTCACTCGGGTTATAAAAGGAATGAAAAAGCAGATCAACTTGCTAAGTCAGACACAAATTTAGATAGGCAACCTAAAAGTGTAGTAGAAGTGCCATATTAAGAAGGTTTCAATACTCTGATTAAAGCGATAAAACAAAAAGGACAGGAATTTGGGAAAATTCCCAAGGATTCGAGTAGTCTAAGGAACTGCTAAGCGATTGTACGAACAGTCGGTCAAATAAAATCACCAATTTAAAAAAACCTAACGCAACTCCCAATTATGTTCTCTGTAAATACGTCGCTTCAGTAGGACACTGATGAAGTAAATTGCTCGAAACTGGAATTTCCGAACTCGAGGATTTTGCAGAGATGCATATACGTGCCTCGGAGGGGCCCAGAGCATCCGCCACTCTCCGGTCGTGCCCGCCTGCCCGTTGCGCAGGTTCGTGGACATCTCCCACCGCGCCGTACTCATTCCTGGCGCTTCCCTCGGAAGTAGTAGGCCATCCGCTTTCTCCTGCCGGCCTGGCCCGCCCCATTTTGCCTTGTCCGCCTATCTCCACGCTCCGCCGACAGCGACCGACCGGCAGCCGCGACGGCTTGGCCTCGATTGCGCTCTTGACCGCTCCGCCGCTGCATTACTGTGCCTTTTCCAGTCGGACTGCCCTTTGTCTCTCTCTCTTCTTGCGCAGCTTGCTGCCGCTCTGCCAGGCGCCACTCCCACCCGGGAGTCTCCCTCGCCCATTTATTCCTAGGCGCCGCGCTTTTCTTCCGCCGGGTGTCCTTTCTCTCTCTGGCGCACAAGCCTCACCGCGTACCGTCCTGGGGCCGCGCTTAGGCTTCGTGTGCGGTACCGCGCACCCGCGGCGTCGTCCGCGTGCACGCCTCTATCACGCGGTTTATAGACCGTGGAGCAGGCGCCCACGACCCCGCGTGCCCAACGGCCTCTAAGTACCGTGGTCCGCGCACCAAGTACCTGGTGCGCCCAGGGTCCTGCATCGCTCTGGATATTTATATTTTGTTGATTTGTTAGAAAAAATTAAGAAGGAGAAAATATGATTAAAACTCGTTATTAAAATACGTTAATAAAATTATAGTTACTATAAAATATTTACGATTGCGCTCTTTCGTAGACTATTTTTCTATTTTATTATCTTTGAATCAACTCGATTGACCTGTTTAGAAAAAGAACTGTATTATCCGATTCTGAAATAGACCAATGAATCCATCCTATTACTCTTTTTCGATATTATTGATATTCATTGCATTTTTTAATCAGAGGTTCAATTTCCTCACACCTATTGAACTGTAGAACAGTGACTGGTACCTCGGGTCCGTGCGAAACACGTAAGTTTCGTAGAGTTGGCACCACGCCACACCTGTAATGCCTTTCTTGTACGTATTGAGTTTAATGCGTACAGATTTAAATTTTTTATTTAGAAAACGCTTTCAATCCTATGAAACAGAAATATAAAAATTAAATAACTGTATTGCAATTTATTTCTCAACATCGGCGCGTCACACGGGAGCTGCCTTGAAGATGATATAGCTTCAAGCAACTGATCGATAAATGAATAAAAAGAAAAATATAAACATATTACAATATTGAGAAATAAATCTTTATTTATAATTTACAAACAGTAACTTAAAAAGGATAAATACTATACATAGATTATCAAGAGAGGTAGTCTGATTGACTACCTTGCAATCTTAAGTGAACATAAGAACAGTAAAACTTCTACAATGTATCCAAATAATAAACAAAAATATAAGTTATCATATGATGTTATTCACATTGTTTAAATGATTAATTTTCCAAATAAAGCTTATAAAAGTAATTGATTCTGATTAAATTAGTTTAAAAAATTTGTAGATACTGAACAGTTATGCCGAATCAACTATTATTCAGTTCAAATATGATTTTTATCAATTTTTTTTTGCACAATGTCGATTGTTCAAAAAACAAAAGGCGGAAATGTTTTGCATTGTGCAAGGTAGATATAAATAGCGGTTTTATATTGCTAAATCCGATTTAAAATGAGTAATAATTACATCAAACAGAAACAATAATTTTTTAAGAAAAATAAAAAGCATTATGAATAGTTATAAAATAAATATTAATAATTTATTTTATTATATATACACATATTAAATAAATTAATTGTTAATTTAACAATAAAATTAAATAAATTATTAATTTAATAATAAAATATTAGGTTGGCGAATATCTCCCTTTCGCCTTTTTGTCTTTTGAATTTCGCGGCTATGTAAAAAGCGCTACAGAGCTCGTATCTGGCAATGATTAGTTTGGATATTGCATTCAACAGTTATAGACGTGTAAAAATGAAGTTCACTAATGCCGAAATTCGCACTATTTTAAAGTTTGCCTTCGTTAAAGGCAAATCCGCTAGAAAAACGTTCCGTGGGATTGATGGTGTTTTAGGGGATGGTACTCTATCACTTTGAACCACGGAGGAATGGCGGGAGACCCGTGACGATGAATACCGATTAAATCATGGAAAAATCGAGTTAGACCGGCATGTGGCATCTCGTGACATCGCCCAGGAGATGGGAGTTAGTCACCAAACCATTTTAAACCATCTGCAGAAGACTTGATACAAAAAAAGCTTGATGTTTGGGTGCCGCATGATTTGACGCAAAAATACCTTCTGGATCGAATCAACGTCTGCGATATACTGCTGAAACGGAACGTACTCGACCCATTTTGTAAGTAGACGGTGACTGGCGACGAAAAAGGTGTGTGTTTGGTGGGATTGGAACGGAATTATCCTCTATGAGCTGCTCCCATATGGCCAGACGCTTAATTCTACCATCTACTGCGAACAACTTGATGCAAGTGATCGACCAGAAACGTCCAGAATTAACCAAGAGGAAGGTTGGGAGGCTTTATCGCATCTACCTATAGCCCGGACATAACGCCAAGTGATTACCACCTGTTCCTGTCCATGGAGAATGCCCTTAGTGTAAAGTTGAACTCAAAAGAGGGTTGTGAAAAGTGGCTCTCCGAGTTCTTCGCAAATAAGGAGGGGGGTTTCTACGAGGGTGGTATTATAAAGTTAACGTCTAGATGAAAACATACTATCGAACAAAACGGCGCATATTTGAACTAAATCCGATCACTGTAACAGTTTTTATAAAGCATTGAATATAGAACAAAAAAGTGGAAGGGGGACATTTGCCAACCTTATATGTAACTACAAAAATGTTTATAAAAATAACTATTTGAAAATTAAGTTATTAATTTCATAAAATTGTAAAATTCAAATACAATAATCAATAAATAAAACATTGGATTAAAAAGTTATTAAAATTAGTCCAAATTTATTTTAAATATCTGTTTGCATTTTACGATCTCGATAAGTGCAACTTTTTATGGATCATGTCGAGCAATGAAAATAGCCAGTTTTCGTGAATTTTACCAGAGCACGTACTGGTCAACCTAGTCGACGCACGTGCCGCGTGGTGCCGTGCATCGAGATGATCACTCTGCATTTTAGCAACGCCGTTGAATTACCCGGTTAGATACTGGCACAGTGCGCGTGCACATAAAGTTCAACAAGCATGTGCTGCTATCTGGACTGAACATGGATGAAGCTAGGGGGTTGACAAACGAATGGATTGAGTGGTAACGGATTATTTAGTACTGGCCATCTCCGACAGTAAGCGTTGCATTCAAATTTTTCTGGTAGTTCGAACTAATTTGGACCACTTCGGGAATCTTCGAATTAGTTCGGGTGGTCCAGGTCACTTCGGTTATCTTCGATTTCATTGATGCTCATCACGGTCAATGTGTTGCTTGTGTACGTGTATTGCTGCTATTGCCGTAATAAGCAAAGATATTACGTGGATAGTTCGTGTATAGATTTACATTTATAAATTTGTTATTAATAATCGTAAGTTACAATAGTTGTACAAACATTTTTTCAAACTTTTTATTCCATCTTTTAGATGGATTAATATGCTGACATTTAGTTCGGTTAAAAGTAAATAGTATACACAAAGTACAGTATATATAATTTACACATTAATAGACAGTGTGATGCTTTTAAAAATAGTTCGCGATTTGTTATGTTTATTCTCTATTTTTTTATACGTGTATTAGAATTATTTGTTCTTGACAGTTTATATTAAGACCATGTACACAACTCTATCTTGGGGCAAATTGATGATTACCTTTAGAAATAATTTTTTGAATTGCATTGCTTATTTATGATTCATTGCATCAAAATTATTTTACAGCAGTATTCTACTCTAACTTACAGATTAACTATTATTTTTCGGATAGTTTTATAATAAATTTAAATACTGTGATTAATTTAGAAATAAGCTGAATAATGGCTCTGTGATACAATTGCAAAGAATGTTATTATATAAAAGTGTTATTAAATAAAAGTGTTATTTTTTACGTACTAATTGTATATTGTAATTGTATAGTCCCTGAGTATCTGTTAACATGAACCTGAAGCTGGCAGCCAGAGCTATCCGCCGGTTAGGGCCAAACATATGCCGCGGACCCCTGACAAAAAAAATTTAGAATGAATTATTCTAAGAACTAAAAATATTAACTCAATATTATAAATAATAATAATTTAATGAAAACAACATTTGTATTATTAAAAAAATGCACGAGCTTACACAAAAGCGCATAGTTATTTTTTAAACTTTCGGTCTTCTCTTAAGTTTCAAAAGTCAAATTTCACTGTTTTGCAATGTATATTTACTCTCTGCGCTAGCTAAAAATTGATCGCTACATTAAAGTGAATATCACTATATCAGATAGTGAATGAAAATACTACTACATACAATAGGTTATAAATTTGAAATCGTTTGAAATAGTTCTATTATAATCTATTTTTCCCTGTAATACTTTTTTGAGTTCTTTATATCTCATTAATATGATCAAAAACTGCGCATCCATATGTAATCCCGAGTAGATATTATTGCTGTGAGTCATATATTGCAAATATATTGAATGACTAGGATTTGGGACCTTTTAAAAATTCGTGTTTTTTTAAATTTATTAAACAGATTCTTTTGTACCAATATATTGACAAAAAACGAGGTTTATTACCTCGTGATCTGTTCACGAAGAACTCCGATTCTGAAATAAGACGCAGAGGCTGATTTGGTCAATCTTTTATACCTTTCTGCGGCGACAAGTCAAAGCGATAAATAAATCTATGAAAACGACGTTCATTTCTTATCAACAAATGTATAAAAGTCACATCACATCAGCCTCACTGTCTCATTGGAGAATCGCTGTTCTTCCTGAACGGATCACGAGGTAATAAGCCTCATTTTTTGTCCATAGATTCTTCCAAAAGAATCTAATTAATAAATTGCCATTATTAATTCCAAAATTAATTTTTTTCACACTTTCGGCTATAGCTCGGCCCAGCACAATAATCGAGCTTAAAAAATTAATAGAAATATTCTTTAAATGTATACCATTGCAACTGATATCGTCACATAGCGGCAGAATTCGATTTAGTCATTGGAAATGATCGTCAAGCAGCGAAAAAGCGCATAGTCATGCTGGGCACGAGGGCATTTTTTTTAAACTTTCGGCTATAGCTCGGCAAAGCATAATATCAGCTACTGATACACATTTTTAAGAAACCATATATCAATTTGCTAAGCCAGATTCTTATGTTGAGCCGAGCTGCAGCTAAATGTTTCCAAAAGTGTTTTGGCTGAATTCGCGGCTGTCATAACTGCATGCTCATTTTCACTGGTTGATATGAATATTTCACTGGTTGATGATGAATACTCATACGAGTAAACGAGGTAACACGAATTCTACAGAAGACAAGTCTATTTTCGAGATTGTTTCATCTCAAAACGAAAGTCCACTACCTTTATTTGCTATAGAACTAGAATACAGTTTAGAAGAAAATCAAGAAATTAATGAAATTTTATAAGCATCAACGTTAACTGATTTCAATTTTGAATACAATGAACGACTGACTGACATAAAGGAAAAAGATCTGTACGAAGCGAATACAATTACATACTTTGCCGGATATACTGCACGAAAGTGTTTAAAAAAGTTATTGCGTTGACTCTAAAAATAATTTTATAAAATCAGCCGATGACCCTATTAGCGTTAACGAACAATATTTAAATTTAAGAAAGTATGTGCATTCTAATCAAACTACTCCAACTATTGAATACTTAACTAGACCAACAGATAATTTCGTTCAGATTGTAAATTGTCAATTAGAAGCATTCAATCTTTGTTATAAAAATATATGGCATACTAGAAATCTTTTATCTCAATTAGTAGAACTTGTTGAAGCTTATACGTGAACTCAATTTTCGGATTGGTTTGATCAAGAAAAGCCTCTGCTATGACCATAGAGTAAATGCTGTGAAGTTTTTATTATTAGTTAAAATTTTTTCTAAAACTAGAGAACATAAATCATAGCAGAAAAAATACTAATAAGGTAGCAGTTTGTTCGAAAAAAAAAAAATTAAAAATCATTAAAAATATGTAAATTTAATGTAAATATTAATAATTATAGTATATATATGTTTTTGTTCTATAAGTTTATATCGTTATATAAATAAATGTTTTTATAATTCGTTCAATAATAATAACTGTATAAAATTGTAAAAAAATTCTATATTTAATAGGAAGGATTAAGGATTTATTTGTAGTCAAGGAAGGTACGAATTAAGTTCATAAAAGTTGCTGTTATGTTAAATTACTAATATTTGATACTTTTTACTGTAGATTTTTCTGTTCGAGATGGGGGTGATATTGGTTGCCTTCCCGTGGTGCCCGCTAAAAGCAAACATATCCATTTCCTATTAAAATAAAGAATAAAACAAATGAAACCAGAATTACATGCAAATTATTATTAATAACTCTTTATTTATGTAATGAATACGTTCGGCCAAACAATCAATAGAACGTTGAATTTTTTATTTTATACAGTCTTAGAATTTTATAAATAGTAAATATGAATAATATTGTACTGAAATTTATTATTTAATAATATTACTTACGTTTACATAAATTATTATTAATGCTTAAAATAATCCGTAAATATTTTTACCTTTCAATAACCAAACATATTTCGAGTTATATGACGTTGCAAATTGAATAGCTGAAGCGAGTTACGTGTATAATTCATTGACATTTTTAGGGCGATTATTTCTATTATTCTATTAAAATCAAGTCGCAGTATCGATCCTCAGATCGAGTATCCACTGAGAAATCTTAAAGTGTTTAAATAAAGGCGCAAAAAGTATTTTTAATTCGTTAATAACCGAGCGCATTCCGGGCTGTACGGCGGCCCGTAAGCCATGCATCGAAACGAGTAAAATGCGTCTTTCGAATGCATTTTACGGGCGATTATTTCTATTATTCTATTAAAATCAAGTAGCAGTATCGATCCTCAGATCGAGTATCGACTAAGGAATCTTAAATTGTTTAAATAAAGGCGCAAAAAGTATTTTTAATTCGTTAATAACCGGGCACATTCCGGGCTGTACGACGGCCCGTAAACCATGCGCCGAAACACTAAAATATATCTTTCGAATGCATTTTGCGGGCGATAATTGATTACTTTGTATTAAAAACAAATTTAGTATCGATCCCCAGATCAGACTCGGACTGACTGCTCGAATTGACACCGATATGCTGTTCGAACTTCGACCCTGTATCGCATCTTAAGCCCTTCCAAATACAATGCTTTTTTGTAGTTTGCACTTTTCTATGTGTTGGCGGTGTTGCCATGCGCCAAGCTGCGTTAGCGGCACTCGTAGAGTGCATTTATTGTGCATTTCCTTGCTCGCGTGTTTGTATTAGATATAGAATGAGCCTGTTGTATGCAGGGCTGAGAATAGCTAGAATTCGAATCTTGATGAAACGCAGGGCTACGTGACTAATATATAGTTTTCCTATTTTATCTTGGGTGACATTTCTATACTTTACTTATCTTAGTTTCTTTGTAGTACTTATATAATCTAAATTTTATTTCTACTTATATCTAATAATATCTCACTTTAACTTTCTTTTACTGAGTTTTATTTCCCTCGAGAGTACAACGGATTGTGCAACACTATTCTGAAAACCGGAGGTAGCTGATTTGATACGAACACAAATAATTGCTAGTGAATGTATGCACATCAGAATTCAATAGCAGCGCAAACTGGCGGAGTTAGTCATAACTACTTCAATACGTTGTGTCGGAGGGATTGGATGTCAACATTGTTCCGTGCATGCTAGCGTACTGCTCACAATTTGGCAATGCATATATTTAGGCAAATTTTTTATTTACAAATATATTTCTGTATTAAAACAAAATATTATTAGAGCAATGTGTGTATAATATATTACATATATTAACTATATTCAGTGTTAATAATAAAAATATATATGAATAATTTTTCAAAATTATAATTTCTTAAAGTTTCAATAGAATCGGTGATGTGACATTATCTTAACTGCGACCTTAAATGTACATTATAAGTTGGTTAGCTATAGTCTGGTGTTTCAACATTTTTTTATAAATACACAATATACAGAAAGTAATCGAATGTGTATTTCTTAACGAATATTTTAATTTAATTTTTTAAGTTTGATTTTGTACTTATCGACTACAAAATAACAGTGTCATTATTGCGTTATCGTAACTGATATGAAGTTCAAAAATTTTAAGAGAAAAGGACTTTATCCAATGTAATTGTTGTTCATATAATGTTAATATTCAAAAAACGTTGGACATTATAATCTTGTAGTATAACTTGATTAACGTGTGTCTGTATACAAGTTATATGATTTTTGTAAATTTCAAGTGAATGAACAAAATTCACACATTAATACAGTATAATACGTAGTTTAATATGTATTTCAGATAACGCGTTTTCGAGCTTAATTGAAATTAGCTCTGAATTAAGTTAGTATTTGTTTATTTTAAGAAACAGATGCAATTTAATAAATCTAATAGATCTAAAATAGATCTAAATTTAATTCTAGGAGTGAATTTATGGAGTGTATGCGTTCAAGATTCAAATCACAATTCTGCTTTTTTAAAATTTATTGATACATAGATTTTTCAAATTAATCAACTTTCAAATTAAATAGATATAAAGAACATATCGTATATTCTCTAAATGTTTATTAACTACTCATGGTTACCTTAAGTAAATTTATTAGTCATTTACATAAATTAAATATTTTTGAACAAGTATTGCCGTTTTTAAGAGTTTGTGATTTATAAATTCAAAAACTTTTTAATTCTGCTCAGTCACTTAATACAGTCTATTAATCTGGTTAAAGTTTATTTGGACATAGATAATCAAAGAAGTTTTATTCTTAAGTGATGAAAAGCTATACCTGCATAGAACAAATACTTTGATTATAGATCAGATTAAGTTAATTCATAAATTATAGATAAGTATTTCAATATTCATGATGTCAGATGAAGATGATAAGCCACCGGCACCTCCTGTTCGTTTAACATCTAATAGGTAATATATTAAATTTTAATATAAATCATAAATAAAGTTGATATTAATCAAGCATTTTAAAAAAGTATAGATGATAGTTACATAAGAATAAACATACTATACACATTATCCTGTATTGTTATATCACATTACATAGTACATTAAGGTTTTTATTAATTATTCATTACATGTAAAAAACATAAAAATTATAAAAAATTAAAATTTAGCTAAGTTTAAAAAAAAAAAATAAAACAAATTGTGCTTTTTGTACGTGAAATTTTTCATTTGTAGTTTAAAAGGTATTAAATAGCTAAAATTAAAGTGATTTATGTAGCATTAGAGTTAAATTTTTGTGTATATGTAATTATTAAAATGAGTTACCTGCCAAAATATTAAAAAATTAGTTATTATTAAAATATTAATGGATCTTTAATATCTAAATGGAAATAATTTAATAAGCATCAGTTTTTAAAGAGTAATATAAAAAAAATAATATCTAATTATAAATTTAAGACTTATAATACTTATATTTAATTATAATTAATTTATATGTTTTTATTTTCTATTTTTTTTTTGATTAGATGAGTAGTATTGTTGGTAATTGACAGATCTCATATATTATTATTATAGATTAAAATGTTTTTTTAATCTTAATAATAAAAATCTGGTATTTCAAAAGCCAAAAATTGAAAGAGCTAAAAACTTTTGAAAGAGTCAAATCTGGACTTTTATTGTAGAATTATTATTTTTTATTATTTATTGTTATTTGTTTTAGTTGAAATGATCCGCGTTTGAGTAATACATAGTTATATATTACTATGGATATAATCTATGTGAGCACTTATGGGAATAGAGTGAGTGGATCGGGGCTGCGTACAGACAATGTAAGTCGGTAAGTTAGAGTTTAGAAGTGCTCAGAGTCGCCTAAGCGCGGCAGGAGTTAATACCACGGAAGTGAATTCGGTTGCAAGTAAGTCGCCTCATCGCCGGCTAGTGATAATGTGTCTGATTGTGACCGACAACCTCGATTCTCGGATTGCATGAGTATCCATGTATCCATGAACCGGTGACCCTTTGCTTGTGTGAAAGCGCGTGAGGTACTGCGAGTCCAGATGGTTCTCGTCTGCGGTCTTACCGAATGTGTACGGATTTCGAGACGCGGGTTAAATGGCTTTTCGTCCACGGCAGCTTGGTATATACATTAACAATTATTATAAATTGAATTATCATTCAGCTCATACCTATAAAAAAACAAATAAACATGCGTATCTATAACTTTGAAAGTTCCCGTATTTGCCAACCTTATATAATTCTCACATGCAGAACGCAAGAATTCTGTGAGCGTTGTAGCCTCTCCTTTCATTCCAGGGACGCATCTAAATAAACAATACAACAGTAATTAAAATGAGGAAAGACCAGTGAATGCACCAGTTTGGCACGAAGAGCCTCCGTGGTGTAATGACGGAAAAAGCGTAAGCTATACAAGACCTGGTTGATCCTTTTACGGACTAATTCAACATGTAGTCTCCATGCAAGATCTGCGTCTAGCACAACACCAAGGCTTTTTACCATCTCAGGCAAAAATACGGCTATGAAAAAAAATACGACTCCACAAATTCAATAGAACTAAACCCAGCCGATTTAACATCAGTAAGGAATCTTCGAGTTCCAAAAAGAATCGCAGACGTCTTTCCAACATTGAGTCTGAAGGACGCAAACGAGACTCAGTTCGAGACTGCCCGCGCCGCGGCTATCACATATCTAGTTCCTGCCTCAAGGTTATCCCTAGAAAAATTATGGTGAACCTGGAAGTCATCTACATATATTATTTTATTGCCTGTCGGCACCCCTCGCGAGAAGCCCTTATACATCATGTAATTTAATAGTCGAGTAGGACAGATAGTGTCGAATGCTTTGCTAAAGTCGAATAGTAACAGTAGCGTCACCGGTATTTGGGAAGCTGTGGATGATTGGTGCAACGGCGCTTTCCCCGGCAGTAGAATGGCTGATCCTGAGTAGTGTCCAATTTTATGGACTTATTATTTTTAATAATAATAGAATTATATTTAATAATAATATATAATTAAAATTGATAAAATTACATATTATCGTATTATTCTAAAATGAGGTTTGATTTGTAGAGTTATTGTGTTATTAAAAAGTCAATAGTTTCTATAAATCGACCAAGATTATATACATCTGATATAATTAATGTTATTGAAATTATATAAAAATTGCTTACATTGAAGTAAAAAAAGTTTATGATTAATTAAACAATATTAAGTTTAAATTCGTTTTAAAATTGTTTATACAATCATAAGAGAGAGAACCTAAAAACGAAGGCCCGCGTCGCCGAAACTTAGCGTGTCTGTCAGATTGTCGGCCGTGGCAAGTAAACGTGAAAGAGATTTTGCTGGGCTATTGTGGCTGAGAGATGAGAACGAGGCGACATAGAGGAGAAAGATAGAAGAAGCAGACACTAGTCGAGAAGTAGAGAGATCGGTAAAAGGACACAGCTGTAAAGATACGAGTAAAGAGAGCTACTGAGGAAATTATCATGCGAAAGTCATAGACGCGACGTAAGTGATGAAGGTTAGCGTAGGAACAGTAATTGTAATCAGTAGTAAGACAATAAACTTGCCTTATTTTGGCGTTAATCAATGTAGTGTCTAATTATTATTATTGTACCTTCCCATATGTACGTTTTTCCGAAGAGTAAGACTCGTGCCGGTGCCTTCGAGCTGAGGTTGTCTGATCGTATTTGATTTTTTTCTCTATTTTCCAGGATTCAAAAGTTTACTATTCGACTCCGTTAGATGGCACAATGCTGCTTGATTTTGTTGCGAATTGAGCTGCCACGATCCAACCTAGTCGTATTTTTGCAGGAAATGATTATAATTTCCATGGGAAAGATCGACCTTACCGACGCAATGCAGAGACGATATTTAGGTTCTGCGGAATGACATTATAATTACTAAGGAAATTGCGCCTATAACAATTTCATGCATACGCATGTCCAATAAAGTCCTCCCCTAAAAACTCCTCTGTCAATTAAGTACGCCATGGCGCTCATACCCAATAAGATACGCGCAGTCAGAAATTTGATCCACTGATAACTAACTCTATTATTAACTTTATCTTAAGTTGAAAAGAGCTGGTTGAGGTCAAAACATCCAGCTACAACCGTGCTAGTCATGAAGTAATTACACGCAGAGATTCTTATTCTTTGCCTTATCCCATTGTTGTTACACCGACGTCGCCTTAAATCGTCGTACCAGTAGGGTGGGGTGGTTAGTTTTTTGGCAAGAAGGACAGATAACTGTTTTGCAAAGGGTCGTGAATATAACCAGAGAATATTACGGGGTTTTGTTTTACTTCTCTTTAGGTTTTGTTCATACAGCCTGTCCAATGACGAGCAGTGTTATCAGTTAAGACTTGTTCAAGGATATTATTCACGAGGACATCTCTGACTTGAATACATAGTGTGGCAGGCGGCAGGTGGCGTACATCTACTACATCTATTTCCTTTCGACGGGGTCTATACTCAGCTGACGTCGGTCACTGCCTCGCTAACTCGAGAAAAATTCTTCTCTATTGGCTGTCTACATAAAAAACTCATCATCTAGTTATAAAACAAAATTCAAAATGTTAGAATCTAAAATCTGAGGTTAAATGTAAACGATTTAACAACACTAAAAAAAAGCTAATAACACAAAAACAAAATTTATTAAACAGGCAAACTCGGTGAAAAGGTGCGTTCAACTAAAAGAAGTAGACGAACGCAATATTCTAATTTCGCAAGATCACCATATATCTTTCATTCACATCAACGCTTTCCGCAAATCATCAGTTTTTGCTACAAAATTCGAGATTTTTAACACGATGAAAAAATATGATGTTATTTGTTCAATGACTTAATGTATACTAAATATGCTTGACAGTTGCCATTGTAACCAAACAAAAGAAATCAAGACTTGTTCACAACAAATGTTTTCTATCAAGACATTTATACCTTGACGTTCATTTCATGTCGGCATACCTGATGTACGCTTCAAGAACACAGTTAATATAAGGGATCTGTTGGAAAGGGCTAGCAGATATAACTGATATAAATTTTACGAAAAATGTTTCGAAGATTCACATTGCCCTGCACTATCATTTCACTTGACCCCAGCCTCTCATTATAAGAATTTATATCTTTCCTCTTTTATTGAGACATGGTACTTAAAGTCAAACGATAAATTTTACAATTCGTCAAAAATCAATACGAATAAAAACATAAAAATTACAACTCAGATGAAAGAACGTTTAAAAAAATTAAAAGTCGTAATTAGAATTATTTTACGTAAAGTCATTACCACAATTTTAAAGATTATGAGATATGAACCATTTGATTTATCACCATCTAATAGAGATTTTTGAATTGCACAAATATTTAGGATTAATATTTTGTAGGTTTGGAGTTTGTGGGTTAGGAATAAAAATTTGGAAGCTGGGGAACTGACGTTAATGAAGCACGCCAATGAGAACAGATTTTACTACATCCACGTCGTTTCTGGGTAACGCTAAATTTAAAAAATTTAACCTTGACATAATCCTGAAGGACAGTGTCAAGATTACCATTAGATTTGTCGCGAAAAGTTACTAAAGAAACGATCTCCTCCAAAATAATAAAGACTTCCCAAAACTTCAGACTGTAATTAAGTTTAAATGACCTTCAAATGAACTCCAAGGTCATTCTTGACCTATGACTTGAGTACAAGTTTATACGTAAAATTTCCAGCTCCTTCGATAGTCGTTGTCAAAAATACGGATTTCCGTTTAAAAAAAAGACGGCTATGAAATTTAAGATCAAGCTTTATACCGAATCCAAGGTTACTAAAAGATTCCTCGTTGAATTTCACAACAAGAATGACTTTTAGAAATTATGAAAATATCGTAAGCTGGAAATTTTTTGGGTGATTTATTACTTTTGGACACCCAGTACACAAACTATTACAGCGAAATTAAAATCACATAGAAAATTAACCAAAACACAGGTAGGCTAGAAAGACATATAACGGTGGTCTGAAAATTACTTAACCTTCCGACACGGTAGTGCCACTATTACAAGAGAAATCTATGATCATGCAATACATTTGTATATGGCTATTGTCAAATCAAATTCGTAGTTTCGTCTTGGCCGCGTGTAAAAATAGGTGCCTCCATAGATTTTAGAAAAATAGAAACAAAATGTTTGAATACTGTCTACAGTGTGACTCTTTTCTTTCAATGGCGACCATTAAAAATTGGTTTCACAAGTTTCAGCATTGACGCACGTCGATTTTTTATGAGCTATCTAAGGTACATAGATAACGCCTACTAAGAAAGGTAGCGTGACAAAAATCCATGATTTAGTGTTGACAGACTAATTATAGGTGTGGGAAGTAGCTCAGACAGTAGGCATCTCAAACGATCGCGTAGATCATATCCTATATAAAATTGCTTATTAGAAAGTTGTAGACACTATTACGGTCTACACTAAATAACTAAATCGACCATAACTAAGTCGACACTAAATCGACCATATTGATGCTAAATTTCACTTAGAAACGACTAAAGTTAATTGAAAAAGCTTTTGAAATTAATAAATGCGATAGCTATTTAGTATAGTCTGTTTTTTAATTAGTTATTTCTAGCTATACCAGTGGATAGTTGAGGCAATTCTAAACATTTTGCTTGTTGATCGCAAAACTGTCAGAAGCCTCCCTGTAAAGATACAGGTGTTTAAAAATTAATAAAAATCCAGTCCCCGCGGTCGAAAAACATGGCCTCTTTTGCCGCAACGCAGCGAATTAGAGTAAAAGAAAAAGTTAACGGGAGAAAGTAGGGCGTGGTAGTCGGGACCGCAAGACTAGAAACGAGTCTGCAAGTAGCCATCACAATTTTTCTGCGACCACCTACTCTCCTATACCAACCTCGCAACCACTCCATCTCCTTGGCCAGTTGTTGATGACAATTTCGGCAGTCTCCGAATGGGGCATACATCTAAGCCTCGAGGACGCAGTCAGGTCCGCTGCTCGCCTTCCAACCCCGACTACTTCGCTCTACTTTTCCCTTTGACTATTTCCATTACTTTTATTTGCTGCGCTGCGGAAAGAGAAGTCGTGCTTTTTAACCTAAAGAAATGTATGAACTGATCGAGTTATAATTCTTAGTTTTAACGGTAATACGGATTTTAGATATTTAGTACAATCCGAGTTGAATTGATTGGATACTAAAACAGAATAGTCTCAAAGGTTAACATGCTACTTTTGACGATTTTTAAATCCATAAGTGGATTACATTGATTCTGAAATAATTTCCTTATAAAATTAATAATCGACGTGACAATGTTAATTTCTGGAATGTTGGACTTTTGTCATGTTTAGTAATGCTTTGGAAGCATTATTTTTTAAGTACATTCATGTCACAATTTTACGGCACGTTCGAAACGTAACGTGAGATCTCCCTGCCCAAAATTTAATCATTAAAAACGATATTCAATTTTCCAAAATACGACATGATAATAAACTTATTTACATAGGGTTTGCAATAATATTAAAGTATAAAAATATGTTATATAATTTTTAATTTTAATGAAAACAATCCAGATTTCTTTTGGTAAACTTGAAAATTTTGGAGGTAAATAGGGAATTTGCTTTTTAACCATTGAAAACTGCGAAGTTGATGTCTGGAAGTTTGATTGTATTAATGAAGTATGTGACGTGGTACCTTCACTCCGAGGCCGACGTGCCTCGGAGGGGCCCGGAGCACCCACCACTCTCCGGTCGCCCCCGCCTGCCCGTTACGCAGATTCGTGGTTGCCTCGGAGAGGACCCGGCCGGGCTAGTTCCGGGCGGCTAGCCTCGCGGCGGTCTACGTGGTTGGGATCGTGGAGGGAGGGAGGACTCTAAATCAATTACTCGGAGCTCTGGGGAAAATACTATTTATTCGCGCCCGGACGCTTTCTCCCGTCGAACGCGCAGCGTCCACTACAAACCGGCGGTTATAACCGCTCGCGAGGCGTACCCGGGACGCTCTTGGGGCCCTTGCCTCGACCCGGGCAGGCCATCGGAGTTCACGGACTGGCACTGTTAGGGCCGTAAAGGCCCTGGGCTGTCAGCTGGCTCCGCGCGGGAAACCGCCGCTCTCGCTACCCCGAGATGACGGTGGCCCGCCAACTATCAACACGCCGCCTGTGCTATAGGCGACCTTCGTCACAGCCCCCCCCCTAAACCTGACATCCTCTTGCGGATGTCGAGTTTCTATCTCGGTTCCTCTTAGGGAAAAGACGCCCCCTTTGGGCTCGAAACCGAAGCCTGTATGTCCCGGAGCACGCTACTGACGGCGTGGAGGACCCCTGCCGCTTCCTTGGTGGAGGCTTCATTAGAATTTCCAGACTCTCCGTACGTATCTCTTGAGATACGTGCCTACTTGTCGACCAGTTTACCGGAAACCCTCTTCGCGACGTCGGAGTACCAGAGTGCCCGGAACGTGGCTGGACGCCGGTTTCGGTTATAAGCCCGGCTGTGCCTTCCCCGAGCCTCGTCATTAAAACTACGAACCAAATCCGGGATCAGCGTTAGCCGTTCCATGCGATTCTTCCAGAGCTCGGGGTTAATGGGGACCACTGGGTCCTTTTTCTTCACCTCCCTCCGGAGGCTCCTACAGGGTCATGGGATCCTTCCAAAGTTCAGGACAACTGGTGAGAACTTCGTGCTGGAGTGGACTACGGTATTTAACGCGTGCCTTAACTTCGGCAAGCACTCATCCCAGCTACTATGATCTGCGCCAGCATATTGAGCAATCATCGTTTTAAGCGTCTTATTAACCCGTTCGACCGGATTCCCTTGGGGGCTGTAGGGAGGGGTCGTGACATGCTCATTCTGTATTCTTTCAGCTCCTTTTTCAGGTGCTGATTGACAAAATGAGTGGCATTTTACGGTTGCGGACCGTAAAGATGAAAGCTCGATCCACCGAGTAAACAAGTCCTCAAAAACCACAACATGACGGTGTCGGTGTTTACTTCAGGGAAGCTCGATCAAGTCGGCCGCTACCACTAGCCAGGGACTCTCCACGACCCTCTGACCCATAAGGCCTACCGGACCTTTTGGGAAGCTAGGCTTGCTGGGAAACTTTGTACTTTTGGCTCACCTTGCAGGCTCGCTCAAAGTCCCTCACATCGTTATACCTAAATAACCGGACGATGTATGCCTGTGCTTGTTAACCATGACCCTCGTTCTATGTTCGGTGGGCACGACGTGCCGCCCCCCCTCATCATGAAACGATATCGGATCCAGGAGTTCATCGATTGAGTATCGATGCAGCATACTGTCGTCAATTTTCCACTTAGGAAATTTCTTCGGGTTAAGTTGGACGTCTCTCAGCCGATTTAAATACCAGTAGTCCGATATCGTATCAAATGCAGTAACCTCGGGCTCGTCAGTAACGTACCCCCTCGATAGTGCGTCCGGGACTTTGTTCAAGGAGCCTTTGGTATATTCTATTTGAAAGTCCCATTGTTGCAGCTCTAGGGCCCATCTCGCCATTGGGGTCTTTTAGGTTTTCGAGCCACTTTAGGGCACTATAATCAGAGAGGGCACACCCTCTCCTTCACTCGAAGTACGCCCAGCGTCTGTTGAATGGTACCGGAGAAACTCCTTACAGTGTATTGTTCTGGAAGCCAGCGGTCTCTAAAGGGATCAGCCGCATCGGCGCTGATCAAAGAAACCTGGGCAATATTATTTATTATTCCCCCCAAGGAGAGAGAGAGCCAAACTCCAACCCAACCTCCCCCCCCCCCCCCCCCCAACATCCTACGTCCGATCACTCGATGGATCGCGGTGGGAGGGAGGACTCTAAATCCCGAACGTCGTCCAGGAAGGCCTGTACCGGGCCGCATTAGGGGCCCTTGCTTTGACCCGGGCGGGCTATTGTAGTTCACTGGCTGGCACTGTTAGGCGCTTTTCTTTCGCGCCAACCGCCGGCTGATTCCCGCGCGCCGCGCCGACAGAGCCTACGGCCTTCCTGCTTATCAACACGCCGCTCGTACTACAGGCGACCCGAGGCCTCCGTCACAAGTATTGCTATTGTAATTTTTGATAACTGGTATAGAAGGAATTTCTTTTATCTCTAGACGTTCTGTATTATTCTCCTTCCAGTAGAATATTTTCCGTTGATTATTAGTATTCAGAACTACTAATGAGTCAAAAAACTGAATCGTGTTTAAAATAGATGAATTGACTATACGTAGATAGCATGTAAGGTATAACCTTAAATTACTGTTTCTTTACAGAATTTTATTTATTGCATTTGCATTAATTATCATCTTAAATAATTTTTTCCATGAAAAGGATGAATATTTTCAAATTTATAAAAGACTAAAAATAACTTTAAATTTAAAAACCAATGAAGAAGATAGTTCTTTGAGTAAAAGAAAAAACAATAATATAATAATATTGCTAATTTTGTAATATATTGGTTATGTAAAATTATATAAAAATCAAAATAAAAAACAAATATTAACAATGAAATTTAATTTATTTCTTCGAATACTATTTCAATTTACATTTAGATGATAATTAATTTCAATATTTAAACTAAATTTTGTAAATTACAATAAATTAGTCTTCTTTTATAATTAAAGTGTGAATATTTATTTATAACAGAAAAAAATGTATATGTTTTGTAAAATTTTAAGAAACTATATTTTGAATAGTTTCATAATATGAATTTGTTTTATTATTCATTTTTATTTCTATGTTATTATTTGGCAAATTTTTAATAATTTTATGTGGTTCTAGATATTGATTTTTATTAATATTTAAAGGTCCTACATATCTATGGCTATTTTACTAAATGCTTTATAAGGTGTGTTTGTTGTAATCATAGGTTATTTAGCCTTAATTCTTTTGAATATGCTTTTTTAACATTCATCACATTTTTTTATTCTAGTTTGAATATCGACTTTTAGATTATTCCAAAAATAATTTTCTTCAATTCTGTAATAAGTTCTATTTACACCAGATTGATTTCCTAGAGTACTAGAAGGGTATTCATAAAAAATTTTATTTGCATCTTACATGGGAATATATTTTGCCTTGTTTATGCAAGCTATGGTTTTAATATGTATTTTTTAAAATATCCACGAGCATTTCATTTATCTTAGTTAAAGATATGATTAGCAATTTAATTTCTGTTGATAAACATTTTTATTTTATTTTTAACAAGTTAAAGTTTCAATGAATTGACGATCTTATAAAAGCCTTTTCTGATTTTAATTATTGATTTATTATAACAATATTTAAACACAAAATAAATATTTTTTTGTTGTTATTAGTTATAATATTAATATCATTCTTCAAGATTACTTTATTTTGAGCAATTTAAAAAATGAATTATCTAACTCATTTAAAGATTCATAATTTGTATTTATTATGTGAATTATATTATCTTTCCTGATTTTAATTGGTTTTTTAGAATTAAATATAAGAAGTTTATGTAGTAGATTATTAGAGTTGTTTTTTTGAGTTATAGGTCGATTTGAATGTGTTGTATTTTTGGCTGCTGTTTTAGTTTTTAACTATAGTTGCTCGTTTCTATTTTAAAACCAGCTTCTCTTAATTTTACAGATATGAAATTATATCTAAAATTATGTTTATTGATTGTATTTTCAAAAATTAAAATATCTATAATATAAATAATAATAATAATATATTATAGGTTTATAAACTCATCTGATACATTAATAATGTTACCGACAGAAATTCATAGGTTGCTTCTATGTGTGCGATATATATGTAAACGATTTATATGTATGCGATCAAATTTATGTACAATTTATTTTATAACAATTTGTTGAGAATGAATAAATGGGCTTGGCGGAATGGGCTGGCTGAGCGCGCGATCGGTGCGAGTTCGATACGCGAGCAAGGAGTGATAAGGGACGCCAGAATTTGAAGGGGGGCTACCTCGAGGGTGCGGAGTGGGACACACCCGCGGGAATTAGCCGACACGACTCCTAGGGAGGGGATACCTCCTGGGTCATGGAGTCCATGAGCTGAGGCGCGTTGCGAAGGAAAACCTCAGCTCACTTGATACCGAGGAATGCTCACAAATTCTGGCGCACAGCGCGATTTCGGATTTCTCGGAAACCGAGACAAAGGGTCTCAGGGCGCGAGCCTACCTGGGTAGAGCGATGGTACGAAAAAGCTCCCGGCGCAGCGCTCGCGTCGGGGCGCCGTCGGCACTCGGGCCGGAGCGGCCGACGGCATGCTGGACGCGGCACTCTCGCTGAAGCTCTCACAGCCAACGCACGCCCCTAAGTTAAAATATACTCTTATTGTTATTCATTGTTATCACTAGTTATTGTTTGTTATTTGTTGATATTTAATTATTATTAAAATTGTTATTAATTCTTCATCGCACGCTCTTTTCCCTTCAAACTTAATCCGCTTTCGCCTGGTTCAAAACAAATAATAATTCTATAAACAGTTCTAGGAGAATTAATTAATCGAAGAGGCAATACTAAAATTTCAAATTGACCTAATGTTGATACACTGACAGTTGTTTTATGTGATAGAATCCAGATATTAGATCAATTGAAGAGTCATATTTATTTTTATCAACTTCATCAAAGATTTGTTGAAAATCAGGTAGAAAATATAGGTCTGGTATTGTTTTCGCATTTAATTTGCTATAGACAATAACCAATCTCCATTTTTTCTTTCTTTATGGAGTTATATTACGTTTTTCAATTACCCAGCAACATGCATTAACAAAACTTTTTGAAACCTTACTAGATTTTTATTAATTAATTTTAGAAATTTCTGGTTTGTTAAATGATCTAAAGATATTAATTTTAATAAATTATCACGTCTTGTTGTCATAGATTAAGTGATTGTTTTTATTCATGTTTGAATATAGAATTTTAAAAACATCAAAAGATTTTAAACGTTTAACATTATATGGAATGTTATCAATATTAAAACAAAGAAATTTATAATTATCAAAATATTTAACATACTTCATATCTGTGGCTATACAATCTTGCATTCTTTTATTTAAAATTGTTAAAATAAAATATAGATATGAATCATCTGGAAAAGTATTATTATTATATTAGTAAGTATTATTATCATTTAAATCATGAGACAGAATCCTGGTCTATTCAACTATTTGATTCAATAGCTAATGTATGCCCATTTTCTTTAATTTTGTTATCAAAAGACTGTATTAATAACTAAAGCTTTATTATATTATTATTTATTTTTAGTATACCTTTATCTAGACGTAGTGTTACATCCAGTATAACGCTTGAATATTTTAAATACATACATATATATTATAATTAAGACTTGCAGGCAAACCGAGCGACGATACCGCCCGCTGCGTTTATGACCGAGGCGGTGCACGTGCACCGCCGAGCCCTTTTTCCCAAAACAGGCCCAAATTAAGGCCGTTCGTGAGTATATTTCTAAAGAAACCTTTTTCTTTGCAATGAATGTAACGTTATATAAAAATTATACATACAGTTTAACAGAAAATAATTTCATCTTTCCAAAAAGAGCTCACACGCTATAAAAAGATAAAATAAAATAAATATAAAAATTAAGAAATACTAATAATAGTCCGATTTGCGCCATTCAAAAACGAGCCTACTAAATGGTGCTCACGCTTCCCTCGCTACCAACCCACACATCAATTTTGATGTGTTTAATTTATTTAGGAGAAGATTAATTATTTTATAATATTTAATTGTGCACCAGTATCAATGAATAATTTAAATTCAGAATTTTTGGCTTGCAAATATAAACTGTAATAGATTACCAGGTCTGCCGGTATGAGGTAAACGTTTTCTTTTGTAAAAATAAAACACAAATTTTGATGGGAAAGTGAAAAGCATTTTATTGAAAACATTGGCTATTGTTTTTTTTACCTTTTGATCACCTTTCTAATAATTTGTGCATGCCACGCCATTAGAATAGTTTGTCTTTTGAAAGGCTACCTGCCACGTGCTTTGATTGTATCCTAAACTGGTTTTGCTTTGTGTGTAAGTGCATTGATATGGAGCAAATTTAGGTTGCCGTGTCTTTTGGACCATCCTGGTCGCTTTTCTATCAATGTATGACTCAATTGATCATTTGTTGTCGGTAGCGATCAGTATTAACTGTTTCGCCAGATTTTAAAAATTAGTATTATACCACGTCACTCCGGTCCCACCAAACGCACAGCATTGTCTTCTTGCCGAATCGATCTGGTTTTGCAGTCGATGTTGAAGGTTGTCCCGGATTAACCTATGATTTTTTCCGTTTTTCAGTTTTCATCGCCACTAACAATTCGATGTAACATTGTTTTTTTTTTCGTGTCTTGGAAGCAAAATTTCACAAGTGCTTTTTGGTTTTCGATCTGCAATTCATATGGCATCCATTTTCCACACTTCTTGTGCAATATTTAACTCTTCTGCCATTTACTTTTTACTCGAAGGGTCATTTTTATCAATAGTGTTTACAATTCGGTGTCTTCAAAAAATTAATGCTTTCGGCAAATCATCACTTTATGGTACAAAATTCGACATTTTTAACACAAAGAAAAAATATGATGTTATTTGTTCAATTACTTGATGTATACTAAATATGTTTGACAGGTGTCATGGAAACTTATATTAGTTTCTACAAGATTTAATTTGTCACAGTATTCAATTTTATGTCGGGATTTTTACAGAATATACAACGGTTCATTGATTACTTTTGTTTTTGTTGTATCCAACAATCATTAACTGTCCTACATTTCTTAACTGTCTTTTTTTATTAACTGTGTTTTTTATTCTATTCTTAAATTGATGGTTATTTTGAAAATTATTATTTTTATTATAAATTTTATTTTGTAAAGAGAAATTTAGAGATTTTTTTAATTTTGCACGAAATTTTGCTATATGACTATTCAAGTACCAAATTTGACATTTTAACTACTGTTATTTATTGAATTGAGTAAATAATATTCTAGTCTGTTTGCAATTATCTGTATCATGATTATTTTCATGACAAATTAAGCAGAAATGAAAAATATTTTTATAATTTAAATCACAATTTTTTGTTGTATGCCCTCTAATATTATTTTAGACAAATAACATTAGGACAATTTTTTATATTATAACCCAATTTATTCCAATATTCTCAATTTTTTACAGAATTTAAGGTAATGTTGCACTTATAAGGGTCGTGACGGCTTTTTTCATTTCCAACAAACTACATAATTACTTACAAATCGTCATTAAAAAATTTCATGACTCATTTCTTGAAAATATTGACGATGATTATTTTGAATATAAATTGACACGTTAATCTTATTTTATTTTGAATATCTATGCAATTTTCTGATAAATGTTCAGTACTTTTACAGTTAAGCTTATGCTTGATAAAATAATACTTCGTGACTAAAATCTCTGCAAAATTGACGCATTAAGACTTTTTCTAAAGGTTTAGTATATGTAAATTCATTTTGAATGTCTGTTTGAAATTTACGGTTATTTCTATTTTCTATTTCTAATAATGTTAAAGAAGCTGATTCTAATGAATTGTGTTCCAAATTCCAAGCGTATTTCAAATTTAAAACCATTCTTAAAATATTTCATAGCTTCAATTCTAAATCTTTTTCAAATTGTTTAAATTTTTCTTCATTAATTTCATTTCTTTTTGATTCTTTAATTTTAATACTTAATCTTTTAATCTAGTCGTTAAAACAGATGCTGAATGCCGGGCCCATCAAGGCCAACACGAGCCAAGCGAACGGGTTGAACAAGTACACAAAAGGGATGGGGGCGCGAACGCGCGAATCTCTTGGGCACGAAAAATCGGTAAAGTTAGTGACCTCTCGGTACCCGAGAGAATAAGTCTCGCTCGAGGTCCACGTTGCTCGATTCCTCGCAGTAAGAGCATTATGCGGATGGTATGTGTGCAATTTTTTAGTGCAGTAGTACTGCACTAATGTACTGGTGGAAAGCGTGAGGCGCCGGCAATCACCCGCTGAATCTTACCCGAGGAGACCTAATTCGAGCGCAAATGAGCAACGATCCCGCGAAGGAGATAAGCCGTTATCGCACGCTCACAAACAGTTTTTTCTGAGTGTTGCCCCTCTACCTCTTTTTACCGCCCATCCAGGGCGCGCTATCCGAGTGGTACTCCTCAGACTGACGGTTGTACTAAGCGACCAGGGATACCGGCAACTTAGAGGTAGACCAGTTTGTTGCTGATATAGAGGAACCAACGTGGCTGATGCTGCGAACACCGCTCGTATAGCAAACAGCGAGAAGCTCTTCTCGAGAGAGGAGGTGGAACGGTCTCCTTCTCATATTTTGAACCACGTGGCCCTTTTCGGTGTTTAAGGAGAGCCCCCTACCGCCTCCAAGACTGCTACAGAAAGCTGCAGTAAAATATTCGATATACTATTGAGAATTGTTACCGATTCTATACACATTGGAGCAGTCTACGGTTATGTGTGTCATTGGATACGTGTTGCGACGAAACTGAATCCTTTTGAAAAATCGTGTGATATCTTGGACTTCAGGCGAGAGACTATTCATCTGGAGAAAGCGTCGTATGACAGTGTATGGTCTCAAATGCTGGGTGATAACTGACCATTTACCGTTAGAATAAATAAACGAAATAGAAATATATATAGCCTAGCCGACGAACAGCAGTTCGAATCATAAAGGTAAAGATAATCCAACAAAGAAGAATTAAGTACCAACGATGAAGTAACAGCTTACATAAAAATAATAAAAACAAAATGCGTAAAAAAGGGAGAAGATAAAGTCAAACATATGGATTTTTAAAAAAATAAATTTGAACAAATTATTTTCGCACCCGCCTTCATGATTCCATCCATAAGTTCAGGAGAAAATCTATGCCAAATTGAAAATATTTCAAGATGTATAATTTTATAATTCTCCTGATTTTTCTCCTTCTCGTAAATAAATAAAATAGTTTTTGTATGGTTTCTTATAAGCATGCAGTTTATTTACTTGTCAGAGGTAGTTACTTTTATTTATAAGATATAATAAATCTAACACCTATGAATACTATATGTAGTGGAGTAGTAGTTAGTTCTTACAAACTTGAGAAACGTATCCTGCCGAATTTGATTTTTAACCGTTTATTAATTGCAATCGATAATCATATCTAATTTTTGCTCTCAATGTTAATTATCGTTTGCATATTATTATACGTACTGGTTACTTCTGTTATTTCTTCTGTTATTCGCTTATTTCACTAGTTTATTTCTTCAGGCAACTTGACTTTGACAGATTATAATCATAACCTCGCGATCATAAAGCTCAAATCCCTTTAAACTAAAGTACCATTTTATACGATGAAATACAATAACACCAATTTAGATTAATATTCATAAATAATTTTAAAATGAAATATTAGGTGGGAAAGTACATTAATAGTAATAGTTTGAAGATTTTAAGACATTGTACATATATAATATTTTTATTATAAAATATATATTTTATGTTTTAATATGAACGCTATTTCAATTTTCTATGTTTTCTTTTTATAAATTTTTCAGGGGCGAATCTACTTCAAGTGTTCCAGTAGACATGCGTCCTTTACCAAAAGAGCCAGATTCTGACGACAAGAAAAAGAAAAATATAAAGAATAAAATAAAATTAAAGGATAATAAAGAGAAACCAAACATTAGCTACCCCACGAATTTTGAACATACTGTACATGTAGGATTTGACGCTATAACTGGAGAATTCACGGTAAGTTGCTTAAATGTTAACAAAATATCATTGTTAAGATCCGAAAAATATAATATCTGAAAATACCAAATTTATTTAATTATAATTAATAATAATCGTATGTTTATTTTTCAAGCTGCCATTGAAAGTAAGTAAAACTGTTCTTGAAAGATTTACTATTGTAATTTTTTATCTGATGTTACTTGGTAGATATTCTATGTTAGACTATTAAAAAATGAAAAATTAATTTATTTTGAAATTGTAATTGAAAGTATCAGGTATACAATGATAAATGGTGACTTTACAAAACAAAGCTGATTTATTGTATTTTTGAATTACTAATAAATTTTATGCGATCGTATTCGAATATCATCATATTCGAATATTATCCTTCAATATCATTTTAAAAACTTACGTTCTGCTTTTCTGTTTCCTCATACTCCGTTTTTTCTATACTTCTTTGTATAATTTTTTATTCTCATGATCATAACTTTTCATGGTCGTAATCTCATTTCTGCTTCCTTTCTACGCTTCCAATTTCTCTATCTGTCTTCCATTTTCAATAATATCTTCTCAAATTTCTTTCTTATTGCTTTTGTTTTTCCACTATATATTTTCATTTATCATTCTATTCCTTCTTCAAATCTTTATCCTATCTATCTATCTATCTATTTTTTTTATAATAGTTCCTTAAATGCATTTACCTCTTTATATGATTTATCTTTATTTTCACTTGATTTGTTCCCTCTCGTGTGTATTGTTCATTTCTATAATAGTATACTTTCTGGATTTTCTCTTTCCTATCTATTTGTGTGACCTTTACTTTCATTATCGTTCCATTTACCACCTAGATATGAAATATTAGTAAAATAAATATTAGGTATGTCGGTATAAAGTGAACGTTAAGTTACAAATGTTTTAATAGGAAAGATTTATTGTGAACGAGGGTTAATTCTTTTGTTCGGCTGCTATAATACCTGTCAAGCATATTTAGTCTACATCAAGTTATTCGCCAAACAACATCATATTTTTTCATCCTGTTGATTTCAGAATGTGATGATTTGGGGAAAGCATTAAATTTTTGTTTTGATTTGAAAAAAAGTGCTGCAGAGTCGCATCGAAAGCTAGTCAAGGCATTTGGTGATTAAACGACATCAGAAGCATTATACAATGATGGTTTTAATGATTTGAAAAAAATTTTATTGATATGAGAAATGAAAAACATGAAAAACTACCAAAAAAGTATGAAGACGTCGAATTGCAAACGATATTGGATGAAGTTAAGATCTCACTTTGACCCTTTGAGTAAAAAGTAAATGGCAGAAGGGTTAAATATTGTACAAGAAGTGTGGAAAATGGATGCCATATGAACTGAATGAAAGGCAGATCGAAAACCAAGAAACACTTGTGAAATTTTGCTTCCAAGACACGGAAAAAAAATAATTTTACATCGAATTGTTACTGGCATTGAAAACTGAATCTATTTTAAGAATCCTAGACGGAAAAAATCGTCGATTCATTCGGGACAACTTTCAACATCGACTGCAAAACCAGATCGATTTGGCAATAAGACAATGCTGTACGTTTGGTGGGACTAGAGTGGCGTGGTGTATTACTAGTTTTTAAAATCTCGTGAAACAGTTAATACTGATCGCTGACAATAACAAATGATCAATTGAGTCATGCATTGATAAAAAAAACGACCAGAATGGTCCAAAAGACACGGCAAGGTAATTACCTCCATGAAATTGCACTTGCACACAAAGTAAAATTGGTTTAGGATACAATCAAAGCACTGGGCAGGGAGCTGCTACACAAAATGTCAAAATGTGGGGAAAACAATAGCCAATATTTTGAAAGCAATGTCTTTCACTTTCCCATTAAAATTAGTATTTACGGTCACTTCATACTGGTATACATGATAATCTATTACAGTTTATTACAGTTGAAAATCTATTTAAACATAGAAAAAAGGTAAACAATTAGTAAAAGAAATAGTTTAATAAAAGTATTAAACTATTTTAATTCTTCCATCTACCGATAGTAAGATAAGTTCAAGATACTATCGAAATATTTCTAGATCACATAGATCCCTGCTTCAAAAGCTGAAACTTCGAAGAAGAAGAAGAATATGCAAGAAATAGTCCCAATCATTCTCAACGAACATGCCAACGGTTTCGCAGAACCAACGAGGACGCGGTTTCATATTCAGTGTTCATAAAGGCATCTCGTAATAAACTAGGCGTGCCAACCTGAGCTAAAGGGAAGAGGATCTCCAACTCTTTCACCTCCTTCTGCAGACTTCCATCTCAAAACTATCAGATGTGAGGTGATTGATAGCTATAAAACAAAAATTCGACGAGTTGTCCGAGTCAAATGAAGATTTACGTTTACGATAAATGAAGCGATTCATACAAATACGTGTCTCTGAAGTGAGAACAATCGTGAATCGAAAGAAAGTTATCAGGTTTGGGGAGGCACTCGCCTTAGTAGTGATAGCTACAAACTCAACCGACTAATGTATAAGCAATAAAAAGTACAGATTAGAAGAAGAGGGCAAGAGCCAGAAATACTGTCGATGAAGGAGAAATAGAGTGAGCGCGGATCCAACTGTGCAAAATTTAGACACGTGGAGAAATAGATTATCCCCAATAAAAACAGAAGCTAGGTGTGGTAGGGCAGGGTTACCTCAGCGCACAAATAAGCTTTGAAGCTGACTGGTGAATGGAAATTTTGGTTCGAAACAGTAGGCGGGCTGCTTATCTGTCAACTTAGTCGAGTTTGTAATTGCTCGACTTAATAATATTGGACTTACTTGCTTTAGTTACACAGGAGTCGTTAGTCCGACGAACCTGCTCGAAAACGACTGGAAAGCTTGTGTTGATGGTTAAAGACAGATTATAATTTCAGATTAGGTTCTGCATGAAAATGCGTATGTCACTATCTGGCAGTCCACCGTTTAGAAAAGCCCTTCAGAGCGCAATTAAGAAAATAAAGAAAACGCGTCCCAAATACTTGCCCGCGCTTTTGATAGCAACTGTCAAAAATAAAGTGTCGCGAGAAATAGAAGGAGAAGATAGGTAACCTTTCTTTTAGTCGTAACGAGGTTTCACTGCTATTCTCTTTCTACAGTCGAAAGCTCAGAGATTAATTTTATATCAAACCTAACTAATAATAAAAAATGGAACATTAACATCCAAAAACAAATAGCACAATAGTTATAATGGTAGTAACACGGATCAATGTAGTAATAATGACATAATGACATCATTTCACCAATAATGTAAATAACAATGGTAATAGATACAGTAACAATAAGAATAATAGAATTTGTTCAAAACCCAATAGAAATTATAGTAACAAGTTAACCTTATTTATACGAGGTTTTCAGACTTATCTAGGCATTATCGTGATTCCTCTTCTTAGTTCCGGAGGGGAGAGGCTTCGACCAATGGTGATTGAGTCAGAGGGGTTTTGGACTGTACCAATGCAGGTACTTCCCGAAATGTGGCGCTTGATATCTTCATATTGGTATGCTCTTCCTTCGAACCCAAGGGCCTATTTATTGTCGTGCAGCTGGATAGCTACCCAAGGAGTGCTCTTTTTCCGGTTACTTATGTAATAAGTTGTTCTAAGGATTTTAATGCTATTATCCATAATCTTAGTGTACGTTGTGGTGGCATAAAGTGTACCAAAACCATGTAATTAGCTCAAGATATTTTTCTTTGTTGCAATATTGATGTTAAGGGTGCGGACGGTATTAATAGGTTTTTTAAGGCGGGATTTATTACTGCTAATTATTATATGGTCACTAAACGTAAATACATTAAGGACTTTCGCCGCATATACATGATCTCCTGGTTATCACCAGTGCAGCGTAGAGCTGGTTGGATTCAAATATAGCAGACAATATCATTAAGATTAATGGCTTTTCCATGATTTGGCAGGATAAATACGCAAATAGAGGGGGAGTATACTTTTATACGCGATATAATATCAATGTGATCTGTCTCTCTAATATGGAGGAGCTTCAAAAGATGATGGTACTTTCTCGACCTGTGTAATCAAATTTAGATGAGAATGATGATAGATCAAAATTAGTGGGTCAGGCGAGGATTGAATTCACTTACATGCACTTGATTGACGTTTTGCGATAAAATCTGTCGAGACCTACATGGATTACTCCATAGGTTAGTGGATCCTTGGGTAGACTTATGCTGAATTATCTTAACTCCCAGTTTCCTCGTGTATCAATATTAACTTTAGACGAGGTTGGTAAAATGAATTCCGATCTTTAAACTGTTTACGCTGAAGGTTTTGTATTCAAGAAAATCAGTTTGAACGATATTTTGTCAATTTTGCGGTTTCACCTTAAACGATTGGGGAGAATGGACTAAGAGAAGTTAAGGCTCTTCTGAATAGACATCCTCATATGGTGTGGATATTTAATGTCTCACTGACAAGTATTCGCTTTGTAGAGATTTGGAAGAGGACACGTAGTACCGTTGGGTAAATCTAACACGCTATCTGCATCCAATAATTTTAAGCTAATTCAATTGCTGTACATTTTTTCAAAGGTCCTTGAGCGAAGAATTTATGGAATATCTGGTGTCTAACAACATCCGAAACTGATATTTCCTTCAAATTTGTGCTTTCCTGTTGGATGCTCTGGTGAACACGAGCTTATCCGTCCGGCAGAGTAATTTAGTTGTGTCAGAACAGACAGTGTTCATCTTGCTTCTGAACTTTATGTGGGGAAAAGGAGGAAAGCCTGGGGTTCCATTTTGAACTCATTCCTGTTCTGCCTTATTAATGATCTCAGTCTTGCTCTTAATTCGATGGAAGTAAGACATATCTTTTATGCTGACAATCTTAAGGTGTGCCTTAGTATTCCTAGGAATGATTTGCAGGTACGAAGAGCCTGATAGGCACTACGTGTAGCATCAAACTGGGCATCGGGGATATCCTTAAATCGCAATATCGGCAAAGCTTTAGCGATTCTTTTCGGAAGACACAGACTTTTTGCCGGTATTGAGCTTTCCAGTTTTAATTCAAATAAGCTCGAGAGGTTGTCGTCGTTTTTAAGGAAATCTTAAGAAAACACGACGGTATTGGTTTGCTCCCATCCACATCTGAACGAGTGAATGTTAGGATGCATATTCATATTATTTATCAGGTGCGTAACTTTGCTTTCACCGTTTTTCGATAAATTGCTGCAGTGGTAAGTGCTGGTTGAAATAGGCATACTGTAAGGTTGGGCATCGGTCAACATAACGACAGCACCACATTAGTGAATTTGTATTTGTATTAGAAGTTCGTATCAGTATTCTCGATCAACGATGTCAGTTTTCGAGCCAAATCTCGTCATTTGCAGAAAGTGTTGATTTTCTGCTTTCATTTAAAGAAAACTGCGACTGAGGCTTATCGAATGCTTTCAAGTGGTTACTATGAGACTGCTCTTAGTGCAAAAACGTGTCGTGAATAGTTTCAACGCTTTAAGAGCGGTCATTTTGATATCACAAATGCAAAAAGAATTAGCAATATTATTGGGAGTCACTCAACAAGCAATTTCAAAATGCCTCAAAGTTATGAGAATGATTCAGAAGAAAAAAAATTGAGTTCCTCATAAATTGAAGCCCAGATATTTGGAATGTAGTATTTTTTTCTTGTAAACGGCTGTTTCAAAGACAATATCGGAAAGGATTTTTATTGTGTCGCAAAAACCCGTCAAGGCATACTTGAACATCCTAAAAGGGGAAGCATTATCCCACTCGCCGTATTCTTTAGTACGACTCTCTAGTATCTCATCGATTCGTGGATCGCCTCAAAAGACGCATTGTTTTTTCAACAAAAAGACATGTAAATTATTTTGTATAATATTTTACAATAAATTAATATTTATCTATCTACCCCTTCGACTGCTAAGTTATATACATTCAAAACAACTCATCAAAATTGTGAAAATTCTTTCCTTCTTCCGACCTATTTCTTCCAACTACTCCAATTACTTTAGCTTCTTCGTAAGAATGAAATAAGCGCTGACCAGTCTAACTATGAAGATTTGGTTTTGCGGACGATGTTGACGAATGGCTGGATGAAGCCACGATTTTCTACACTTTAGATTATCGTATTGAATCCATTTTTCATTGCCAGTTATAATGCGATGCAAAAAACCGGTAGACTTTTCTCGGTTTCAATTCATACGGCATCCAATATCCTTGCTTCTGGATCTTTTATAACACTTTTAAACGTTTTGAAATAGTTGAATCATCTTCTTGTAATGGTTTTCCAAGTTTTGTCAGAGTCTGGCATCGGTCCTAATCAAGTAATGTCTCAAACATTTTGTCATAAAATTTTTTGGTGCGGTAGAAGGTTCTTTATTCTCAAGTTCAAAAATATTATTTTTGTAGCGTGGAAGTCAGTCTACGTCGTATCTGACAAAACATTATCACCGTAAATGTGAACAAGAATTCTATATGCTTCAGCTGCGGATTTCTTTTGAATAAATACACTTTATTTAGTTCAAATGTAGGTTTTTTTCCGGACTAATAAAAAATTACATTAATTGAACTACAGTGAACTACCATACACTTAAATTGAAGGTTAGATATGGTACTTTTTTGCCTGTACGTTACCATTTGAAATTCCATGCACGGAGTACTCGATTACGATCTTGCATGAAACTGCGAAAATCGAAATCCTAATATACGAGTATACCATCACTGAAAGTGTTTTTCGCAACGCTTCTATAAAATATATTTTTTATTTTAAATAAATTTACGCCTTGACGATTTAATTTATATATTCTTTTAATTGTCGTCGGCATATTTTTCATATTTTTCATTCTGAAACGTGTGTGTGTGTGTTAAGACAATTAAATAAGAATTGTTCCAAAGTAGAGCTTCTATATCTGTTTTTAAAAATGTAGTTGGACAATTCGTAACTACTAAATCTAGAGCTTCTCTGTGATTTTGTTTTTTTTTTTAATGCAAAAGTTCTTGATTTAATGCATCATCAGTCGCTAGTACACTTTCTGTAAATTGATTGCAAGTTTATACAAAGTGTACCTAATCTGCGGTGTTTTGATTAAAAGTGATGAAAAGAAAGTCGAGCCACGAATAATACCATTGTGGCATAGCCGAAACCTGATATATTGTGTCTGTAAGCGACTAGTTGAGAAACAGATAAACCGAGCGGCTCTCCAAAGTAATGTCCAAATAAAGGGAGTGTGGGCATACGTTTGTTGTGGGTGCATTTTTCTATTTGTTGGGGAGGGAGGAAATTCGTAGGATCCTACAGTTCGTCTCATTTTGCTTTTCATTAGAGTTTAGATTGGTTTTACAAAAAAAATTGCGATAAATGTAAATGCATACTTCGAAGTAGAATAAATTCGAAGTAGTTTTAGAATCCGTTTCCATTTATCAAATTCCAATTGATATGCACAGTTGTAAAATTTATGAACGATGGTCTGCTATATAAAATTAACTTAGTCACTACCTACATTTTATTGAATCAAAATGCATTTAAAGGAGTTTACAAGTGTTTCTTTTACATGTTAGCACAATAAAATATGAATATTTAGAAAGGTTTTTATTTACTGCTAGTAGCAATTAATTATAAAATACGCTGTATATTTGACTGTGTCTGCGTGCGTGATTCGTGCAAGTATGTGTCCGTGTGCGTGTGTTATAATGAGCACCGAGTGCAAGCACCGTCTCGTCAAATCCAATGCAAGGTGAGCTTGCGACTTCAAAAAGTACATAAACGGAAAAGAGGAAGGTTCATGTTACTCTCTTTAGGCACCAACTTCGGTGATTGTGGTAAAAAACATCGGGCGGGCGACATGATTCCGGCACGACTGCAGCATGTTTTACGTGTTAACTTCTATCTCCTCTTCTTTTTCAACCTTTCCAAAGCTCCACGAAGGGTGTAGTCGTAAGATAAGTGGGCCAAAGGCCGCATTGTACGAGGGTAGTCTTCGTAGAAGGTGTCCGTTTTCTACACTGTCGAGTCTTGGACTTCAGATTCATTGTTGCAATATTTCGGCGTGTTGCAAAAAGTCTCCGAAGATCAGCCACTTATCCAGCGCGAGATGACTTATTCAGCTGCTTCAGATGGTTTCCTGCGGCGAGACATTGAAGGGAACGCCAAATAAAATAACCGGTGAACTACCAATTGAAAACTTTTTATTTCCTATATACGACATATCACCGGGGAGCTCTTGTCAGAAAACCCGATCTACAAGAAGTATGAAAGGCCCCAAAGTACCTGTATACGGACTACGGACTGCTCGAAGGAGCGCGTTCGCTTGTCGTTAGGGTAAGGGCGGGGGGGGGGGGGGGAATTCGCGCACGCGCGGCCTCGTCATCGTGACTGCGATAATATTAGACGCTTACTTTAGCCCTTCGAAGGCCTCGGTGGATCATGGTGTGCTGCCCACTCAGCCCTGGTTTAGGTCGCTGATTCTGTCAGGTGGTCGATCGGGCTAAGTTGTAATGATCCGAAAAAGAATCGACGCCCCGAGATTTCGGCAGGAGCCGGTTTAATTTTGGCGTTGCCAGAGTCGAAAAACATATCGCACTTGTCAGTCATGAGGATCTATTCCAGCGAAATTCGGCCCACTATTTCCCAAGCACACGGCGCGAAGTACTAACTGGAACTGTCTGCTGGAAACCCTCTTTCTGAATTTCCTAGCAGCCCTCCCAACTTTGTGCGTTCATCGCCTGACTCGAAACCGACGATGTGTGCATGGTGTGCGCGCGCACATGTGTGTACTAAATACATATAATACGAATTACTTAATACAATAATTATATTAAGAAATGAAAATTAAAGGTTTACGACTGGCTGAAATATATATATAATTATTCTTCTGGAGCTATATGGTCCTCGTTTTACATCAATACCCGTTTTTGGACTTGCAGCTACCGTGAGTAGCTTTTGCGGAGTCGGTCGCTCAGCAATATTTAATGCAACGAGAGTTTAATAGGAGATAGAGATCGACCGAAATCGATACCGAGGGAGATAATTTTTCACTCGAAATGGCTCAATACGGTAAAGATAAATGAATGTATTTGAATAGTCCATTGAGATTATTGATACAAATTTGCTTCTGCTAACACTTGGTAGAGAAATTTGTTAGTGGTGTCTATAGCTCCGGCCCTTACAGCTGTTAAACGTGGCTTTTGATACTGTAGATACGCGTTATTACCTGTACTCGATTCGATTCAACTCTGTTGTTCGGTGAGTAGGTACGCTAAATGATGGATCTATAACCCGACATAGTTACTCTCCGTCGTTTAATGATCGGCGGTACCTAGTCATTCAACATGGCATTATTATTGCTTTCCCTGATCACTGATATTCCTTCACGGATGCGTATCCATTGGATGCTATTGGTCGTTTACGGATACTCGTTGTCGGTGGGTTAGGAGCGTATCACCGGGACGCGAAACATGAAAATGATTGGCAGTTTCACTCCTGCAGTATTGCAACAATTCACAAATCGTCGATTGATGCTACAATTGTTATACACCAGGCACATCGGCCGGATTCACACTTTTTGTAGACTAAAATTTTTTATCAAACAGCTAATTTTTTTCAAATAATTGTGGAAGAACTTTCTAGATGTCTTAACTGCGGGAACCTTTAAATCAAACCTAAACTTTATATAATTGCATTCAAAAAGAGTTTCAAAGTTTTTTGAAAAATTTGATCGACTGCAATAACAAAAAAATATATATATATAAGTATTTTTTTATTTTTTGATTTGATGATTTATTACGCAAATATTTGAACAACTTATGTATGAAATTCTGTACTATTGCAAAATTACTAAAAAAAGCCATTGTTTGTGAAGTAAATGAAGAATACGTATTTTTTTGTTTACCGATTCCATATTTTAGTGCAGCTTATTTAAACAAGTTGTTTTAAATACGAAGCAATTATTTTAAAATGAGTAAAATGCATTATGTAGATTTGATTGAAAATCAACTGTAATTAATATATAATTTTTCTGGAATGTTGTACATTAATCAGAATTATGGTTTAATTAATTGTGTAGTGGTTCAAAAGCAACAGCATCAAATGTAGACGATATTGTTAATTATACATAGAATAAATCAAACAAACTTTCTATTAATAATGTAAGAAGTAGACGACATTTGTCATATGACAATGGTTTACTCGTAACAAAGAAGCTGTGCTGATAATTCGCGATAAGCTATATGAAAGAGAAATTGTTAGAAGCACGTAAATTTCAAAAATGAGACAAATGTGTCTTAGGAATCATACAGTTTTACAAATTGGGTAGCTGTGATCGTGGTTTGTTCTCAGCTGAGAATCGATCATTTCTGGGGTACTCATGTATACGGGACGTCCTGAACGACGTTCATCTTCTGCTGATGTTCGGCCACGTCTAAATCCATTTATTCAATTGTAAACTGTTGCAAATACAGGGGAAGATGTGCGATGAACTGAATCCAACTCAGTTTTTATTTCTTTTGCTGTTAAGCCTTTTAAATAGAAATGTTTAATCACTGCTCTAAACTCACTTTTTTCCATTTTCTTAAGCAAAGAAAAGTTATTTACTTCAACTGGTGATAAAAACGAATCCACTTGATGAATACAGTTCAAAATAAATATTTTGTAGTTTGAATCATTCAAGTAGGTTGAAATTTCAAGGGTTACCTGATTTTTTTCAAACGACTACTCTGTGCCCCGGATTTTTCTTACACACGCAAACAAAGGGCTCTGAAAAACCGCAATATTTTACACCACCCACACATAAGCTCAACTCAATGTATGGTTTTTCCGAGTCCAATACGAACTAAAAGAACATGGCACTATTCTTGTGAAAACTAAAAGCGTTTCAACGGTAAAGTTGATTCACGAATAAATTAATACTACTAATGTTATGTTAGTATTAAGGCTTGCAGCGGATCTTGGTAAATTTGCCAATGCTCGCAAATATTATATGTTTGAAGCAACATTCTGTAAATGGGTGAAGGTGCGGAGCGTCGCTGAAAGTTTAAGTTTATGCAACAAGTCGAGATGAAAACCACAGAACACTGTATATTTTTGCCAATCATTACCAAATTATGTGATAGTGGAAATGGAGCTAGAAAGAGTTCACACAGAACACGGAAGATTATTTGTAAACATGAGCGATAAGATTATCACCGGAATGAATAAGCACTAGCATTAAATAAATCAAAGCAACCAAATCACGTCAGATCTTATTACTCTCCAGTGATATGTAACATGCTATAATTTGTTTCTAGTTAATTGGACTTTAGTCTGGTTAGTTGTGTGATTCCCAGTGTCCGTTAGTTATTTTTGTTCCTTATATGATATGCTTTCCTTGAATCTAGTACTTTTTAATAGTAGAAATATGTCATAGAACTTTTTGTGAATGCCTGCCACCTCTGCTACTGTCGCATTTTTAATGGGTTAGTATCGTATATTTCGTTATTATGTCTTATACCGTCAATACGTGTATGTTTCGTACTTCGTCTGTAAAAATCCTTGGCTACTCCCTTAATTTATATCGTTTAGCAACAAATAAAATTGCCGAAATAAATCAACTTTTAATTAAACAATTAAATCTCAGCCCTGCAACTGTTAAATTTCCTCGTTTTTTGTTCAAACGGTTCTTACAAATATGAAAGGTTATAATTTGAAAACCGAAATTTATGTATAACTATTATCAACATTTATAAATAAAAGAACTCACTAAATCATTATTCAGTGACCTAATGGCAGAGCTCTTTACGGTTATTGCAGATACTACATTTCTTCGAAGATTTGTAGGTGATTACTCTAGGCAGATTAGCACTTTATCATTTATAAACACGTATATTCACTAATCAATAATTTAGTGAAATGGACTGCTAATTTTTCTATCTCATTTCATAGTAAGTATAATATTATTGAAGTTAATATAACATTTAATATCACATATCTAATATCTATTAATATTTAATATCTTAATATCTCACTAATATTTTTGTATTAAGGGTGAATCAAAATGACTTTTTGCTCCACGGATACGGCTCAAAACTAGTATAAAATTTTTTTTACCTAGCAATGTACTATGCCTGCTACTTTTTAAAAGGGTGGTGATGGATCATTTGAGGAAATGCGGCAATGAATTTGAGAGTATGGAACTTCATTCTCATCGTCAAAATTATCACGCATCTGCATTATATTTATTAGTATAGTGAGCGTTCTTTAAATAAGTTCCATTTTATCAAAATTATTTTTATGTTCATTTTTGTATACATGTGTAAATGCTGTGTTTATAATTTTGTTGATTAATAAATAGTAAAATAAAAATGTGAATACTCAGCCAATAGAATTGTGTCTTTTGAAGAAAATGAATCACATACCTAATTTTCGACTTTCTCGTAGGAATCGAAAAGCTACTTAGCCAATGCGTGTTCCACCGTTGAAGACAAAAGGTAACAAGGAGCCAAGTCTGATGACTAAGGACCGAACCAATTTTTTTTGTGTATAGGTGCATTGTCATGAAGCAAAATTATCTTGCCGTATCTTCTGGCTCGATATGATTGTTTTTTGATCAATACATGACTCAAAATGATAATTTATTGTCGATAGCGACCAGTATTAAGCGTTTCACTGAATTTTTGAATCTTTTACATAGCTTTTAAACGATCATAAATTGTTTGTTGTGCAACATTTAACATTTCTACCATTTTCTTTTGACTCAAAGTGACATCTTAACTTCATCCGATATCGTTTGCAATTCGACGTCTTCATACTTTTTTGGTATTCTTCCATGTTCTTCATTCCTCATATCAATAAAATTTTTTTCAAATCATTGAAACCATCATTGTATAATGCTTCTGATGTCGTTTGATCACCAAATGCCTTGGCAAGCTTTAGATGCGACTCTGCAGTACTTTTTTTCAAATCAAAACAAAAACTTAATGCTTTCCCCAAATCATCTTTTTCTGGTACAAAAATCGAGATTTTTAACATGATGAAAAAATACTTTGTTTGTTGAATGACTTGTTGTATACTAAATATGCTTCATAGTTATCATAACAACCAAAAAAAATAATTAAGGCTCAATCACAAATGTTTCCTATCGAGAGATTTGTATGTGTATACCTAGTAAGTAGCCACCAAAAAAATCAACCTCCTCAGTTTTTTTTAGATTTAGGAACAATAAAAGATTTGATGAAAGAAAAAATTTAACTATTGTTTCTATTTTATGAGCCAAATTTTCATAAAAAATCAGATGACAGTCAATACAATCTTGCAAAGAACGGTGAAATTGAAATCATATTAAAATAATTTTATAATATCAGCCTAAAAACCAAAAATGTACCGTTTGCAATTGTTTGCAATTGACATCTACAAGAAATTTATCTTACCTATTCCAGAATTATTAAAATCCAATTATTCTTTAACTATTTTTGCGCTCCTATTGTTAGATAGTGAAATGTTACGACCTTATAGTGAATAATCACTACTTTCTTTTGTTAAAAGTGAATAAATACATTAAAGTTCACTAATGTCTAGAATAATTAATATATGGAAAAGCCGTAAGTAAGTATATCTGGGAATAGTGCATGATCAAGTACTAAGGTAGTGAAAAATTCCACAAATAATAATATTTTTATCTCCACGAGTAAACGCTCGAAATAACTAGTAATATTAGACTCGAAAAGGTGTATTTTTTCTTGGACATTACTCGACCTGACTGACTTAGTCGAATGCAATATCATGGGTTGTTTACAAGTTACATCTAAATGTAATGATTGTTTCGAAAACACCGTTGTCATAGCATTCGAATGCGCCCTACAGATAGATGCTGCGCTTTATAGATTCGATGATACTATTGATTAAAACAAGAGCTAAATCCAATGTTATTTGCGATCGTCATCAGAATTTTGTTTGTCTGCGATTCCTGCGATCCCCCATTCCCCGACAGACGCCTCGCAGTCACTCCGCCTTCTTGTTTACTTGTTCTTGACAATTTCGGCAGTCGCCGAATAGATATGCGTCTAACTCTAGAAGACGCTGCCCTGACCACTTGGACTCTCTCCCAATGACTGTTTCCTTTACTCTTATTCACTGTGCTGCGGCGAGAGAGGTCATGCTTTTCGACCGTGGGGGTTGGATTTTTACTATTTTTTAAATACTAGTATCTTCATAGGGTGGCTCCTAACAGTTTCGCAACCGGCAAGAAAAATGTTTAGTATTTCCCGAGTAATCCAGTGGTATAACTAGAGACAACTAATTAAAAAACAGGCTGTATACTAACAAAACTGTAACACTGATCCACTGTAGGTAGAAAAATTAATGGATACTGATAATGGTGATTTTTACACTACTTGGACTGTAATCACTCAGTTATGAAAGTTATACTGCGTACGCATATGAGCTTTAAAATGCATCACTGAACTTGTAAATTGCGATATATTCCCCAGGATTGGTTATAATAAAACTGAAATTCTAAGTATCTACAACAAAATTTTTCTCTGAATTCTAAATAATTAATTATATACTCTAGTGACTATACATTGTTTTTTTCTCTAAAGACTTAACTCAAATGCAAAATAGTTTTAGTCTCAACACAAGTTTTTTACGATAAGTAGGTTGCGTAAAATCCTGATAAATCTTTAAAAGATTATTTAAAGGATCCATAACCTTGTATTCAATTTACATTTTGTATTAAATTTTTGTAAAATTTTAATTTATTAGTATAAAATGTTGTTAAATAACATGTTTATTAACCAAAATTATTCAATTTATTTAATGTTTCAATAATTTGATTAAATGTTTTATAGGGAATGCCAGAAGCTTGGGCAAGACTGCTGATGTCCAGTAATATAAGTAAACAAGAACAAAAGAAAAATCCTCAGGCGGTATTGGATGTTTTGAATTGGTATGATAATAGTAGTAAGGAAACAAAAGGTTCTAAATACATGACCACTATGAGAACCTTTGGAGGCATTGGTAAGATATAAAATCTCTTACATACTGTAATATGTAAAATTCCTATATCTTCAATTTACTTCTATTTAATATCAAAGGCTGCGTATATCTATAAAAATTATATTCGAAATATAAGTACTGTTATACGAAATTTTTAGAGTCAAATGGTCATCAAAGCTTTCAGTTCCAGGATATGATAGGATCTGTCTCAGTGTTAAAAATCGATACATTAAATGTGAACCGGTAATGATGATCTGTTTATGGTCATCTGAGTAGTCGAGGGTGTAATAGCAATTGCACTATCTAACAGCACCCCTTAAATTAGAATTAAGCATTAAGTCTACCGCTTTGATATCAAGTATATTTGTTGTCTACAGTTCTAGTCAGAGCTAGTCTACCTATCCATCGACTATTTGACACGAATGTGTCCTTATAAATCTTATATTTATATCAAAAACAAGTTGGTTCTCAATAAGTTTGTTGATTTCTTATTATGAATGACATCTCGTAAGGAATGTTGACAACGATTTGCGTGGAATATTTATAGGAAAACTAAAAAAATCCTGGAGTCAAGGGAAAGACCAAGGTCAACAATATAGATGCAGAATAAAAGGCAATTCAGTCTTAATACTGAATACTGTAGGTCGTTAACGTGGTGGATATTTAATCTGTATTTCATCTGTAAGCAGATGAGTTGCTCTCTTTCGGTCAGATAAGCACAAACCCGATAATTTCCATTAATAAATTCGGTAACATTCCGTAAAACGTCTTGGTAAAGTTGAAAGGAATAGTAATGTGAACTCGAAATACTGAAGAGCAGGAATCTCGCTCCAGAAGCCGAGCTGAGCGTAGCTGCATCGAAACTTGTCCACATCGTCACGCACAAGAACCAGAATACTAAACTTTCTTTTGTCGCAACTCCAGTAAAAAATCGTTCACCCGCTTTGTTCAAGCTTACTCACGATATCAGGCAAAATTCAAATGAAGTGATCGTTTGGTCCCTACTGCTGGTGGCAAACCGCAGAATCGAGCGGATCATTTTAGATCAATAGCAGGAGAGTCAGTGGATATCTACAATCTAACGGCTTCGAGCCTCACATCTCGAACCAACCTACTTCACTCTTGATCGTCGCATTTTGGAACAGGTACAGAACGTTGCGTTGTAGAGCTACCCAGACCGGAGGGTCAAGTTGTGATGGATTCACGCGATTGGTTGACGACACACCATGTGTCTTGATCATGTTAACTTTGATCCTCTGTCTATCTCCATTTCATGTGTCTCCATTGATTTTGATTATAAACTTTGCTGCGCAAATCCACTTACTGTATGTTATCCAACGCCCCGTCAAAATCTTTATGGCGATAAAGCAATGCATTGATAGTTTTATCGTCAACCGGCTTGAGCTGGTGTTCTAACGAACATTATGTTACTCGCTCATACGTGCTATAGGGCAGTGTACTTGACACTTGCACCGCGGCCGCGCAACGTACGTAGCGTGGCAACTGGCTAACTGCTCAGTTAGTAAGTTCATATCAGCGTTGTGGCTCCTTCGGACCGCTTGTTGGTCCTGGCTAAAATAAAGAAGAGGTCGAACGGGAAAAAGGTGGAGGTAGTGCGCAATGCTTTCGCGCCGAACGAATAATATGACTTTATTTGTTGGCTTTGTGCCACTTAACACAATAATTATTTTATTTAACACCAATATTGGTTGCGCGATGCGCGCTTACAAAAATACTTCATTTCAGTGCGCACCTTCCAACTAAAACTGTACATTGTCCGATAAAAATAATACGAACTGACGAGTGACGGTTTGAAGTAGATAAGTAATGTACAGCACGCAAATAATCACTAACGCGCATGTGTACGCTAGCAGCGAAATAAATTGGTTTCGTGATTCCACTTATTTTCTTGCGCGCCGAAACATAAAACGACCTCGCGCGGTTTATGGGACAGATGTCGTCGCATCGAGGGGAATCGAGATCCTCACTGGATTTGGAACCTAACTCCGCAGAAGGGTCGTGCTGCTATATCTATTCATAGATATAGCCGCAACGAGTGCGAGCGAAAAAGAGGATATTTCTCTCTCTTTTAATCGCGTGGAAATATTACCCTTTACCGTGCTCCGCTAGCGCTCTGTCAGGTCCATCACACCTGAGCAGAGCTATTTATTTTATAATAAATATACAAAGAGTTTTCACCCTAGCCTCTGATGCCGCCTTTTTGCACGTCGCTGTAATTGATACAACTCAAACCTCCTTAGGTCGCGCGCTGGGGCTGAAGGCCCGCAGGTATGAGTTGAGGCGTAAGCTTTATACGCGTTGTACTCTACTTGGGTAGCGCTGAAATCTCCTCGGTCGCCATATATATATATATATATATATATATATATATATAAAGCGTTAGGAGACATCCGAATTCAACTAACGAAATTGGTGTTATAGATGCGTGCACTAAACACTTATTATTTATAATTTTTGTTACAATAGTATTTTTATTAATAAGGGTCAGAGTAAATATTAACATCAAAACTGAATTCTTTCTTTTATTGTTTATGCACACATAACTACTCGCTTTGAAAAGCTCCTAGAGTGGGACATTAATTAATTCAATTAATTAAGTCCTTAGTTTCCTTATAAGTTATTACCAAACTGGACATAAAATTTTACAATAGTGAACCGACGTCACATTAACGGTAACTCCTGCAAATTCAAAAAAAATAAAGACCCAATAATTCCAATGAAGGGCACAGAACACCAAACGGTTACTTTGGGACGATGCAGAGTTGTTTTACGACGCTTTAACCCAAACCAGATCCGAGAAGTCCTCTGCGTAGCCAGTACACTTTCCCCTTGTCTTTACAATAAAGCCATGTTGCTCACCTGACCACGGTATGCTAACGACTGAAAAAAAACATCATTTTTCACTCTATTTAACGGCACCTATGCACCCCTCTGCTCGATCAGGGACTCTTGGAAACTAGGTATTGCTGTATGGAAAGATCTACAACAGCTACATTTGGGGGAAAGCCAAAGAGTGGACACATGAAAACAGATTTATCTGTCAAGAAATTTACTGTGCCTGTAATACAATTAAAACCAAGCGCTCTCATAATGTTTCTATTATTTGAATGATGAGTACTGACCTTGGTTAAATCATTTTCTTACGAAATTGGTAGACTGACTAGTGCCAGGTGCAGCTTTACTGCATGTTACTGTTTCATTAAATTCATTTAAATTTTGAAAGTCCTTCCTGAAATCTGTTAGATATTATTTGTTTATCCTGAAATCAAGTTAGATATTGACTAATTAGTATTACTATACATTGTTAGTAAGCAAACATAAAAATTTATAAAAATTAACGCATGAATTATTATGGATAGTTAGTCATAAATAATAAGTTTTTAACTTGAAAAACATTCATTTTACGTATTGTGCATTTGAAAACATTTTTTAGATTCCTGCAATGGTGGGATATTTCCAGCAACATTAGAAAGAGTAAACAGTTCACGAAATTTAGGAGGAATACCTTTTAATACCAGTAATACACGTAATCAAGTTATATCACAAACTTCTGGTAGCTTACATTCACAACATTCCTCAAGCAGGTAATGTAAGAAAATTTATTTCTATTACATTAATCTTTTTATTATATTCTCTTCATTATAATCTTTACCTAAATTTATCAATAAAAATGTCAATAATGATATACGTATCAATATAATCTACTTATGAACGGACACAAATATCATATTACAATAATACAGTTGTAACAAATAGAAGTAGGTTTTTGTTTTTAGAAGAAATTTGAGATGTCAAATATTTTTTTAAACAAAATTGTTAGATATATTTTCGATAACATATGAATAGAGTAAAATCAGTCTTGTAGCTAAAATGGAGTTACACAAATTTACATAAACAACGAGGGCTAATGTAATGTGATCTACGGCCGCCATTGCAATTTGGTTTTGCGCCGCCCGAGTTTTATTGTGTCGGGCCATAGTATCATTGCGGGGGAGCGGTGACCCGACTCTTGCGACCCCATTCCTCTACACCCATCTCGCAGTCATTCGGCCTTCTTGCCTGTTCTAAGAAAAGTTCTTCGTTGATTCGTAAGGTGAACTTCCAGTCACCAGCTGGAAGACTAATTGTCCGAGAGCTTACTAGGTGGTGTACCAGATCGAGGATCTCACATTTAGAGCAGACTTCACAGTACCATCGTAGCTGAATACTACGTTACCCATGCCCGTTTAATAAGGGTGGACGTACTTCACAGTAAATACCATGGGTTGTTTTGACTTTAAACTTAATAATTTCTTTAATTGACAATTTAAACATTGTTGGATTTGACGCTGTATGTCCTGTTTGAGGTTTTCCCGATAATAATCTTTTCAAATACAATAAAAGGTTTTTACGCCCGAATGCCCGCTAGTTTTCCAAAGCGCTTTACGGGTATGATTATTGTGTACCTGCTTTCCAAAGGGTTTTTGATCAATTACTTCTAAATTTTAAATGATTAATTAACGGAGACACGGAATTAAAAATTGTTTATTTAAATCTAGTTTTTTAAATCTACCTTCGATTAGTCTGAATAGTCAGTCGTTATGTACTATAAAATTTTTTTTGGACGTCCTCTTTTGTATTTAATCTTTACTGTTTTCTAAGATATTCTATAATTTGATTTACGAAGTCCTGAAGTAACGTTCTACTTCGCCTTTTAAGGTATGCGGCAGTCTTCATATTTTATTTTTAATGGAGCTCACGTTTCTTCTAATCCTTTTTAGCCCAAATGGTTTAATTTTATCCATTCCTATAATTGTTCTTTGAGGTCTTGTGGTGATCGAGTACTTTGTTCATATGTTTGACACTTAAGGTATCGAAAATGAGTTCCGACTCACTAAATAGGGTTCCTTGGTATTTTTTTTTTCCAATACGTCTTTGTCAAAGTTCTGTATCTTTCTAGACGATTGAAATGATTATTTATATAAATAAATCTCTCATATAATTTACATCGGTTTTAATTAGTACATTCTGGGGTTTTATTTATTATTGTTTTGCCCGCGATGTTTCTCGATTGGATCTCAAGTGTCATTTTAGGATTATTAACTTATCGATTTCGTATTTAAATTTATTATTGCTTGAGTCTTCTCAAAACAGTCTGATCCTAATTTCCTTTCACAAGGAAAATCATCCTGAATTACTTAGATTTTTTTTCTTTTCCAAAGCCATTGATATGAGTGATACTAAGGGATTTGTGTATAGTAACTCGTTATTAATCTCTGTATCGAGATTTATAATTCGTTCATATTGGTATGGACAGTTAGGGTTGATATATTGTTGAAGGAGTTAATTCTGTTGGAATACTTTTAGTAACTTATAGTACAATACCAAATGTACTTATACAATATATACTTAGTACAATATCAAAATTTTGTCCGTATATAGCGGTCTCAGCTTCTCCAAAGAGTTTAGATTCATGTAACCTAGTTAGATTACCTTCGTATATAGCTCTCACAATGATCTTCGTTTCATCACATCCCTCCAGGAAAACGCTAAATGGGATATTTTTTCCATTAAATTCTAAGACTACCCGTAGAACATATTTCAATGTCATTGCAGGGGCCGCCATAATGGGTACGAAGTCTTCAATTGAGTGATTGACAGAGACATGAAGGAGGTATTTTACTACTTGAGGTTAAAAGCTAATTATTTGTTAGCGTCGTACTACCGTGGATAAATTCTTACTATTCTCAATTTGCTGATTGGATAATCAAGTGAATCTTTTAATATTCATGTAGATTTATTTTTATATTAAACAGTTATGTATAATTTTTCTCTACTTAAAATAATTGCAAATTCTTCGTTGATTAAAACGATGGTTTTCTCTCTTTTTTTGACGGTTATAAAATGATGAGGTATCAATAATTCGACACGTGTTATTGCCAAGGATTTTAGGAAAAAATGCATATGGCATTGTCCATGAATATTATTATTTTTTATTATTTCGATCAGTATGTCTCGGGACACGGTGCCTCCCGAGACTATTAGCGGCGAAGCGCTACGTTTTTGTGCGACGCGAGTACTTAGAGAGAGTGAGAGCGAGAGAGAGAGAGAGAGAGAGAGAGAGAGAAGAGAGAGAGAGAGAGAGAGAGCGGTGCACCAAAGTGCAAGTGCACTCACCTACAGCTAGAGTTTGCGAACCTTAGGACGCTTAGATCTCGCCCTTATGGTTAGAGATTGGCGAAACAAGTGTGAGCTTTACACAACAAAGCGAGAGGCTTTCCCGCCCCATCAATTGGAGATCGCCGCCGCCACCAAACTAAGTGGTGTTTATCTATATATTTTGTTCAATTTGCGCGCGATAATCCGCGTCGGGAGAGAGAGAGAGAGAGAGAGAAAATTAGGTAGATAGCATCGCGCCATTGTCGGGTTTTTGCTTGTAATTCTTATTATAATAAATAATTAATTAATTTAAAAATATAATATCCGCGTAATTATTTCACGCGCCCTTTTCCTCATTTCGCGTTCCCTATAGCAGCGAGCACCCAGGCTCGCTCCGCCGCGTCCGCGGATTTTCCGTGCGACGACATCGAGCAGGAGGAAAGGACGGAAAGTCCTTAAGTCGCGTGGTGGTTGGGAGCCGGGGCGAAATTAGCCACCCGGTAACCGCCATGTGACAGGACGCCGGCGGTAGGGGTCGCGAACTAAAAAAAAAATTTTCTTTTTTTCGTGAGGGAGCGGGCGCGAAATTTGCGCGCGAATAGTGCTAGCAATAGTGTGTAGAGAGTGTGTGTGAGTGTAGGAGGGGGAATCTCGTGGCTCCGCGCTGTAATAAAGCGCTGAGCGGGAAAAATTTTATTTTATTTTGAGCAATCGGGAGCGGGAATCGCGGATTAATTATTTTTTGCGAAATGATTATTTTTAATGATTGTTATTATTAATAATTATTAATAATAATAATTAAATTAATTTTTTTTGTGAAATAATTAATTTTACGATTTTTGCCCCGATTTGGCACTGACTTAAAATAAAGAAGAAAAAAAAAATTTTAGTGATTGTTGAAGTTTGCGTTCGCGCGCTGATCCAGCCGCGGCCGCCCCTCCCTTTTTGTGCCTGGCTGTCGGAGGTTCTGTGAAGAACAGGCGTCGACTGCTTGGCGCTGCGCGCGGCGCGGGGAGGTAGGGGCTTGCGTTTGAGCGAGCTCCTCGAAGGCCGATAGCTGTCGATTTAGAGCCGATAGCAGAGGGCGCGTCGGTGGTTTGCACTGACCCCTCGCGTGGAGGCTTCAGCGTGCGAAGGGGGGGTTGCATTTCTTCGTGCACAGGGGCACAGAAGAAGTGCAGAAGGAGTGCACATTTGTGCAAATTATTTTATTAAAATCAGGTTGTTTTGTGTGTGTCACGGCGACCGTTGCGAGCGTGCTTGCCTATTTTTAATATTTTTAGAGATTTTTAAATATTTTATAAGAATAATTTATTTTGAAAAATAATATTTTTATTATATTTAATAATATTTCTATTATATTTTATATTTTTATATTTTGTAAGTTGTTTTCTTTTGTGTTTTGTTTTATTTAGTATTTTTCTTTTTTTTTTTTTTCTAAATTGTTGAGTCTTGATTTTCAGCTTTAGAACGGGGAATTTTCACTTTTCAGATTTTCTTCTTTTTCAGTATTTTAATTTTCTTTTTTTTTTATATCTAACTGGGAGAGCGCGCGGAGGTGCGGTCCAGCACCTAGTAAGCGGGGGGAGGGTATTGCCATTCGGTGGTGCCTTTTGTACCCGCCTGAAGTGCTAACGCGACTACACTTTGAGTGTGGTTGGGGCCGTAATGGCGGACTAAAGGAAACGGTCCTCCATTAGCGGCTTGGAGGCTATTAGTGTGGTCGAGGAGGAGGAGGAGGCGATGCAGCGCGCTCGCGACCGCGTCGCCGCCATTAATAGAGTTTGCGAGCGTTATGGTGAGCGCCAGGCCAGGCGCCTGCGGAGGCATGTGCGAGGCATGCCGATATATCGGATTGTGATGGAGTTGTGCCGAAGCAAGCTCTGCTTTCAAGGCGACCATAATGAGTTGCGGGAGCGCTTATGGCGTTTCCTGCTCATGGTTGCCCAGCCTCTGCTGGACGTTCCCTGGGTTGAGGGATACGATGACAACTACGACGCCGAACCATTGGATCCTCCTTTGGTTTGTTACGATTTGTGGTTGCCGCCGATTTCTCCCCAGAAACAAGGGACGGATCGTGAGGACAGCCCCGCGAAGGATGACGGCGCGGCAGTTATCAGGACCAGCACGACCGGAGAGGATAGCGAGAGTTCTTCGGGAGTTCGCGTTCGAGAGATTGGAGTTGATCCTAAGGATCATCCCCCGACTGTTTTTAAACAAGGGGTAGATGTCCCGGGAACCTCCAAGCCAGAGTCGACTGAGGTGGACGGGCTGACCCTCCGAATGCAGGAGCAGGTACGGCAGATCGTCTCATCCGTGATGTCAGAAATCTTCGCTTCTCAGTGTGATAGTATTCTGCAGACGCTGAGAGGAGCAACTACGCAAGTTGCTCCTTCTATGGCGTTAGCGGGTGGGCCGGCTAACAAGGGTGAGAGCCCGAGTTTGCCGCCTAATTCAGCTGAGACATGGAAGTCTCCTGCAGCGACCTCTACGCCGCATAAAAGGAAGGTTTCTTTGAAGAAATCGAATAAGAAGGTGTTTGTGAGTTCGGATGCGGATGACTCTTCACAGAGCGGATCGTCAGGAGAAGAATCTGTGTTGATGTCGACGCCGCGTCCGAGCAAGTTAGTGAGTCGTCGTGATAGAGTGAGGGTCGAGGATACTGCTCCGAGGCGACGCAGTCGACAGGTTTTACCTTCGACGACTGAGTCAGCCGCGGGCGATCTTCAGTTGGCAACAACCATGGCCCGGAAGAGTAGGGATGATAGTTCGAGTAGAGAGAGAGAGACGTGAGTTTTCGCTACATAACTCGCTGCAGACGGGCGTTGCGAGATGCACGCCTTTCTTTCGCTGGTAGAGATACGGAGGATGCGTGGGATTTTCTTGAGGGTCTCGAGTTGTTCAAGGTGCAGTTGGGAGTTTCAGATAGGTGTTTGATAGGCCCTTGCAATCGGCTTTCGTGGATGACGCTCGGAAATGGTACCACCGCGTCCAACGTATGTTTGTGGACTGGGAGTCTTTCGTGCAAGCCTTTCAGAACAAGTACTGCGCGATGGTTAGCGATTCGACTCTGCTCAGAGATCTTCAGTGTTTGCGCCAGAGAGAAGGAGAGACGATAGCGAGGTTTGTGGATGCGTTCCAGACGAAGGCGAATGCTATGCGTCACCCACCGTCGGAACGCCGCCAGAAGAAGATGATCTTTGAGCAGATCTTATCGACTTACTGGCAGTATATCATGGATAAAGATATGCCGGACGTGCGGTCACTGGTTCAGTGGGGTAAGCGCTTGGAGGACGTCCAGCAGATCGATGATAGGTTTGAGTCTCCGTCACTCGACCCGCCATCGAGCAAGAAGAAGGTGGAGAAAGGAGTGATGCTAGAGTTGGTGTGAATGCTGCATCTACGGCTCCTAGTCTGCCGCCCGCTGCGTCGAAAAAGAAGAAGAGAAAGAAGAAGAAGAAGAGTACGTCGGCGAGCGGTAGCGGGAGTAGTGCTGGCGGTGAGGTTGCTTTGCTAGAAGGTATAGCGAGGCAACAGCACCAGCCGCAACAGCAGAGTCGCGTTACGGGGCAGATAGCGCCAATGCGCTCCAATCTGCCTCCTCAGGGGGTTGGAAGACGGGAGTTTGGACGTGAACAGCGAAGCGGCCAAGTTCAGCCATCGAAAACATGGCCCGGGCCCTCGTATGTTCAGCTGCATGCCTCGACTCCAATGCCGACACCTGTAGCGAATGCTCCGTTTTACGGACAGTGCTACACGTGTAACGGCGTTGGACATGGAGCCTCGATGTGCCCGAAGCGAGTCTGCTATAAATGCTGGCTTCCGGGACACAACGCGAGCGCCTGCCCAACTACTAGCCCACAGGTAGCGTGTCAAGTTTGCGACTGCCCTGGAGTAGTTTTTCGGACTTGCCCGAACTGTGCGCACGTAAGGGACAGCCTGGGAAACGCCAAGGCAGGGCAACAGACGCGTCCCCTGGGCCCTGCGGGGAAACGGTAGCGAGCGAGAGGACGAGTGGAAGATTGAGTGTAGTGGAGAATCGAGAGAAGGAAGTCAGGCATGAAGAATCGAGTCAGAACGATGATTGCCACGTTCGTCGAGGCTGATCATCGTCAGTGGGACGAGCACTTGCATGAGTTTCGACATGCTATTAACACGGCCGTGCAAGCTAGCACAAAAGTCTCGCCAGCGTTCTTGAATTACGGGCGCCACCCACAGCCAGTGAAGAGTTTGCGACGTGAAGTTGAGGGAGAGAAGGTAGTTGTTTGTGCCGACCCTGAGCATTGGCTTGACCGCCTGAAACGATTGGACATTCTTTGGGATCTCGTGAGGAAGCATAACGATGAATCCCAGGAGCGCAACGCCCGAGCGTATAATCGCAATAAAAGCGGCGCGTCGTTTCAAGTGGGCGACCTCGAATGGAGGCGCGAGAGCACGCTTTCGGATGCTGCGAAGGGAGTCTCCGGTAAGCTGGCACCAAAATATTTTGGTCCCTTCGAGATAAAAGAAGTGCTTGGTGACACAGCCTTTCTTCTCGAAGATGCTGGCCGGAAGACCTCTAAGGTGCATATTCAGCACCTAGCTGTATATACCACCGAGGCGAGCTAACGTGCCGACCGACGAAGTGTCGGAAGTCAGTATCTGTTCTTGTGTCTTGGTAGAGATCGAGTGTAAGTGTAGTGTTTAGCGTGATATTAATCAATTTCTTCATTTTTCAGGTGGCGAACGGTGGAGAAATGGATGGAGACATCCCCGTCGAGCCAGCTCCGGGGGTGGTTGAGGGTAAGGGCGACGAGGAGTGCCTCGAAAGGCTGCTCCGGTTGGAGCTGCAAGCTCGCCGGGATAGCGTTCCGACCGACGAGGAGGAGGCGTTGCTCATCGACGCATCGGACGATGACATGGGGGTGCCGGAGTTGACGAGCGGCGGGGCCGCATCTACATCTGCGGGCCCAGGCCTGCAGCCGACGACGTCCGGCGACAGCAGCATCACGGCGGTTACGCCGCCCGTGTGTGACGGGCAGGCGGCCGTCGTAGAGGTAGCGGTGGCGGCGGTTGAGCCAGCCAGCCCTGTCGTCGAGCCCATGGTGGTTCCGGCAGGGCGAAAAGAGGCCCTGCGCAACATCTTTCCCGCCGGATACGCCGAGGACTTACGTCGGGAGGAGGCGATGCGGCAGAGGCTTATGGCGAGGCGCCGTCTCAAGTGGAATCCGCGACGTCAGCTCGAGATGGACGACTACTTCTCGAGCTCGACGCCTGCGGATGAAGCTTTTGAGCGCCTCTACACGGCACTGCCGCAGAAGCCGACTTCAGGCGTACTCCTGCCCCTGCCCACAACATCTACGGCGAGGCCGACCTCGGAGCGTTCCGCGGGAAAAAAAGGGCAAAGGAGGGAGGGCCCGCGTCCGCGATCGCGAGCGCGAGCGCGAGTATCCTCACGAAAGAGGAGGAGGTAGGCGCGAGGGAGGAAGCGGTTGGCGTTGGGGGATGTAGTGACCCGAAGGGGCCGCTGGTTCAGAGCACTCCGTATGTGGAGGTAGTTCGCCAGCGGCCTCCGACTTCGGGAGGGCAGGCGCGCGGGGGGGAGAAGGTTGAGTCCGGCCTCAAGGCCGTAACCGTGAGTTGCGTGGGACAGGCAGCCTCGACTAAACGCTCCACCGGTCGATCCGCGCAAGCCAGTGATCCCGGTGAGCTGGGGCGAGGCTGCATGTTCCGTGAGAGGATGGACGTGCCCGTTGATCCGGCCATTGATCCGCCACCACGCTCATGCCACCGTTGCTGGCGGAAGGGGCACAATCGTGTCGATTGTCCCCGGCCCCTGCACTCGGTGTATTGCCACAACTGTGGGCGTTTGGGGGAAACCCTGAACACTTGCCCACGTTGTGGTGAGACGCATGCAGCGTGGTTGGCGAATATGGGAGTCCGGCGGATCCGGGAGAGCCACCCCCAAACGCATCCCCGCGTGGATGCTCGCGTTGCGCCGAGTGTGGGTACGGACGTGGCGGGGGGATGGGAGATTTCAGTAGATAATTTTAGTGTATGGTGAAGTAAAGTAACCAAATAAGCGTGTAAGGTTGGCGGCGACCAATCGGATCAATAAACTTGACATCTGGGAAGATGTGAAGTTTAGGGGGGGTATTGCGACGAGTATCTCGCCATGGTCACCGCTGTACTGAGCTCGTGCCCACAGCCTTGACCATGCGCTGAGTGGGGGGCACTTAGCTGCGCGAAATTCGGCGCACCGCGGTAATTGTCGCGCGGGAACGCGCGCGGGCCGCGGCGGCTAATGAAGGGGAGAGGGCAATTAGGCGCGCGATCGGCCCTCGATCCTTGCTTGATTGCACGATTTCGATCAGTTTGTTTCGGGACACGGTGCCTCCCGAGACTATTAGCGGCGAAGCGCTACGTTTTCGTGCGACTCGAGTACTTACAGAGAGTGAGAGCGTGAGAGAGAGAGAGAGAGAGAGAGAGAGAGAGAGCGGTGCACCAAAGTGCAAGTGCACTCACCTACAGCTAGAGTTTGCGAACCTTAGGACGCTTAGATCTCGCCCTTATGGTTAGAGATTGGCGAAACAAGTGTGAGCTTTACACAACAAAGCGAGAGGCTTTCCCGCCCCATCAATTGGAGATCGCCGCCGCCACCAAACTAAGTGGTGTTTATCTATATATTTTGTTCAGTGTTCGCGCGATCATCCGCGTCGGGAGAGTGAGAGAGAGAGAGAGATAGAGAGATATAGAGAAAGTTAAGTAGATAGCGTCGCGCCATTTTCGGGTTTTTGCTTGTAATTCTTATTATAATAAATAATTAATTAATTTAAAAATATAATATCCGCGTAATTATTTCACGCGCCCTTTTCCCGATTTCGCGTTCCCTATAGCAGCGAGCACCCAGGCTCGCTCCGCCGCGTCCGCGGATTTTCCGTGCGACGACATCGAGCAGGAGGCAAGGACGGAAAGTCCTTAAGTCGCGTGGTGGCTGGGAGCCGGGGCGAAATTAGCCACCCGGTAACCGCCACTTGACACATTATTTTGTTTTAACATTTTAAAAAAAATTTTGATTTGTTGTAATAATGTATAAAACATAGTAATACAAAGTGATAGTATATAATTAGGATTGGAGATATAGATAGAAAAAGAGGCTACTCTACGAAGCTGTAAATGCAAATAAAGAAAATATTTAAGTGAACTACAGAGAATACACTAGAAAAACAAATATATCCACATTGAGATGATTGTTCCAGAAATTTCTAAACCTAATCTTCGTAGTGAACTAACATTCCGTGGAAGCCGTGCTAGCTGCACCGCATGTATATAGGCGTTTGGCGCCCTATTTCTTTTATATTTTGGTGGCAAAGCGATTCCATTGAAGAATTGTGTGCATATTTATTTAGTTTGTAGTAGGGATGTGTCAGGACTCGTGACACATAAATTTTTTGTTTTCATTTGAAGAAAAATGCTGCAGAGTCGCATCCAATGTTTATCAAGGAATATAGTGATCACGCTCGTAGTAAGTTACGACCGCAAAATAATCATTTTCTTTTGAAAATTGAGAAAATTTTTGTCTTATGATAACATCATATATTTTTATCAAGTTAAAAATATCGAATTTTGTACCATAAAATGATGATTTGCGGAAAGGATTAATTTTTATTTAAAAACCTACTCCAGAGTCGCATCGAATACTTGTCGAGACATATAGCGATCAGGCTCTGTTAGAAGCAACATGCGAAAGATGGTTTCAACGGGTTAGAAATAATAATTTTGATGTGAGGAATGAAGAACGTGGAATACCATAAAAATAATTTAAAGACGTTGGATTGCAAAACGATATAGGATGAAGATCATACTTTGAATCTAATCTTTGGATGTAAAAAATCCAAATGTATGGAAAAGGAGTGCCACATGAATTGTATGATAGGTAAATGGAAAATCGAAAAACTGCTTGTGAAATTTTGCCAAAGGCATGAAAGAAAATCAATTTTGCTTCAAATTATTACTGGCGATGAAATATGGATCTATTTCAAAAATCGTAAATGCAAAAACCATGGGTTAATCCGGAATAACCTTCAAGATCGGCTGTAAATCCAGATCAATTCCACAAAAAGACAATGCAGTATGTTTGATAGAATCGGATTGCTGTAGTGTATTACGATTTCTTAAAACCTATCTATTTGTGAAACAGTTACTACTGATCGCTATTGATAAGAAAGGATCAATTTAAATCACGTATTGATCGAAAAACGACCGGAATGAACTAGAAAACATGGCAAGGTAATTCTGCTCCATGACAATGCACCTGCACATAAATTAAAGTCGCTTCAGGATACAATAAAAGTACTTCGTATTCAACACACTTGACTGCTACCGGCTACCATTTATTTTCGTTGATGGGACACGCATTGACTGAGCAGCACTTTTATTCTTACAAAGAAGTCGAAAATTGGGTGTCTGATTCGTTTGCTTCAAAAGGCAAACATTCTATTGATGTGGTATCCATAAATGACCAGTAAAGTGATCAAAATGCGGAGAAAACAGTGGTTAATACTGTGAATAAAATGTTTTTCACTTTCCGGTTAAAATTAGTCTTTTATTTTCACAGAAAAACGGTCACTTCATACTGGTACACCTGATAGATACTATAAACATTATTTATGATACTTCAATTGAACTTAACGAAATATCTAGTTAAAAATGTTGAAATGCATTTCAATACATAAGTACTTAAATAATAAAAAAATTTTAATAATATTAAAAAATATATAGGTTATGTACTATTATTAAAGAATATTTAATTAAATAACATGTTAAAAACAAAATAATATACTACTATGTTTATTCAAACAGAGTTTATTGAAAAACTCTGTTGACAATCAAATAATTAATAAAAATATCACGACTTTAACTTGAAACTTTGTTGCTATTGAAAGAAAGAGAATGCTAAAAGAAAGCTGTGTAGGTTGCCAACATTTCGGCGATTATACAAACAGCTGGTCGAGTAAGATCATCAATTTGAATAAACGTAATGCAAAAACTGTACTGGGAATTCTAACCGGACATTTCAATTTACGGTGCTATATATACAAGCCTAAAGGGGATAGTAACCTATGTAGATGGTGTGATCACAAAAGAGAAACTCCCAGCCACGTTCTCTGTATATGTGCCGTCTTACTGGCATATCGACGAAAGTGGGTTGGAGTCGGAATTCTCGAACCGGAACAGTTTGCGGAAGTGGACATATATAGCCTGCTTTCTTATTATAAAGTCTCAGGAATCATGGAAGCCTCTGAGGAATAGCCGGGGGATAGGAAAGAAATGGTGCCGAATAAGTGTCCTTGAGTAATTACAAAACAGGCTGTATGATACTATTTTTAGTTCATAATTATTTAAAGAATGCAAAAAAAAATTTTGAACAAAATAAAACTGTTTTTCTTTTTACCATAAAAAGTTGATCAACTTTACATATAATCACTTTTTAAAAAAGTGACTGTCATATTCATGATTTCTAAAACGATGATATCTGATTAAGCAGGAATTGATTATGAGTTGTGTATTTTGTACGAGGATTTTAGGTGTACGAATGTACGAGTTTTTTGCCAGAGTCCGTCGACCAAGTATGAGCCTAAGCCGAAAAGTAGTGTGGAAGGAGCGACCGCGAGCACCTGCATATGAAGCAGGGTAACACGTCCAAGGAATAAATAACATTGGGAAAACTCTGCTTCCATGAAAACACTACGTCACAAAGTCATGAAAAATAGTATCCTTACAAAACTCATTTAACTGAAAAATTGTATCAGGATGAGACAAGTCGAAGGATAAAGTTTTGCGATGAACTGATGCACAAACAATACTTATACTTATTTTCCAATAGGTAGTTTCCATTAGTTCTAGAAACTAAACATTTTTGTGACCTTAGAACTATTGAATCATTTTTATAAACGAAAATTTGAATTATATAATAATATAATATATAATACTTATAAAACATTTGGTTTCGACAAGATAGTGCCAGCCCCACTTTCCGGTTGTAGTTGACATTATTTAGACACTATTAACATTATTAAATTATTTTCTACAAGGTATCTAAAATGTAATGTTTATGTTATTAAACCAATAAATTTACGAGAAATGAACATCACATTGTTGTTCGCCAAGTAGACCTTATCAAATCAGAAAGACGAAATATTCTAACTAAAATATATATTTATTATTTACTTGCGCATAGATTAGTGTAAAACAACAAATGGATAACGATTCGATCATAGCCACAAGACTAAATATAATAATGTTTAGGAAATTGAAGGTAACCGTTGTATAACCTTCAATTAACTCTTTAAGGTCAAAGCCATAGTCCCATATTATGTTCCTCTCGAAGTTATACAACTTTTATAACAAACATTTTCTAGTAATATATTTGAAATATTCTAACGTATCCAGATATTCATGACGAATTCCTTTAAATGCATTGTTGTTTTAATTTATGGAAATCATTGAATATCATTTATAGTATTAAATATAAATCAAATAAAAATTTGTGCACGTTGCAAAATCACTTTATTTTATATACTCACCATTTATACTTAACTTTTTAGAGTTAGCAGTAGTAGTCCAAGTAGTACACCAACAGATGCTTGTGCAACAAGTTCGGAACATGAAGATGAACTACCACCTCCACCTATAACAATCCGGCCAGAGCGAACTAAATCTATCGTAAGTTGTATTTCTTTCAGTTTACATTACCTATCAGTCAGTTCACATTCATCCACTCATACACACAATGAATGAAAATAATATATTTACGATATAAAATGAAGGATGAATACATTCATACGCAAGATACACGCATACAACTAATTTAGGGCGCAAATTAAAACAACATTATGAAGACGACTGACTAAAATAGTCGATTGTGATATGCCGAAGTCTCGAATGCTCCATCAATGGCCCCCTGAAGCGAGAAAGAGAGAATGCATTTTTTATACAGGATGGCTGTCTGTTCCACAGATGTGCACTTTGAACAGAGAAAGATCTAATTCCCGTCTCGGTGCGCATCCACGGAATAGAAACTTCCTTATGATCACCCCTGTCCGGCCGATCGGATGCATCAGAAGAAAACAGATCAGCCAAGGACTCCGGCTTACGCAACCGTAAGATCTTGGAGATCTGCAAGTACTTAAAATATTCGCTCCAACTCAATCGGATCCTGAAGAGGGTGATATGATCATCCCACTTTTATCATTAATGTAAAAATAGAACAGCAATAGTCCTAACACAAAACCCTGAGGAATACCAAACGTAGTGAAGAGCCTAGAAACTTTTATTGTCCTATCAAAGATGACAAGATAAACGAGTCGGACATATAGTGTTGAACGCCTTGCTAAAGTCAAACAGTAACAGTAACGTCACCTGTCTTTTATCTATAGCGTTGCGTACGTATTCAGTCAATCTCAATAGAGCAGTCTCAGTCGAACTGTGCCGTCGATACCCAGTTTGGAGTGGGTCGAGGATGTTATTATGAGACATCAAATATTCCATAAACTGGTTATAAACAATTTTTTCAAGCACTTTTGAAAGAAAACAGAGCAGTGAAATCGACCGAAAATTATCTCGTCAAGAAGGTATTTTTGATTTGGCCAATGGCATTAAATGAGCCTTCTTCCACACTTCAGGGAAGCGTCCACTTTCAAGCGAGCTGTTGTACAGGCGCACTAAAAGTGGACTTATAACCGGAAGAGCCTTCACAACTACAATATGCGGAATGTCATCCTCACCAAGTGCCTGCGACGTGAACTTAGATATTGACAGTACAATATCATTAATATTTATGGCCTTAAACCGGAAAACACTATAAACAGCAGAATTGAGCACGGCATGTATCTTATCGTCGTCGATGGTATTTGACACAGCTACCCGCGCAAAGTGAGCGTAACCTGTAACGCCTGTACAGTACCCCACTCTTACGCTACAAGTCATGCAGCTCAAGTCCAATCCACGGAAGGCCATTTTTATTTAATTTCCAAATTTTCTCGGGGGCGAGTTCATCTATTGCCATCATTAAATTGTAGTTGAGCCTCATGACTGCCGACACAACGTCAAAATCCTCTTCTAGTAATGGTCCCCAATCATAGCCCGCCACCAACTGTACAAGCCCCTCACTATCGATGCTCTTATAATCCCTATAACTGAAAGAGCAACAGATAGATTCAGAGACAGGTGTCTCTACTGCAAGATTAATTATGCTGTACTTACAATCAATAGGAGCAGGTATATTGTCAGCGGAGATTACTGTATCATTGTCCTCCACAAGAATGACGACAATCCAGGTGCGATATATGAGTGCAATATGCGTAGGAACGTGTTGGATAATCTGCAAGGACAGCTCAGCGGCGAGTCTACGAAGAAATGCAGCATCATCTCTGGCAGTGCAAAGATCAGTATTTAGATCACCGAGAATGATTTTATGACTGTAATCCGGAGTTAATCGCCGCAATTCATCCAGAATTTTGGAGTTCCTCGTAAATGAAACATGAGGGGGCCTATATTTAACGACACGTGGCAACTTTATTCCATAAACCATATGTCATCTCCTCCGACCATCGTCGAATATCCTCTTTGATCAGGCTCTGGTCGATGCTCACGACCCGTTCTAGTCCAATCCCCTGGAGAGCTTGTCTAGCCCCGCCATTCTTCCTTTATTTAACGAGTTTGTGACCCTATGTAAGTTTTCTGCAGCCACTCCTTTCAGGGTCACCTTAAATGGTTTTATATCCAGACATAAACCCAGCGCCTTCGTAGTTGTCCTAATTGTGCCCGAGATACTTCATAAGATAACACGTATTAGCCTTTCTAAAAGCATATTAATTGTAGACAGTGCTGTCCTTGGCCACCATACTACCGACCCATAGGTCAGTCTAGGTTTAAGTACAGCCTCGTAAATCTATTTCATAGTCTCCGGTCTCAGTCCCCAGTTTCTACCTACCATTCTTCTCTGCTGCCATTGGTTGGCTGTGACTTACTGGTTACGTACTCTTAAGTGTTGCTTCCAGGATAATTTACTATCCAGAATGTCGCCTAGATATTTAACCTGATCTTTTAGGGGTATTTTCTGTCCGCCAAAAGTCAGAATACATGCCCTTTAGCATTTGTATCTTTTGCTGCGCACGAGGATTTCGGTCTTTGGATTAACGCAGAGCCCCATTTTGTTTCACCATTTTTCTATCAATTGGGTTGTGCCTATCGTCGTAGGGTAGATAGGCCGAGACTATCACTAGTCACCCTACATCGTCTAAGCTCGTTGTAACTGCCGCCAGTTCTTCTGTGCAGAGTTCTAGCCGTGGTAGCGCATTAACTCCTTTGACTACTATGCAGACTCTTGGTCTCCATTTCTTGGTGTCCCTGAAACAGATATAACCTCCTAGCCCCGTAATGGCACCTTTCACCTCCCATGGTGCTTGGATTAGTGTCCTTGCTGTGATGCAAGTTGATTTGTGAAATAGAGAGGAATAATAGAGCCATTACGTCTCCATCTGGTCCCTCTCCATCTCGTTTAGCCTTCAACAGGCCTCTTCGCCTTTCGGCAGAATACCTTAAAATGTATTCTACCGAGGTCATACTCTTAGTAGGGGTTGTCTTTAACTATTATTAGGAGTTGAATGACGACTCCTTCCGCACGTATCGGTGAGCTGCTTATTGGTCGCAGAAGTAGACGCTGCCCTCGCTGTCTCGTCGGAAAAACATCCTGCAGGGCGTTCAGACGAATCACCGGGAATTTAGCAGTACCTGTTTAGAGGCTCCTTCACCCTACTGTTTAAAGAAAGTCCACATTCATCCTAGAGATCCCGTTTATTAAGGTAACTGTCATTTATACACACATGCAGACAGTCAGTCACCCTTTAGGGACTGGCCTCGCTCATGCTTTTAAGCCCCATCACCAAATGACAAGGTTATGCAGCCCCTAGAGGGGGTAAATGAACCTATTCCTTTACTTTTAATTTTACTATCTTAAGTAGTTAATTGTAATTGTTTGTAATCTTGAGAGCTTTCACTACATACGGATTAGTATTTTTATCTCTGTATACGAAATCTAGGTTTTCAATAATCTGCTTCTGTCATTTTGCGGTTTTTTACTTAGATTGAAATGTATCAGTGAACTGTAATTTACTCATAAAGAATAGTGGTTGTCACACAATACTTCCCTAGGTCCCTAATCACACCTCGAAGTCTCAGACGTCGCATTATTGAAAAAGATACAATTTTGTCGCACGCGCGCGCACGCACACACAGCACACTTGGGCGATCTTTAGTACGCGCACCCGCGAATTATAAAAAACGACTTACTCATCGTGGCAGCTGCTTAAGAGACCACTTTACAGGAGATACACTCCTCGACTGAAAACCAATCAAAATAGAGCGCGTCACCTGTTATATTAATCTCGTCTATATATATATAATACTCTTGAGACCTTTAATAAGTTCTTTACAACTTGTACGCCCGACAGAGACTGATGCGTTAACGGTGCAACCATTCCCACGGAGGCACAATCTTGTTATCATCAAAGGTGTCATACTGCTAAAATTCTTGGAAAGAAAGCACAGCAAAGATAGGGCGGCCGAAGTCGATGCATTCTTAGGACAGTTATATAACTCGTGCCCATTCGTCGACTGCCAAAATTATCAACACGTATAGGTGGGTATAGGGGAGTGAGAGTCGCAGGAGTCGAACCGCAGGCCGGCCGCCTCTCTCCCCGCCTCCGTACGGTCCACTGCGGCTCGAAGTTCTTTTATTGACCATTTCGGTAGTACACGAATGGACACGCGTTAAAATCTGGAGGGCGGGATCAGGCCCGCTGCTCACCCTGCAGCTCCGACCGCTTCGCCCTATTCTCTCCCGTGGACTATTTCTTCTACGCTTATTAACTACGATGCGGTGAGTAGGCCGCGTTTTCGGCCGCGGGGGCTAGATTTTTATTATTTCTTAGACGGCTGTATCTTCGCAGGGGTGTATCTTACAGTTTCACGACCAGAAAAAAAATGTTTGGAATTACCTCAGCTATCCCATGATATAGATGGAGACTAGTAATTAAAAGACAGGCTGTATATCTACGACATACATACGAAAATATAATTAGCAAAAATGTATAATTAATATTATATAATTAAAATCAATTTATTGTATTTAAAAATTAATTGTAAATAAAAATACAGCAACATAATAATATTTATTTTTTTGTTTTAAGCAGTATACAAAACCCATAGATGATGAACTTAATTTACCACTAACATCTTCATCAGTAAATTCATCACAACGGAATGGTGTACCTCCACTTATGCATCAATCACAATTGGACAAAAATAAAAATCAAGCTTTGTCTACTCCATTTAATTCATCTGAGCAATCACGTTCAGTACAAAATGATAAAGTGCGAAAAAAAAAAATGACTGATGAAGAAATATTAGAGAAATTACGAACCATTGTTAGTATCGGTGATCCAAATCGAAAATATACCAAAATGGAAAAAATTGGACAAGGAGCTTCAGGGACAGTATTTACAGCTATTGAAAGTTCTACTGGAATGGAAGTAGCAATAAAACAAATGAATTTATCACAACAACCTAAAAAGGAACTCATTATAAATGAAATATTAGTTATGAGAGAAAATAAACATCCGAATGTTGTTAATTATTTAGATAGTTATCTGGTTGGTGAAGAATTATGGGTTGTAATGGAATATTTACCAGGAGGTAGTTTAACAGATGTAGTTACTGAAACTTGCATGGACGAAGGTCAAATAGCTGCTGTATGTCGGGAAGTCCTTCAAGCTTTGGAATTTCTCCATTGTAATCAAGTGATTCATAGAGATATCAAATCAGATAATATTCTTTTGGGATTGGATGGCGGTGTAAAATTAACAGATTTTGGATTTTGTGCCCAAATTTCACCTGAACAAAATAAACGAACTACCATGGTTGGAACTCCATATTGGATGGCACCAGAAGTTGTAACAAGGAAACAGTACGGTCCTAAGGTATAAAATACTTTTTTTATATTATTTGAAATCTTACGCATGTGAAAGAATTTTTATTTATTATTAATCTTAAAAATTCTATAGATTCAATTGCTATACATTGGTATTTTACATGATTATAAACAAATATAACAGTTTTTAAAAAAATTAATTACTCTGACTGTGAATCGGTTCACTCTCGTCACTATACCATCAAACACGAACTTGGAACTCTTTTTGAGGCTAAAGCAGCGGAGTACCACTTCTGCGCCGCGATCCGCGCGATTTCAACTGCATAATGCCTGGTTTTGTCACCGATGACGAATTGCGACTTCAATTGTCACTTTATCGATTCGGGAGTCAAACCCATTTATTTTGCTTGGAGTCATTACAGACTTACGGCGTTCATACGTATCATTGATTATGCGCACGTTTGCTCACGCACGATCGCGTCGAGCCTAGTGCGCTAAACGACATAGGTCAATCAGGGTCGTGTGGATCGCGACACACGTCCATCGGCGTGGTCTAACTCGGTCCCGTTTCTTCGGACGAAGATGGAGGTTACACACACGGGAGACAAAGAGAGAGATAGATAGATAGACAGCTCAATTTCATTTGTAAATAATTTACAAAATATTGCACAAAACACACGTTTAATGACGCTACATCTTAAGTCTACTTATAAATATAATTACACACTATCACAGCATTAGTGAAATCACAGATGTAGTACAGTTTTGGCATAAATATTGCTTGCGTTTTCCTTATTATCTATCAGTCGAGTCACACATGTACACACATTCACACAATGAATACAAGCCAGAGAGAAAAGATAAATATACACATACTCATTACACACACGTAATTAATTTAGGGCGCAAATTAAAACAAGATTAAGTGGATGACTGACTAGAAAAATCTATTGTAATGTACCGACCCCTCAAATGCTCCATCACTACCCCCCTAAAGCAAGAAAGAGAGGGCGCATTTCTAATACAGGATGGCAGTCCGTTCCACAGATGAGCGCCTTGAACAGAGAAAGATCTAATTCCGTTCTCGGTGTGCATCCGAGGAACGGAAATCTCTTTAGGTTCACGCTTGACCGGCCGATCAGATGCATCAGGAGAGAACAGATCGGCGCAGTACTCTGGCTTACGCAGTCGTAATGTCTTGTAGATCTGCAAGTACATAAAATATTCCCTCCAACCGTCTACTCCCATCGAGCCCAATCGGATCCTGAAGGGGGTCATATGATCATCCCACCTAGCACCCGTTACATACCGCACGGAGGAATTCTGTGAGCGTTGTAGCCTTGTCCTCAACTCGTCTATCATCTATCACCTGATCTATTTTCTCCTGAACGTGTTTGCGGAGATCGAGGAAGTTCTCCAGGAATGCTTTCGTCCTGTTCGTCTGTACCGTCTGCACAGTGCCACACTCTTACGCTGCAGGTCACGAAGCTGAACCCCAATCCAAAGAAGGCGAAACCCCTCACCATCGATGCTCTTATAATCCCTATATTTTAAAGAGCAACAGATAGATTCGGGGACAGGTACCTCTATTGTACTATTGATTATGTTGTGCTTACTATGAAAAGGAGCAAGTATATTGGCAGTGGAAATCCCCGTATCATTGTCTTCCACAAGAATGACGTCATTCCAGGTGCGAAATGTGGGTGCAATATGCGTAGGACCGTGTTGGATAATCTGCAAGGACAGCTCAGCGGCGAGTCTACGAAGAAATGCAGCATCATCCCTGGCAGTGCAGAGATCAGTATTTAGATCACCGAGAATGATTTTATGACAGTAAGCCAGCAATAATCGCCGAAAGTCACCAAAAATTTAGAGTTCCTCATAAATGAAACGTAAGGGGACCTATATACAATACAAATTAATGTAAGCTCAGAGGTACGATACTGCACAGAGCAGATCACGTACTCAAGCACCCCTGGCCTTCCAGGCCCCTCAGTGTTTGAGGCAGAGAGCGCACGTACTCGAAATTGCTTGTCGACATAAAGCGCAACTCCCCCACTATTAATATTGCGATTTTGCCGAATTACAGAAAATCCATTAAACCAGATGACTTTATCCATGATACTAGAACCCAACCAGGTTTCCGCTACACCGAACAGATGATAAGGGTGATCATGTAAATGCAGACGGAGTCCCTCAATGTGATCCCACTTAGTGCCTCTAAGAGTGAGTCACATTCATGAAGCCCGCCCTTACGAATCTGCCACCTCTACTGGAACCCACAGTCTTATCACTATTGTTGTTATTTTTATTGTTACCTCCCGCTCCCGACGACCAGCAACGGAGCATTTGTCTGATCTAGTCAGATGTGATCGTCCATTTTGCCACAATTTGATCGTCCGTCGTCACAATCCTGAGTCAACTCGTGCAGTGCAACTGTGTGCACTGCTCACCCAAGCCGTCCTCCAGGCACGAAATAAACGAAACCTTAAAAATCGAACTCCTCGGCTCCTAATTAAAGTTACGCAGTTAATGCTCCGGTTGCATGGAACCTGCAGGACTATAATATATAAACTCCCCACCAAATATTAATATTGCTAAGTGCAATTTGAGCAGGGAACTCGCCGGTACACACCTGTCATACTTACCGAGAGAGATAGATAGATAGATAATTGATTTATTTGTAAAATTTTACAAAATTATTACACAGCATCATTAGTCAATTATATAAAATATTATCACAAATTATCAGTGTCATCATTATCACAAATGAAGCGCATTAACAACAATAAATAAATAAATATACGTAAATCAATAAATCACATTTTTCTTATTATCTATCAGTCAAAACGCAATCATACACACAATGAATACATGTAAGTATTTACAGTGATTGAATATGAAATTCAATCCTACACACATATACTTATAATAAATTTAGGACGCAAATTAGAACACAACCATGAGGACATCTGACTAGTATAATTAGACTGCATTGTCCCGTACCCTCAAATGCTGCATCACCAGCCCCCTGAAGCGGCTGAGGGAGGACGCATTTCTAATGCAGGATGGCAGATTGTTCCACAGATGAGCACCTTGAATAGAAAGTTCCTGAGGGTCACCTCTAACCGGACGATCTGAAGCGCTGGAAGAGAACAGATCAGCGAGGTACTCCGGCTTATGCAGCCGTAAGATCTTGTCTGCAATTGACGCCTGAAGGGGATTATGTGATCGTCCCACTTAGCGCCCGTCACATACCGTACACAAGAATTCTGGGAGCGTTGTAGTCTTGCCTTTAGCTTCAGGGACGCATCTAAGAGAGAGAGAGAGAGAGGGAGCTGAGACCTGGAAAGACTCCAGTTGAGGCGCGGTGGTACGGGTCGCAAAATAAGCCTCTAGACTTCCTCTAGACCGCTTGCGTTCTTTGCCCAGTGCAACATCCTACCTCGCACGTGTCAACAGAGTTGGTTAGACACAATTTTTCCCCGCTTCAACTAGGAGTGATGTCGAAACTCCAACATTCAACCTTACAGTGCTCGTCATGTTACATAAGCTCACTCTGAAATATTTCGTTTTAAAAGAAATACGGTCATTTTTAAAGCCGTAGTTAAGTACGAAGTTGTAGTTTTAATTTCAATAATTTGTCAAGAACATAATCTATGTCTTAATCTGTCTTAATCTATGTCATGTGAAAGAACGGTCTACGATACTTTAAATTACTTATCTATAATTCTGATTTGCAATAGTTTAAACCTGAAATTAAATATAAATTTAGAGTTTTTTTATATCTAGGGTTATCTTGTATATTTAATTCAACTGTCAATTTTTTATCACAATGTGGTAAAAGATAGGGCTTCCTTTCTAACGCCAGGTATAAACAATTGGAATTACAACATTCGTATTTCAAACAAATTATTTTTTCTAATGACTTATATAATGCGTTATCTTTTTTCCGTTAATCAAAGTTTGATTCACACTAAAAAAATTTCCTTGTTCATTAATTTGCATATTTTCCCGGAGCCTATCAAACCAAGATGAGGTTCTCAGCCTTTCTGTAGTCTTGCTTACATAATTCGGATATAAGAATCCATTTATGATTCATACTTACATTACTCAAATTTATTCTATAAAATGAATCTTAGTGATTTCTTGGCCCTTATTTTGTTTTATAGAGCATGCTCCTGTAATACTACATATCAATCGCTTTGTTAATTATTTTCATCTATTGCATTAAACTTAATTGCATAATTTTCTTTATATACTATCATAACTTCCTTTAGCTCTGAAAGAAAAAAAATAGTTCTATAAAAGAACTTCGTGTTCACATGTTATATTCGTCTTTTTTACCTTTTTCATATTTTCACTGTGCATGTAATTATACGAGACTATTTAGTAAAAATTTAATGTGGTAATCTGAATATTTTCGAAAAACATTCTTAAAGTATATATCACTACAATAATGAAAGTTTGAATTGGAAGTCTATTTATCTTTCTTATAAACAATAACGCACAAATGAGAATAAAATAAAAATCAAGCTTTTAGCCTTTAACAATCCTACAATCAACTTTCTACTACGTATTTTTCCACAGTCATTTTCTGTTTCTTGAAGAATTATCACCGGTCATTTTGAGGTTACATTCTGTTTCACTCTGACACGAAAACATGTGAACGTCTTATATTCTCTACGTGCTTAAGATTTTACGTGCTTAGCGCGATTACATCCGAGTGTCTATAGCTAGAAACTTTTTAGAAAACTACTTTTAGTACGTAAGCGATTGCAGGTGATTTTTGAACAATGAGAAAATTCGTTAGTACGTCTATTTTTCCTGAGTTAATAAAACGATTCATATGTAGCCCAGTTTGAGATGCAATGAGATGAAAATCATTTAGTTCTAATAATGCTCTTGATTAGACTAACTGCATTACATATGTTTTCTTCTGATCACAGAAAGCTGACACTCACAAGTGAATACAGGCGCATCGAAATGGTATTTATAATCGAGAGCACTTTTAAGACTATGCAATGTAAGATGGCATCCTTAAACAATACCTGGAACGAAAACCTCAAAACAAATGATTTAATGTCATTAAAAACGATTTCCTTAAAAAAAAGAACATCTCAGTTTACGACTTCGTATTAGGGAATATGTAATAATCGAAAAGAGCCAAATCTGAAGCATAGAGATGTGAAACAAGTTGGAACCCTACTTCCATTAGTTTTGCGGCCACAACTGCTGAGATGTGAGTTGGTGCGTTATTTTGACGGAAAGGACTTTTTTGTAAGTCTAATAATGACGTAACAAATGGTCTAATATGTACCTGTAATACTTTTACCCTTTTCCATATAATCAATAAAACTTATTTTTACTCGTAAATAATTTTTCTGTTTTTGTCGTACAAAGTTTAGTGAGTGGATTTTCTCTTTTTTTTTTCTTGTAATTTATATTTCCGAAGCATTTATCAGCTGTAAACTTCGTAGTGTCTAACCGTCGAGCAGTGTGACTACAAACGGTCGTGGAGTTTAGATGGAACTATCGTAACGGCACAACGTGAAGTGAAGGAACTATGTAGTTGTATTAAGGAGTAAAACTAGGTGAGCTTTGCAGTGGCAAGTGACGTGACTGTGGCGAAAAGAGGGCTGAAGAGGTTCAGTGGATGACCGAAGGTTATCCAACGCAACAACCCTCAACAAGAAGCGACGACGACGAACTCCCCGACTGCAGGGTAGAATCTGAGGCCTGTCAGCGACCGCCACCGACCAACTTAAGTTACCTCCAAGTGCTACTAACGCAGAATGCTCGGACGAAAAATTACTATTGTGAAAAAAGGGAGGTCAGATCACGGGCTCGCGAGCGGCGTTTAAGCGCAGAGCTTAATTGTCCGTTGCTGCGCAGATTGCGACGTACAAATACTGTAGCATAACAGGGATTCATAGAATAAAGAAGAATTTATAAATCATTACTTATTTCTTACTTTAAACCTTAATTTAACCCTCTCGTATGACTTAAAAACGCCGCTCGTGCCGATGTCTTTCCGCCGAAGCTGGCGGGACCTCCACTGATGAAGGAAGGACTTATAGGAGTAGTCGGGACAGTTCACTAAGTGCCCGACAAGCTACGAATTTATCGGGCACGCTGCTTGGATAACCGTCGTGGGGGGTAGGACCCCAACCCGTAAAAGGAAAAGCGACGTGTTACAATATAAGTATGTGAATTTTCATACGTTTGTAGCAGCTTAAGGCTTGCGCTTTTAATACCGCGCTATACAAATCCGTTCGTTGGATTCTAACATGCGTTACATAAAAGCTTTCCAAATTTTAATTATCTTTCTTGACTGATTCCTTATGATCGAAGATTGAGTAACGACTCATCTTAGTTGTCGGTAAAGAAGAGATGTAGAGCGAGTGGTGCAAGGTGAACGCTATGTTGGCGGCAGGCATGATATTAGTTTAGTACTTGGGAATCCACGGAATGAAGGTACAACAGCACTTTCTCTGGCAGTCGAACGGCTTGCTCTGTTGTACATAACTTGACGGTTTCATCTGGCGGTACTTCAAGACTGCTGGTCTGAACTTACGACTCTGTTTCTCCTTCTCATTGTACCTTTCGCACACACATACAACACATGAGCTGAGTATGTGAAGTGTACATATAGTGTATATTCGACTCGTCTTTCAATGTATGAATGTACACTATGTTTCTTAATTAAATTTACTTATATTTTAACAATTATGATCTATTTGTCGTTATGCTGTTTTTTGAAAGTAGCATCGATTTAATTATGAGTTTTCTCGGTGCTATTTTGTATACCATTTAGTTTTTTGATTGTTCTTGAATCGTTCGTGCTTATTTAATGATCAAAATTCCGTCTATTACAGTATACAAAAATTGTGAATTAAAATAATTCATAAAAAGTATTTATTTTTATTGATACTAAGATATTTGAAAACATAAAATAGTTAAATTATTTATAAAAAAATTCATTGTTTTTTGCCAAAACCAATCATACAACAGTAAATGTTGATAAATCTATCCCTATCTATCGTCTTCGCCCAACAACTAACTCTACATTTCTATAACACCGTTGGAATTACAAGGGGACAATTCAGTTCTACCATTGGACTCTGCTTCAGCCATCGTTGATTTGAATTTAGAAGAGGAATTCGTATGCAAAATTCAGATTAAAATGTTTGAAATTTTATGAGTGGCACTTGAATAGGCTTATTAAGAATCGCTGTAAATAAAAAGAAAACTTACGAATAATTACTCAGATAGTTAAAATGCAACATTAAATTCAGAATTTATTAAAAGAGATTTGCATTTTAACAAATAAAAATACAAAATTCATGTAGTCGTAGAGCAGCCTCGGCTTCATTAATGTTGATGATAGAATTTTTAGACAGAGAGATAACTCTAGTAATTAAATCATTCATCGGCAATCTATATGACTCACCTTTCTACAAAGTTATTCCTTTGATTACCTCCTCAATCCACGCATGTTCAATAATTCTACAAAAAGTGTTACTCAAACAATTTGTATTCGCCACGATGGTCGAGGAATGAGTCTAACTTTAGCCGCTTTGCAACAAAATCAGAAACTCTATTTTCTTTCTAAATTATCAGTCCTCCTTATCATACTCATTACTGTTTCGTTTAAAGAGTAATAATACCCTAATTTTCCCGTTAATCAGCAAAATCTCCGAAAAAGAAGACACTTAAATCAATTTACCGTTGAGTCATGATTCGGATCATAAAATATTACCGCGACCCGTACCTTTGACGACAGATTCTGAACAACGTCAAACCCTCACACATACTTTAGAAACAATTGAACGTGAAACAAGTACACCAAAATTTTTGTTTCAACTAATGTTTATCGCTTCATTTCATTTATAATAATTACTACAACTAACATACTAACATCAAAATACCCGGCACACAACAACTTGTTTTGGCATAAAAACCCTCATGGATCACAGGGAAAATCCGAAGCAAGCAGATATTTATTAATAGATAACAACAATAGAAAATACAAAAAGAAAACTGGCGCACATATGAGCACACTTCTTACACACCTATGACTCGTACGCTAGTGCAGTTCGTCGAGCCGATTTATAACTGCTGTGCCATACTCCCTTCACGTGATCAGCGCGGCCACGGGGAGCCAGAGGATGTTTCTCGGCCTTACGGAGTGCTCGACCCGATATCTTAGGGAACCGACGCAGTCGCCTCAGGCAACTTAGTTGTTACCGCTTGCTAGCTCGCTCTTGACGAGTTACGGGGATTCCTCGTCCATGGCCTCGTCCCCAACAAACACCCTAGACGCCTCGAGGCACAAACTTCCTCACACACGCGATGAGTACGACCGTGAGATCGCGATGAGAAGACCGGTCGCGTATTTTTCGGCGCACCATGAGATCGCGTGTTTCTGCGAATCCGTGGTACTGACGCAAACCGTTCGGCACGACAGACAAGAACTATTCTTGCAACTGGTGTCGATGAATTCGCCCTGAAAAAGTCGCACAATCGAGCATTCCCGCCACGAAGTTGATAAGCGCAAAAGAAGACCATGATTAGAATACGGATTACTCGGCGTTTTAACCAGGAATGCCGGCAACCGCTCGCACGTGCGCCAGCAAGCGCAGGCCTGTTACGCGCGCACCTTCCGACCGCGCCACGAACGTGATGAGGCGGTCAATAATAAGATTTGTGGCGGCAAATAATAAGATTTTTTTTTATTTTTAATTAATTATATTTTTATTTTATTTTTATTCTTAGAATGTTTTAGAAAAATATTGTACATTGTAAAGCATATAAAATTGAAATAAAACTAAAGAACAACAACACGCTTCATCTTCTAAGTCTACTTATTAATCTAAATCACAATAATCATAGTTTGTGAAATATCACAGATGTAGTTCGGTTGCAGACACACAACTTATAATTTTATATAATATCTACTAGCCAACACATTCACTCAATCATACACAACATGAATAAAAACATGAACACAAATAAAGTGAAGATACATTAGGAATTTCACCGCGTCGTGCGACTCAGTCCTACTCGTCACCCAAGGAACTTCAAGCACACCCATAAGATAGACCCCCTTCTTCTCTCCTTGGAACGTTCAAATTTTAATTATTTTGGGCACAAGGCAAAAAGGGCCTAATCTCGGAATATTGAACTTTCCTCTGGGCTTCCTTCACCTCGCTTCACTTCTTTCACGACACCGGCTGGAAATCAGACTATCGATCAGGAGTAATCCTTGAAAGCATATCAGACCCGAGGAACTTACACTCCTCCCTCCCTCCTAGAGGAGATTTTAGCAGTACTGATCTAGCTGGGCACTGCCACCTGTCCACCAAAACTGGGAGCCTTACCAACGGAGTGTACATCAACTCAGTCACATCGTAGCTCACTGAACTTAAACCTCCTCCGTCTACCAGGTGCAAACATCAAACTACTTTGGGCCAAGTACTACTTTTGTTATTTCAAAATTGTAACCAAATGCAATTGGTCTGTCTTATTCATCTAATTAGATTTATGAAAAATATTTCTACAGTTAATATACTGACAGTCTCCCGCGAGTCGGGAAAGCTGCTATACGTAGATAACCTTGATATCCACTCCACTAATATAAATTCCTTATTATATGATACTTTTTTATGAATTTTCTCACAGAGGTGAAAAAAAATAAAATTACATCTATAAAATTACATCTTTATCTTTTAAAGCTTAATTCTGATTATTTACATAAAATAAAATTATAAAAATTTTACAGGTAGATATTTGGTCCTTGGGAATAATGGCAATTGAAATGATTGAAGGAGAACCACCGTATTTAAATGAAAATCCTCTGAGGGCATTATATTTGATTGCAACAAACGGAAAACCAGATATAAAAGAAAAAGATAAATTATCAAGCATTTTTCAAGATTTTCTAGATCAGTGTTTGGAAGTTGATGTGGAGAAGCGCTCAGCAGCTTGTGATTTACTAAAAGTAAATATTATGTACATATAGTATTAAATCATTATTACGTAAATCTAACATCTGCCTTTACTTTTCTAGCATCCCTTTCTAAAACTTGCAAGGCCATTGGCGTCCTTAACACCACTAATAATGGCGGCAAAAGAAGCATCCACAGAAATCGCAAAAGAAGTTGCCAAAGCACATTAATTGCATCAAAATCAAATTGAACTGAAATGATCCGCTCTTTTTCTATGAGTGCAACGATATTACTTATTTATTTTTTGTAATATTAAAATACAAATGTTAGGAAGTTTTAAAGAGAAATTATAATATTAATAGAGACAGTTTTAATGTCATCGTGTTTTATCAAAATCAAGAATAGTATTTACTACAATAGCGTACTATATTTTATTAATTAAAGAAATCTGTACAAATTTAATAAATTTTGTATTCATATTATATACATTTTCAAGAAGATTTCATCCATCTTCCAATTATTAATATATAATTAATGAAATATCCATATTTCAACACTTAATATCTTTCTGATAACCTTTAATAAAGCATCGAATATGTTCACTCTTATATTCAAAAAATTCAGAATTAATAATTGATTATAAAAGCTCAAATAAAGTAATTTTTGAGTGATTACTATTATCATTAGGCTTAAAATATATTTTAAATTTCTATCGTAAATTAATTATACGTCATCTCGTATAACATATGTTAAGATTTTTTATCAAGACATAAAAAATATTAAATTTAGAAATTATGAAGAATATTACGTAAATAATAATTTAACTGTTGTACAAATTCAATAATTTGTGAATAACAATATCCTTACACGCACACGCGTGTGTGTAAATCACAATCTATCCATTGTAACATATTTAAATAAAAAATAGTGTATTTTATTACATTTATTTATTTGATCAGTTTTATAATGCCTTGAAATACAAATTGGCAATGTATAGTAAATATGTTGTATATAATAGTATTATGTTTAAAAATGAAAAATTTGAGTCATTGTATCTTACTTATACTATAAATTTATTCATAAAGCATATTCTCATAAAACTCTTTATGAAATACAATATGCAAGTAATCAGTACCCATTTCATATTCAGGTGATTTCTTGGTAATTAAATGAATTTATGCGTTAAAAACGATAGACAAAAAAAATACGTTTGTTTAACGGTACATCATTTTCTTAGTAACATGTTCATATTAGAATGTCATCAGTTCCTCCTCGTTCCCTGTTATTCACATAGTTATAAGTAAGCCGGTGCCACAGGCGGAGTTCATACAAAGGTATACCTCCTTATTTTAAATCCGTTCCTTAAATCATTTCTAAACTTCTTCAAATTTTGTTAATATTAAAATATATCACTAAATGTTATGTTTTAATGTGACTAGAAGGTTGTAGCCAAAATTTATTTATAAAGTCAGTCATAGTTTCATAACAGAGCTATAAAAGAAATAATGTTAGTGTAATATTACTGTTAATGAAACGTGGAATCAGAGGACAATTGTGACCTTATTCAATGATCTTTAGTAAAAAAGGGATATAATTTCATATTAATTCGAATCAACAGCCCATTAGCCACATCAAAACAAAACATTTAGAAATTTATTTCGGAATGAAATTCGCAGTTGTTTAAAAATTATTTAAGGAACCCATTCAAAATTATGAGGTATAACTATATATGTACTCCGGTATCCACTCTAACGGTTAAGTTCACTCTTAACCATTTTAAAAACTTACACTTCGCTTGCTGCTTCCTCCATACTTATTTTTTTCCATTCTTTTATTGTTGGATTTTTCGTTTTATATCTTCTTTCTATTTTTTTAAACTTTTCTTATCTCATTTTTATTAATAATAATCTTACTTCAGACTTCATTCTACCCTTTTTATTTCTCTACTGCTCTTACAGTTCTATCAAACTCTTCTCCATCTTTTTCGCTTGCAGTAATTCTATTCTCTTTATCATATTTCCTTCTATATTTTCCTATTTCTTATTTTGTTTCTTACTTCAACTTAACATCTTTGCTTTTGATTCTTTGCACTTTTGATTTCTTTCAATAATTTTTTATATACATTTTCTTGTTTATATTGCGACGGGTATCCCGTCGTGATCGCGCGTTAAGTATCATCTCTCCGATTCGGCCTTAACAGAGGAGCGGGGATGTATACAACAGACGACGCGCTTTATTATAATTTGTTTCATATTGTGATCGGGCCTTCTATGATTGCTGAAATTACTGAGACGTCAGTGAGTCTCTAGCGAGACTGGAGTGTAAGCGTGTGCCGCGACGACCGAGAGCGTTTTTCGAGTCTATTTGTGTATATTTAGTGAACGCTTGCCGTTCGTTAACAAATTATTCTAGTTTTTTCGAGATTAATTGGTGAGTACAATCGCTTCAAGCAGTAGTTAGTATGAGATTCGAGCTTACTCATCTTGGAGCTGGCTGCTGTTTCGACCATCCGGTCGAGAACATCCCAAGGTCATCAACAGCGTGACGCAGCCGAGGAGGATATCTTCTTCGGAGCTACTAGAGCAGCCGCCGCGACGAGTAAGTCGTTTTCTTTATAATTCGTGGAATCGCGCGCTAATGTCCACCCGAGCGTGATGTGTGTATGAGAGAGAGAGTATTTAGACCAGGCGAGTTTATTATTATGCGGAATATTTGTATAAACATTTGTTATTAATTATTTTATTTAGACATATTTTTCTCGCACTAGTTATCTCTAGCTTCAAGCACTCAGGCTTGTTAAAGCTGCGTTCGTTTTTTATTGCGACAAATTTTTAATAATCGTGCAACGTGTAGGACTGCAGAGCGGGATTCGCCTTCAGGTGACAGGGGACCAGCGATAAATTCACGAATTAATAAATCATAAATTGAATAAACTATTTTTCTTGTGCAGAGGTGCGCGAAAGATCCTTTTTGAGGATTTTGGAATTTAAGCGAACGAAAATTATGTAGTTGTGCGCACGGAAATTTTTTTGCTGAAAATGTTGAAATTATTTCCATTTACAATTTTGCCTATAAATTGCGTGCTCGATTTAATTTCAAATTATTATATTTTATAAGTTTATTTATAAGCTATTTACAAGTTTATTGATGATTTATTTTGTTCACACCTTATTATTATAGACAATAGCGGCACGTGCCCTCCCCCCGCTCCCTGCTTTATCATTTCGCGCGAATTTTTTGTAGAGTAAAGGTGGAAGAAAGTGAAAGTGCGTGCGAGGAGAAGAAAACTCCTATGCGGCCACCGTCTGGAGAGATTTAGGGTGGAAGTAAGATAGAGGTAGAGCGTGCGCATGAGCGCATGACAGTTTCCGCACCAAATTCAAATTTGACTAAATTTATAAACTAAATTATATTTATATACTAAATTGAGCGATTATTTTTAAAATTTCCGGCGAAACGACAGAATAAAGATTTTGCATCGGCTATTTCACTTAATTCTTTAATTTATATTTTATTTATATTTTATTTGTATGTTTTAATATTTATTTTGTTATCATTTTTTTTCCTAGGGTTTCTATTTTTTTGTGTGGCCGAAAAGTAAAGTAGGGGAGCTTGATAGTCCTGTCACGATTGCTCGGAAAACTTTTTATTGTCTTTCTTTGTGTGAGGATAAGGGTTCGCACGGGTAGATTGGTTTCGTCACTACTACACGAATCCTTGTGTAATATCCAGTCGAGCAGAGGGTCCCTCCATGAGTGAAATCAACTCCATGTAGGATACTAATGTTGAGGAAACAGCTGCCTTTCATCAACGAACGCTTGATCGTAAAGCCGCAATAAACAGAGTATGTGAGAACGATCTTCAACGAATGGACACGCGTCTAAGCTTGAAGGGCTGGGCCATGCCCGCTTCTTGCCTTGCGACCCCAATAGCTCCGCCCTACTCTCTCATTAAGTATTTCCTCTATTCTCATTGGATGTGCACCGGTGAGCAGAAAGTACTTTTCGGCCGCAGGGGCTGCATTTTTACCATTTTTAAACACGAATTTTCTCGGGGGTGCATCTGACAGTTTCGAAACCGGTAAGAAACATGTTTAGGATTGCCTCAGTGGTGGTACATCTTCTCCGGTGCAGTCCCAGGGAGGATTTCCCAAAAAGCATTACGGAGGTAATGAAAGCGCTGGCAGGGCAATGAAATAGGACGCCGCGGCCACGGCTGCCTAGCTAGCCTTACGTTGAAAGATGAAGCGCCGGCTTTTTTTGAAATTACCTTTTATATAAACTAAAAATACGTTGAAAAATTATTGTTTAAACTATTATTCTTGCTACATAAAAAGATGTTTTTTTCAAAAAACCATAAATTAGTGATATACGATCCGCTTTAGAAGTTTCGTAACAGAGCATAGTAGTACGATTGCCCTAAAATCAGTCGGCCCCGATGATATATTTGACTTGGTCAAAGGGACCACATGCGTCCTCTGCTAAACCTCAAAATCCAAGAGGCTTCACTCATCCAGAGTGAGTCGACTTAAGATTTGGTTCACACCAAATTTTGTCAAAACAGCAAGTAACCGCGGCAATGCACTTTACAGGGGACAACTCCCCGTAGAGCTCGTAAAAAATAGAAAATAGTTAGCGGGACCATCTTGGTTATTGCAACCAAAGAGTACATAACCAATTTAACCAGACCAATTTAATTCGGTGTTGTTGAACCGTGTTTAAGATTTGCTGCACGGGTACGTCAAAAAGACAGTCAATTCATTGTTAAGGAATTGAAAGAGGGTGAAATGCGGATTATCAAATTCTTCAGAAAGAACAGTACTCTCAATCCGAACTTGGGCGATCGCTGATTCCACATGGTGGAGCTGCCCGGGCTGATGTTGATGAGGCCGGAGATGACGGGAAAATCCTCCCTGTTGAGCAGGTACTCTTCATGGCAGGTGTAGGATCTCGGCGGCGCTCGGCACACGCACGATTCATAGTAATGACAGTTTAAAAAAAAATCAAGCTAATAAAGGGAGTGTTAATGAATAATTTCATACAGTAACTGAGTATTGAAAATGGCGAAAATCATGCTTTGCGGAACTTTGACGATTTTTAACTCTGAAACTAATAGTTTTTTGTATAGACATATGATACTTTTTATTTTTTGAGAATTGTCCAAAGAATATAAAAAAAATTTTTCGATCAAAAAACAAAATTTGTTGTTTTTGCTACAATAAAAATTGTTTAACTATTTATATTGAACTTTAAAAAAAAATAAAATTAATTATTAATTTGCAATTACTTATATTTGAAAATAATTTTATTGACATTCATTTACAAGTACAAACAGTTAAGAAATCATTAGACTCTACTAGTTCAATTAATAGATTGAAATTTGAATGGATTGATATCAACATTTCAAGATAAGTCTTTTCAAGACGAGTAGAAATAGCTTGTGAGTTCCAGAACTTACATATTTTATAACTTCAAGAATCACTTACGCAATGCGCGCTTACAAGAGCAATTGATTTTTATTGATGCGCACACAAATAACATTGCGCATACGCGCTTTCAGCTCTTAATTTCATTTCGCACGGAATTAATACAAGTCGCACATTATTAAATCATCGCACTGAATACGCATGCGCACGCGATGTTTTCTCTGACACATAGCGCAATCGCCGTGTGTCAACAGTTGAAATTTGTCGCATCTAGAGGAATTTAATCCTATCCGTATTTCAAAGAATTTTAGACATCAATTAGGATTGGTAGCTCTCATCCCAAATTATTCCGTGGGTAGCAAGAGAACAAGTGAGCCTTAGACTCTGTAAACACTCATTCACGATAAGTTATTTTAGAATGATAACCTACTCAAATAATCTGAACAATTCAATAAATAATATTTTCAATAATAGAAAAGACAATTTTCAATAGAATTCTTTCATTCACATTTAGAAACTTAAATGTTGGGATTATACATATTAAAATTATAAATCTAATTTTTTCTTATGTATGATAGTTATATATAACCTTCATCATTTTAACGATGTTAATATCATGATAGTTAAGTGTGTTAAGGTTTTTTTTTTGCTGGTTTGGAATATTTTCAGTTAATATAAGTTATTCGAAAATCTTTATTACAATTTAAATATGTTAAACGAACATTGATTATATAAATTTAAAAATTTGTAATTAAAAGTTAAGAATAAATATTTAGTAATATTTTTTATAAGTAGTATAACGGGCGCCAAGTTTTGGGCCCGTCAAGGCCAATAGAAAGAGGTTAAGTAGGGAAAAGCAACAGGTAAGACTAGGCTGACGAAGGCGCGAAAAGGCAGTTTTTCCGAGAGCCCTTGCAGGAGATAGGTGCAACGCGAAACGCCTATCCGAAGTCGGTGAAAATCGCCCTTTTCCTGAAGGAGTCGAGAGATCCAGTGGACCTGCGCTGACGCTGATGAGAGAAACAGAGTTTGGCGCCTATACGAACGAGCTCTTACCAGCGTACCCGAGGTTGAGAGCGCGGTTCTGAGGGAGTCCCTCCAGAAGGCAGCAACGCCCTTTTCCATTAGTACTCGAGGGCCCAGGTAGGGCACTCACATCAAGTATATAAATTAAATACTACAATCGTGTAGCCGGTCGCTGCGAAGCCGGTTGCACTTTTGCCAGTGCACTGCGAGAGAGTGAGAGAGAGAGAAAACGCTTCTCTCTCACTCCTGTTGGAAACAGCGGCGTTGCGCGAGCGAGTGAGAGAGAGTGAGAGAAACATAACCTCTCTGTCACGATCGGAAAGAGAGCGCACGGGTATTAAATTGTTGCGTTTTACAAAACATGACCACATACTGCTCGATTTTTCTTTTGCTACTTTTATGTCAATGTTTTTGAATAAAATGTTTAACAACAAACTGTTTTTTTAAATAAATTATTTTAATTTTTTATTTACTGTTCTGCAGAGTTAGCCGATAGTTTCCACAATCAAAACTATTATGACTATTAAATTGTGGATAAAAATTTACATGGAAATATAATTTTAATTACGTTTTAATAAGATTGTTTATACATTTAAACCCAAAACCTTACTAATGCAATTTTAATCATAAATTAATCGTGGATTTGAAAATATAAACTATTTCCATATAAATTTTGTTTTAATTAGCTACCGGCTAACTCTGCAGAATAATAAATTAAAATAATTTATATAAAAAAACAATTGTTGACATAAATTTTATTCAAAAACATTGATAGAAAAATAGCAAAAAAAAAAATCAAACAGAGTATGCAGTGTTTTTTTGTAAAACGCAAAAATTTAACTTGTGTGTATATTATTAAATGTTTTATTCTTATATGAATATAGAAGGTTATTTTATTTTTTTCATGAAGTTCACATGCGATTGTATTAACTGAATGCTATTTTCTATTTTGGCAGAGTACGGGATGCGCGATCTGTGTTACTTACTTCTTTCTTACTTATCGACTCAACAATAAATCATTATGGTAATATTCCCGCGATAACTCTCCATGCGATTCCTGCATTACTTCAGCTATACAGGTCGTTCACAACGTCAATGCGATTATTTTCAGCTGTCATAACTTCTGCGCATTCGGTACATTTGCATACTCGAGACTTTTTCATGTTCGTCAGATTCACACTCTCCCGTATATTAACACGCTTAATAATACTTTGTGATATAAATCAAAAAGTGATTATAAATGTTAGTTATATGTTTTAGATACAACATTCAATACATACTTTAATTATTTTGTTATTTGTTACTGTTTATATAAATTATCAACAATTAAATTGGAACATCTTATGAAAAATATTTTATAATAATAAATTCTATATTTTAAACAACAAATATAAGTTTTTTTATTTTTTTAAATTATATATGTTATTCCGATAATAAATAAATTAAATTCAGTTGATAAATATTTTCTTGAAATATGCTTGTCTTTCTTTTGTTCATTTCTGCTCTATTCTTCCTTTCTTCCTCTCCTATTTAAATTTGTAAATGTAGCAAAGGACACATGCCCTATTCTGAAAACCGAAGATAGCCAATTTGGTACGAACATGAACGATCACAAATGTATTTACATGCATAAAAAATCGACAGTAGCGCATTCTGGCAGAGATGGCCATAACTACTCCGAAATGTTAATACCATTGAATAATGACTGTAATCGCGTATAGTCTTGGTTGCCCCTTACAGGCAGGGTGCGTCGACTCACATAGGCCGAGTGACAAATATCTGCAAATAGGGTCCCTTGTAGGTGCCGCTAGCATCGCTATTTTACTGCAACGCTATTGGCTATTCATATTAATTGCACAAATTTTGAATAGTACAAGAATACTATTGATCTTCGTATATATTTTTAATACGTGACAATAATTAAATTATTTTGTTTTTATCATAACCTGCATAATTAATTAACTAATTTTGATCTATTTTATATTATTTTAAATAAAGTATTATACTATATTATATTATTCTCTCTTATCTTTATCATATATAAATTCATTATAAATGCACTTTTATTATAAACACTTTCTCTCTGCGTTGATTTAGGCTTGCGACCAGCGTGCAATAAGCACGGCCGCATTAAAAATGTAGAAATAATATTTTAATAGAAATCCAACGAGAAAAAAATTAAAATAAAAAATACCTGCAATAATACAAAATTAACGCATGCTATTTATAAATATAAACCCGAACCAAAATTGAATGTAGCTAAATAAGTTTAATAATTATTAATATATATACTTACATATATAAATTAAAAAATATTATAGACATGCAAATAAATATACACATGCAATAAATAATCCTCGATCGTGTCCGAGGGCCGTCGTGGTCGGTGCGATCGGGGGACGGGTTCTCCCCCTAGCGCGGCCTTGCACGTGGCACAGGCGTGACATGCCTGCACGTACTGCCGCGTGTCGGGGCGCATCCCCGGGCAGTGGTACCACTCCCGGATTACGCGGAGGGTCTCCTCGGTTCCCGAGTGCTCCGCGAGGGGAGCGTCGTGGAAGGCATACAGAATCTTCGGCCTGCTGAGTGATGGGGCGACGATGCGCCAAGGTGCCTCCGGGCCATTGCGGCGGTATGGGATATCGTCCCGAACCCTGTAATATCCGGTTTCCTCCGTGGCTATGGGGTCTCGTAACATCGTCGCGCATTGTGGGTCTCCCCATTGGTTGTCCGCTACGCTGTTTCGGAGAGACTGTTCCACGTTGTGCATGCCCTCGGAGGGTGGAGGCGGCGCGGAACATTCGGGTGGCATTGGCCTATCGTCGTCCTCGTACCCTTCCACCGGCGGTCCAGGATGTCGTGACAGGAAGTCGGCGAGCTGGTTCTCTGCGCCGGGGCAATACTCGATGCGCGGGTTGAATTCCTGCAGGAGCAGGGCCCATCGGCGGAACTTGTCGCGGGAGTCCTTCGCTGTCCTTAGCTACGTGAGCCCCTTGTTGTCCGTTCGGAGGGTAAATGGCCCGTCCTCGAGCAACTGCCGGCATCGTTTGGTTGCCCACACCATCGCTAGGCATTCCTGCTCGTTGCTGTGGTAACGGCGTTCCGTGAGACTGAACTTGACGCTCGCGTAGCTTATGTTGTGTCGACCTCGTTCGTCCTCTTGGTACAGTACGGCTCCCATTCCTAATGCACTGGCGTCCGTCTGGAGAATGAACGGGAGGCCGGTGCGGGGTTTTGAGAGGTGCAGTGGTCCCCGGAATGCCTCCTTTACGCCCTCAAATACCCCTTAGATGCATTCGTTCCATGCGAAGCACTGATTTTTCCCCAAGAGGTCGGTGAGGGGGGCCGTCAAGCTGGCGTACCCGGGGACAAATTCCCGTAGACAGTCGTAGGTCCCCAGTAGGAATGACCGTAGTTGTTTCACGTTGGCGGGGGGGATGCGGACTGGTTGCCTGTTTCGTACGCCGGGTCGGCCTCGTTTCCCTCGTTCGTGACAATGTGTCCGAGGTATTTCAGTTCGGAGATTTCGAACTAACATTTCTCCAGTGACGCGGTGAGGTGATGCACTGCCAACCTCTCTAGTACCAGGGCGAGGTGGTCCATATGTTCCTCCATGAATCGAGAGTACACCAGTATATCGTCCATATATACTGTGCAAAAGGTCCCGAGGAGGTCTCTGAGCACTTCCGTGCTCCTGAGTCGCTGGAAGGTGCTCGGCGCTCCCGTCAATCCGAAGGTCATCACGCGAAATTGTATGTACTGCCCGCTCGGAGTAGTGAACGCGGTGTAGCCCCTGGCTGAAGCGTCCATGGGGACCTGCCAGTACCCACTCTTGAGATCGAGGGTTGAGAAAACCCTCGTTTCCCCGAGTTCCTTGAGGGCGTCCGCCATGTTCGGGATGGCAGGAGTCCTATCTTGTGTGATTTGGTTCAGCCGCCGGTAGTCGATACAGAACCGCCATGTTCCGTTCTTCTTCTCTCGCAGATTGATCGGAGAGCAGTACGGGGAGGTGGACGCTTCAATAATTCCATTTGCGAGAATCTCTGCCACTTGCTACTCGATGGCCTGTCTCTTCTCCAGTGTGCATCGGTACGGGGGAACCCGAAACGGCTTCGATGATGTAAGGCGAATTTCGTGCCTTATGGTGTGGGTTTGGCCCAGCCGCGTCCCGGGGTGGTAAAAAACCCGGCGGTGGTTGTACAGTAATGCGAGCAATTGTCTGGCGTGCTCTCCTTTTGCTTCGTGCCGAACACAACCGAAATATCAATATCACAACCGAAAATCACTCTGTTACTGCAGCTGCGAATACCATTCTGTAGCAGCGAACTTATATTTATAGGCCGCAACTCGTCAAATGGGATTAAACCCTTTACGATTTCCAAGATTTCTACAAATCCTTACTACGTTTGTAAACTTCATTTAAGGAAATATCTAATTGTTCGCTTATAATGTAATTAAATATACGTATTATAATATACGTAGTTTAATGTACTAAATATATATTATTAAAATTTGCATACAAAATCATAAACTATAATTATCATAAAAAGAATAAGATGTATTAAAACAACACTTTTTGTTTCCAATAATTATTTTCAAAATATTTTATTAAAATTTATAATATAATATTTTATTTAAAATAATGTAGAAGAGGTCAAAATTAGTTAATTAATTATGCAGGTTATGTTAAAAGCAAATAATTTAATTATTCTCGCGTATTAAAAATATATTTGAAGATCAATAGTATAGTAAAATTATTTAGAATTCGTGCAGTTAATATGAATAGCCAATAGCGTTACAGTAAAATAGTGATGCTAGCGACACCTACAAGGGACATAACTCCGGATTATTTGCCACTCATTTAACGTTGAGTCAACGCACCCTGCTTACAGGGGTTGAACAAGTAGAAAGATAAGTTATGTTATTAAATCACTTATGCATATTATTTTATTTATTTTAATGTAAATATTATTTAATATTTCGAATAATACAACTAAATAATTCAAACATACATATATTCATTTAAATTTGAATTTGTAATTAAGCACTATTTAATTCAAATATAATATATAAGTAACACTAGGCTTTACTGGCTCCCCATCTGTCTTCTAGCGCACTTTGAATTATATGCGTGCTTGGCTCTCAATCAGTGCTATCATCAAGGAGCATTGAAAACCGTCTAGCCCCACTGAGTACTAACAGCAGCGCCGATGCCCTCAAGTACAGCCAGGAACTACTAAAAACAATGAAGTTGCATCTGTCAGTGGCTATCACTAGTAACTAAATGTGCTTAATTGTTGGTGATATTAACTAAATTTTGAAAAAATCTTGAATGTGACTCATTTTGTGTGTTTAATAAACTCAATCTGTACATTAAAACTTCTTATAACAAGGTAATTTATGTTAATACGAGTTAACTCAATCCGATTTTGAAACATTTGAATAAATTTTATATTTATTAATAATAAATTTTATTTTTAAATTTGTATATTTAGTGATATTAAGGCGATCCAGATATCTTTTTGCGTACGTGTTAGAGTTAATTAAATATTGAAAATAGTCTTGACTGATTCATTTTTTTGTTACAATATTTTTAATTAACTTAAACTGACTTTGAAACTTACTTTAACAACTACTTGTTTAGAAATTAAATGTAAATGTTATATTAGCCATTTCATAGAAATTGTCTACGGATTAATTAATCATTTTATTTGAATTATTTTAATATTTTATTCTGTTTATTATTAATGACAGTATAAAGTTTTTTAATAGTACATATTTCTGTAATAATAACGTTTTGCAGCTATGCATACAAATGGTTTAATGGAGATTACAAGATGTGTAAATAACAATTTTTTTAGTGGAATTTCCAAAAGCCGAGCTGTATTAGATTTGCATCTGAAATGTTTGTTGTTGATACTGATGTCACAATAGATCATTTGACAGACTTCAGAAATTAGAGTACACTGATACATTCAATTTTTTTGTGCCAAATAGTACAAGCTAGGGCCATGAGATACAGAATTAAAAGATTGATTGATTTCAATAAATTTAATGTTAATTTTAGTACAAAAATTGTCAGAATAAATAAATAGTAAATATTTGATATTTGCTTTTATCACATTTGAATAGACAAAAAATCATGTGCTTCGAATCACATTATGCACTTTTTACATAAAATATTTGAGAATCTATTAATCCATCTTTTGGCTCATATCCGATAATTGCTTAGTGATAGGTCAGATGTAGTGTAAAAAGAGTAAAAAGAGTATACCTGTCTTTTGCATTTTAAATTAATGAGCTTTAGTTGATGCTTTTATTTAAACAACTTGAGATATTAAATTTCTATTGTATATATTTGTATATATAGATAAATATGCATATATATGTGTAATGATACACCACTGTGGCATACAGGAAAAATTCTTCAAATAACAGTATGTATCTTTATTTTTTTTGGATATATTCAGAGATTCAAGTCTAATACTTTAATATATTGAAAAATAATTGAAAAATAGACTTATAAGCCATTCTGGCATTCACATTACTTTTTAATAAACAATTGATGAAGATGTCTTTATGAAGTCAATACACTAGGTATTAAAGTAGTGAAAAGTATATATATATATATATATATATCCTTTAATTCTGAACAATATGGAACAATATTTGAGACAAGTTATTACCATTTAAATCTAGATTCACAGTATATATATCTCATTCATCGTCTATCTACCAGCTAGTACCAGTTATACAGATTATATACCAGTTTGGTATATACAGCTTATCGTTACCATGGTGCTTGAAAATTAAAGACAGAAAATTCACAGACTTTTTAGATTAAATTAATCACTAGTGAGTTAATAAAACAACATATCAGTCTCGTTATTCCTGCTTGAATCTAGTTTCAAAATAACAACCTTCTTTGTCATGTACTCATATGTCCCACGTCATTAGGGTATTATTTGAGAATGCAGAGTTTCAATTATAAAATAGGTGAATGAAACAGCGTATGGATCAAGTCATTCTTGATTGAATCTATCTTCAGAATTTCATCCCCATTCATGGTGAATCCTTATCCCTATATCGTGATGACGATATTTGAGAATCCAGAGATTAAAATTAAAACAACACGTAAAAAGCAACCTGATTTCTAGATTGAACAGCTTACCGAATAAAAGAATGGAATAAAGTATGAGTTATGAATGTGGTTTCACAATATGCACCTTGTTTACTCAGCATCCATATGCCCTGTGGCATTAATGATGTTTGAGTTTCTTTTGCAGAGCTTGTTAAATTTATACCATCGATGAATTCACTATTATTTTTTATTGGTTTTATTATTCTATCTATTGTTACTATCCTTTACCTATTCCTGTCTCATTCTAGTCTACCTGTATTTAACCTGGTATGTCATTCAACCATTCTATTTTAGTCTTACGACTTGGCTTTTTATATTTTTCCACTTGTTGGATTTTTGAAGCTTTTTTAATATTTTTTATGTATTCCGAAAGTTCTTGCCTATCTGGCCTTGGCTTGTACTGCTTCGAACGCATAATCTGAGGCATCTGTTGTCTGGCATAAAAATTATTGGCTAACTATTAGATAATCGTCGCATTCACCCAAAACTTTTGAGTTCCTCGTGAATGAAACATGAGGAAACCTACACACAACACAAACTACTGTGGGCACTTAGGTACGACACTGTACAGAGCAGATCGAGTACCCTCCGTGTCAGAGGATGAGAGTACGCTAACGTCGAATTGCCTATTTACATAAAACACAACACCTCCACCATTAACGTTACAATTCTGCTGAAATACAGAAAATCCATCAACCCCAATAACTGTATCCGCGATGTAAGAGTCCAACCAGATTTTCGCTACACTAAACAGATGGTAGGTTTCCTTAGTGGCTCTAAGCGAATTCACATTCATGAACCTCGCCGTCGAAAATTTATCATCTTTTTTGTAGTCCGCATTCTTACCTACCCGCCGATAGAGCATTCGCCCAACTTAGTCAAATCTGATCGGCCCTTTTCCTATTTCTAGTGCAATCATCCTCACTATATTGGTCACATAGTGATGATACAGACGAAACATAAAACGAGATTACCAGTTTCCATTATGCGAAGCTGCACCCTAATTAATGGTATTGACGGTTGAAGTTTTTCACTAACCTCTTCATGTGAGGCGCTGGGCAGGTCGAATCACGTGCGTACGCAAAGGCTACCTTCCCGGCGAATCCGCACAGTAAAACTGTCGCTTTGTTAACAGTTCGCGGCCGGTTACCATCCGGAGATGGGCGTTTTACTTTCGCGCTGACTACCGGCCACCGCGCGGACGGAGCCTTGGGTCCTTGTTTACCCACACGGCCGGCTGTGTGTAGGGATGCCCGAGGACTCCGTCGCACACTGAAGCCTGCATTTACTGCACTTTACAAGCATTCGCACTTTTCCTCGCCTGCGCACAGACAAAGCAGGTCCCTCCATTCTTGAGAGTGCTGTTGCTGCAGATGTTGGCGTTGGGACTGCAGGCTGCTATCGATATAGAGTGATATGTGTATGTGCGCGTATTAGACGAGAGATTTCGCTTCATGCCCTCGCACTGACGAGACACATACGATATCGTATATCCTCGTATATCCACGTGCCACTGTAAAGTATAATAACTCCACAAAAAATATTAATAAAGTTGTCACAATATTTGTGTGGAGCAAAGCAGCTCACGTCTGCTTGTACATATAAATAATATGTTAATCTCACGTCTGCTTGTACATAGAAATAATCTTCAGGTAAAGGGCTCTTGTACCGTGCGAGTAGCCTCTAGCGCCGATTGCTCAGACGGGGACGCAAAGCGTAATTTAAATGGCCACAGCGATCCGTATCGCGTATAAACGAAGGTTGGATCACAGGCTTGCGAGCGACCTTTGAATGCAATTGGCGCAAAATGTGATTGTATGATGGTGTGTAGGCTGCTGCGCAAAGTTAGACGCCACATGACAAGGTACTTAATAAAGTAGGGAAGAGTGTGTAATTAATCAGATTGTATTTTTCTTTTTTCTTATTAATCCTTGATTGCCCCGCTCCTTTTACAGTTTCCATTCAGACCCAGCGCCATAAGGACCGAGGATATCGCGGCCGGAGACTCCCCAAAGTCAACCGAATGTAATTGCGCGGGAACTCCACGGTCGCGGTTAAAGGGCGACCACCTAGCCTGATTCCGGCATTGCTAGCATTCGGCAGTCGCACCACGACAGGCTCAGAGCGTCGTACTCGTCCCGGGCCTCGCACTACATAGTCCAGAGAACAGCAGTGGCTCATAGGAGGCGCCGTCCTAAGCAAAGGGCGAGCCAGAAGTAGACCGCCACCAGCAAAGCCCTCACCCGACGAGACTAAAGCCCCCATGAGCTTCCGGAGGCAGATCCCGCCTGAGGTGACTGCAATCTTCGCAGGTCTCTAAAGAGATTCTTCGACGCCTGTTAGACTCCCTCAGGAACGGCGGGAGCTCCCTCCAGAACTGTAGGCCCGTAAATATGATGGCAATTGACGAACTACAGGTTACTGTTACTTTTTGAGTTTAATACGACATTCGACGCAATTTTGTTGTAATGCATGAAATTTTCCCATAGGATCTAATAAGAAGAAAGCTATTCGTTATATCTGGCAGGACAGATAAATTACCCTGACTCTTTACTACAGTTGGTGACAAAGCTCAATTATTAGAGCCCCTTTTATTTTGTCTCTACATCAATGATCTTGTTGTTGTCTTCAACTCCGAAGGTATAATAACTCGATGGATATGTCTTGTATGTCAATGATTTTCAGATTTACCTCAGTTTTTCTAAGGATTTGTGCATAGTTGCATCTCGAACTGTGTCATAATATTTTTGTAAATTATTATTACAAATAATAAAATATCTATCTGTTTATCAATCTCTAACTTTTGGTGGAAAACCTCGCATTGTCTTTTCTCTATCTTCTGTGTATACTCCTGTTGGTACGCTTAAAATGTGATTAGCGATGATCTGATAGCATTGGTTCAACAATACTGCCAAATTATACTTACAATACCGATAGATACTAGAGTTGTGTCTTTGAGATATTCTAGTAACTTATTACCCTTGTATTTATGTCACTACTTATACTACTTCAAACCTTATGGTGGGAATTTGCGTCGCAACCGACACGAATTTACGCTCTCGTCGCTTTTTTATGTGAATTTGAATAAGATTATTATAAGCCTATTTATTTAAAGTATAATAAATTATGACTATGCACATGTCAAAAAAATGATCATTACTCTTTCTCTTATAGGGATTTTAGATTGGATTTATGTAATTTCATACCTCTAAAATGGCCGATTTGTCTACCTTACTTCATCATGAAATTCCAGAAGGCAGAAGCAATCTTGCTGATAGTCATACAAATTTAGAGCGAGTTGCTGACTACTGCGAAGCAAATTATTTTCAATCCGAAAGTAAACGCATTGCTTTAGAAGAAACGAAAAATTATACCACTCAATCCCTTGCCAGTGTTGCATATCAAATAAATACTTTAGCTTATAACTTTTTACAATTACTTGATTTGCAATCGTCACAGCTGTTAGAAATGGAAAGTCAAATGAATCATATATCACAAACCGTTATGATTCACAAGGAAAAGGTTGCAAGAAGAGAGATCGGAGTATTAACAGCAAATAAAATGACGTCTAGGCAGTATAAGATTATAGCCCCTGCAAATCCAGAGAAACCAATTAAATACGTCAGAAAAAATATTGATTACAATATTTTTGATGATGTTGGACATGGTGTCCGAGGATCAGAAACTCCTAAATCAAAACAACGAGGCGGAAGTCAAAGTAGTGTTCAAAGTTTAGGAGTATCTTCTACATGTTCCGGCTTAGTTTCAGCCGCAGTTGGACCTCCTCCAACAACCAAACCACCTACTCCACCACAAGTCGGAAGGACAGGTATGTTTTCTGTATTATATTTTATAAGAGAATTTAGAATCACTTTCTAAATATTTAGTTACATGATATTAAAAGTAAGAATATTTTTCATTTAATTCTTATATTCATTAATAAATACTTAAATAGATTAGTTATACTTACATATAGAGGAAAAAGCATAAATTTAAGTTAGCAATCAATAATTGTGACACAATATTAATGAGTTTTGTTGCAAAAAAAAACTTGGTTGTGAAAAAAAAGAATTGGTATGCGTATAGTGGAACGTATTTGAGAAAATAGTCGATCTTACAAGTAAATGTTTTTGAGTTATGTTGCAGATAAGTAGAAATATGACGACACAAACTTTCTGTCTTTTACTATTATCGAAATATTTTGCTTATACAGTTTTCCGCTGGCGTGTTGTAGCTTTCTAGAGATTTGGAAGAGAGTTCATATGGTGACGATACGTTGATCACGTTTAGAACACCTTTAGGACCTAATGATTTTAGACTAATCGCGCTTATTTGCTTTCTTTGAAAAGTACTTCCGAGAAGTCGATATTACTAATTCTTGGAAGATTGGGTCTAAGAACATCCTTGATATCTCCAAATTGGATTCAGACAGAAAAGTTTCACCGAGAGCGTCGTTTTAAGATTAACAGAATACGTATATTGATCAATTAACAAAAGAAAGATAACGCTACTGATATTTTTTTAAAAGTTATATAGAGAATCGTACATAATCAGCTTATGAATCACCAGTATAATATTTAATAACGTCCTCGATGTTTTGCCTTAGATTGGTTATAGAAGGTATAGTTTTAGTGAAACTGCCTTACTAAAACCAACCATAGACGTATCTGTAGATACGAATAAAACATTGGTAACATTATTGTTTCCTCGAAGGCTACTGTATATCTAATCAAAAGATCTTCTTGCATTTCCGCCACATTAGTTCCTAATGTATCTAACATTTCCCAGAATACTGTAGCGAACATCTCCTATTCTGTCTCTATATTAATAACTTTGATCTTTCCATTGACTCTATGGATGTATGGTATATCTTTTACGCTGATGACTTCCAGGTTTACTTCAGTTTGACAAAAATTAACTCGGCTATGGTTGCATCCTTCAATCTCTTAGTATTGGCCAAATATTTGCAATCTTTTTTGGAGTAGTCGAATTTCTTTTTGAATGTGAGTCAAGTTCAATTTTATTAAACTCAGATGAGTACTTGTGCTCTTGTCTTATACTGTAGTCTCGGTATACTTTTAGACGTGATTCTAATCTGTAGATTGTATACAGAAATAGTATGCACAAAAATTAACCAGATACTAGGTAGTTTACGCTTTTTCGTCAGTATATTACGGAACCTGTATATGTGAAGCGGGTGCAACCTCTGGGCTTTCCTCATTTTAATTATTGATCTGTATTTTATTTACTAATGCGGTGCTGGAGTTAGAAACAAGACTTTAACGATCACAGAATTTCTTTATTTGTTATGTGATGTTAAGTGTTATGAACATATTACTCTCTATAGGAATAGACTAGTTTCGATAAGAATTGACAGATGAAGGTAACATTTTCTGTTGAGCAGACATTAATTGGGTTAGATCAAACTGAACAATTGATGTTGGAATATTTTAAGTATTGCGACGAGTATCTCGTCGTGGTCGCCGCTGTACTACGCGTGTGCTCGAAGCCTTGACCGCGAGCCGGGTGGGGAGCAACGAAAAGCGCGAATTTCGACGCGATGTGGTTGCGGCGTCTTATCAAGGCGCGCGATCGGTCATTCCTCAATCATTGCTTGATAGCACAAATTCATCAGTGGCAAGAGCCCAAGATTTATAGCGAGCGAGAGCGCGTCGCGCATTACCAAAGATTTTATAGTAAAGAGTGAAAGGGAAAGTGACAGAGAACGCGAGATATTAAGATAGAGTTGGTTGGTGTGCTTTGATGCACGGCAGTACATAAGAATTGGTTGCTCGTTGGAGGCGTGGCTAAACACTACAGTAAGTAGCATTTATGATTTTAATTGTAGCGCGCGAATAGCCCGCGTCACGAATATGAGTGAGAGAGAAAAAGAGATAGTTACATAAAATGCGCACGCGTGTAAATACTGTCAGGCGTATTATTATTAGTAATTATAATAAATATTTATGTAATATTTAAATGTTCACGCGTATATTATTTTGCCGCCCTTTTCCCTTCTTTTCATGTCCCTATAGCAGCAAGCGCCCAGGCTTGCTCCGCTGTGTCCACGGACTTTCCGTGAAACGATTTGCGAGCAAATAAGAACGGGAAATCCTGAAGTCGCGTGGTGGCTGGGACCCGGGGCAGGCATCCGGTAACTGCCACCTGACAGTATTTACAGATCAATTTCATCTGGTACCTAGATAAGTCGCAGTCCATTACTCATACTATTTAAACATAGCATGTGTTTACATCATTCATATATTCAAAAAGTACGATCAATTTAATTGGAAGAATATGGCAAACATAAATTATAGGAATAAGTACCTAGAAATAAACAATCATATTATGTTCTTGTTAGCGACAGGTTAGAGTCGAGCGCGGTTATCGACGGCGAGAAGCGGGCCTAGCAATGTAAAAGGGCTATGCAATGCCCCGGCGAGAGAGAAAGAGAGAGAGAGAGAGAGAGAGAGAGAGAGGGAGCGTACGAGAGACAGAGAAAGCGAGACGCGAAGAGAGAGGAGAGGAGAGTGGGTGTGAGGTGGGATAAAGGGAGAAGGGCGGGAGATCCGTTGTGGACGCGGCTTCGTTATCCGGCACGAGAAGCCTAGCTTCTCGTGGCTGTGTATTAACCTGTGGGCCAGGGAGGTTTCGGACCAACCTGGTGACCGTCTTTGACACCGGTAGAGAGTGAGCTCTCGTGTAAGTGTGTGTCATGTGTGCAGAGGGCGACACATGGTTGTCCTGGGGCCACTTGGTAACCTTCACGAGGCCGCGGGACGCGCGAGGTATGGTTGGCGCGGGAAAGCGCAGGCCCGGGGTGCGGGAAGCGCAGAGGCTCGGATGCACGGAAAGCGCCACGGCGGGAGAGCGCGGAGGGTGCGACGGACGCGAGGAGTGAGGGAAGCAGGCGGGTGAGCTCGCGGGCGATGCGATGCACCGACGGCGGGAGAACAAAGGGTCGATGTGAATGGGGGGAGCAGGGCCTCAAGCTCAGGCACGGCGCGGCGCCGAAAAAACTCTCTCTAGCTCTCGAGCGAGAAACACCTTGACACTGTTACATTTCGAAAATCCGCAGCAAATTTACACGGGCTAATTGTCAACTATAGTTAATAAATAAATAATAATATCATAAAGATACGGTCCACTGTGAGTGCTTATTAACCGACTTCCCTTCCTTATCACGATCCGACCGTAACAATTCTATTCGAGAATTTCGCTATGATTCACATATCGGAAAGGATTTCCAAAAGAGACTGCTAAATATTGCGTTAGGCGGTCGCTAGATGACCTTGTAATGTAAAAGATGAATCCCAGGAAAATAATTACATTTTTAAAACAAAATTAAAACGAGGTATAAGCACTATCAATAAAATAAAATAGTGCTCATATTCTAACCATAAATGATTTACCGATAAGCACTATACCTACCACAATCTCTCGTGCATTTTAGCAAGAATTTCGCAAACAGATGGAACAAATGATAACAAATGACACAGATGGTATCTTCAAGTTCAAACTACATGTCACCAATTTTCTTTTTAGCCTTTAACTAAAAAATAATATTTATTTCACTTTCGTTTTTTTTAATCTGGAATTAAAGAAAAGAAGCCATTCATCGAAACACTTTCGAAAATATAAATTACGAAGGCATCAGTCTTTTTCCAAGTATGTTTACACGTATTAATCTTAACACAGATACAAATACAAGCATCAGTCTAAAGATTACATTTTATGATTCTGACAAATATTATTAGATTTATTGTCACCGACCGAAATTGATAGGTTAATCTGTATGTATTCGATCTGTATATATAATATGTATGTGATTGAATTTGTAGTTTATTATGTAACAATATTATTTATATTAAATAAATAGGTTTAGCGGAATGAGTTGGCTGTGCGCGCGATCAGCGCGAATCCGATACGTGAGCAAGAAGTGGGAAATTTAAAGGTGCAGGGTGGGACACACCCGCGGCACAAAGCCGACATGATTCATAGGGAGGGGATATCTCCTAGGTCATGAAGTCCGTGAGCTGAGGCCCATTACGAAAGAAAACCTCAGCTCGCTTGATACCGGGGAATGCTCACAAATTATGGCGCGCAGTGCGTTTTCGGCTTTTGCGGAAAATCGAGACAAAGAGTCTCGATGCGCGAGCCTACTCGGGCCAGCAATAATGCGGAAGAGCTCCCGACGCGGCGTGCTAGACGCAATACTCGCTGAAGTTTATCCACATTTTCTTTGTTATCCGCTTGTTATCGTTATTTGTTATATTTGTTTTTATTTATTGTTATTTACCTCTTCCTCTCATGCTCTTTTCCCTATTAAAATATACGACCTACCTTCGCCTGTCGTTCGAAAACAGATATTATGAATTAAACTGCAGAACTAATACTAAATATCAATAATAAAACTATCAAAGCAACAGATAGTGTTCATCAAACTATTTCTAACAATACGCTTATAAATTCCATTTTAATTTTAAATAATCACTACAGATGACTACATAAATATTTGTAAGAAATCTTTATACCAACTGAATCTGCAAATAAAAAAAAATATATTACAAAAATCCACTTTAATTACTTATAAAAGATAGTGCTGCATTAGTACGTATTCCTGACGGACAAAATATACCCGTTCCAGAATACATTTACAAATTGATAAGACATTTAATACACAAATAGTTACAGACATCGATGAAACAAATTTAACTCATATTTTAAAAGTACGATTACAAGAGGTAGCCCATAAACCTTTAATTAACTAAGATATTTATAATATTAGCGATTTAACTATTGCAGTTATAAAATGATATACATTAAATAATAATATTCATTATTAGCACAATAAACCAAGAAACATAATGCAAAATGTAATGAATTAACAATAAACAATATTATTAGATTAAAAGATTGAGTAATAAAAATTAAAGAGTTTAAAATAAATATAAAAGATATGAATGGAAAGATGTTTGGACAATTTGAAAAAGATTCGGAATTACAATCTATTAAATATTTTAAAGAAGGTTCAAAATTTGAATTACGTTTCAATTTGGATACATATAATTCATTAGAATCAACCTCTCTAAGAGCAATCAAAATATAAAATAAAAGCCTGGCCATTTTTGACTAACCCGCTTAAGTAATCGCTACCGCGGCTTCGTTGGAAAAAGCCTCGCGGCACCGGGAAGCCGTCAAGCCATCACCAAGGATGCTGGACTCTCCTCCATCCAAGCCAGCAGCTCCTTCCGTTTCCAATTAGCCTACCTCCACTTCCATCGACATCAGACGGGCGCGGCGCGGGTAGCGGCCCTTACGACTTGAAGTGGCCAGTCTGACGGCGTAGGGCGCTCGCGGCCATGCATATGCCTCTCCGGGCGGTCTCGTCGACTCATGTGGATGGGGTCCTTTTCCAGTCTAGGACGCGGGTTTTACAACGGCTTTCGAGGCCGGCCGGTTGGCTCCTTAGATGTTGCGGGTGGCGGTCAGTGGGCGGCATGGGAAAGGCCTAGTTGATCACGGTCCTGGGCATGCTCTCTCCTGTCATTCTCCTTCGGCTCGCCTCATACGCGTTGCGCGTATCACAGTGCAGAGTGGCACGAGAGTGCGCTGACAGTTCTCTGGCGCGAAGTTCGTACCAGATTGACTGGCGCATTGCGGGCTCAATTATTATCTGCGATCATTGGGTATCGGCGCTGACTGCCAGCCCACGCTGCCACGGCACAAGGCCGATGTGTTTTCTCTCAAGTGGCCGCCAAGGCCCACTCAGAGGCTCCATCGCATGATATTCTTAAAAAACAGACGTTGAAGTTTCTGAATATCCATTTCTAAGTGACTATGTAATCTGTAGGAAATAATGTGATCCCAATCCCTATAAATGTTACGTTACCTTTAACAATTGACCTACTATTCTTTGTCAAAAATGTAATAATATAGGATATATAATAAAACTTGTAATTTAAATACTAAAAATATTCTCTGTGTAACGCGTCACTTTCCTGCATCACGCAGGAGAGGCCCTGCCGCCTCACGACGATTCAGCAGTGTCGTGCTCGCTAATAATTTTTAGATAAAAGGCGCTAAGCGAGTGGGCGACCGGAGAGTGACTGGTACTCCGGGCCCCTCCGAGGCTCGTCGGCCTCGAGGTGAAAGCACCACGTCACAGATTAAAGTATTCGCTTTTTTAAATTTTTAACGCCAATTACAGTTTATAAAGCAATGATTTAAGTTTATTGTGATAATAGTACTAAAAATAAGTATTTTTCAAATTTAATACATATGTACAAATTAATTATTTAAATAATATAAAATTTATAGTTTTTTGCTGAATCTTATTCACAATATTTTATTTTGTAGTTATAATTCTATTTAAATCATAAATTACTGTTTAAATGGTAACTGACAATACCATCATTACTACCTTATAAACTCCATGTTCTTGATAGTAATCTAGTGCATGCGCTGTAACATTTGCACATAATTTTTACTGAGAGATACTATTGGTTGCACTGTAGCGATGTGCAGTGGTATGCGATCGACTTGGTGTTATACTTGTGCGCGTGCGTATGCATTTGTGAAACTCTACGTTGTGATGCTAGTGACCTCATTGCAACGTCTCTGTACATGTCATACGGGCATCGTAATATCGCTTAAAAGAATAAAAAGATCTTACCTTTATGTAAACTTGCACCGGCTACGAGTCAGTATCTGTCGGATAGTCGAACAGTAAAGACCTTTAATTAAAACGTAACTTACATAATATTTTGCTGTCTACCATTTGATTGTACAACGGACCTATAACATAACTGGTACTGCGAACTCAATACTGCAAGATTGCAAACATCCGGATTATTATCCAATTCCTGTTGCAGAAATCATTAAAAATGAAGCAATAGTATTTCAAACTGACCAATGCAAAAATATTTGATTGAAAATACAAAAATAAAAATCAAAGAAAAAATAAAAAGGTTTGACTTTTTCCAAAATAAATATGTACTTTATTTTCAACAATCTCAATTCTAACTCGTGAATTTTGGGAGAAATTTTGAAAAAAGTTTTGGATATAATTTTACACCGAATACTTTATAATAATTTATAATTATCAACCAACGCCATTGTCAATAAGCACTGTTAATAGAAATATTAATAGATCGAATATTAATTTTCCTCGATCAAATAATAATTCGCCTTTAGAAAACTATTTCGGACCAAACAGAAATAGTTGCTTAATAGCATATTTTTTAACAAGCATAAAATTTGATTTCGGAGAAACACCATAATCAAGAAAATTTTCAATACGATGTAAGCTCAACCGAAGGAAGAATTCATGATTATGAAAACAAGGATTTCATTAATCAGAAAGATTTTCAGGAAAAGATTGATCCTGTGAATGAACATAATAGATCTAAATAACATTCGGAACTCGTCTTCATTGCCGCACTTTGTAGCCACTAATGCGGCTTTAAAAATACTCATTATTTTCAAAATATATTTTTCTGTACAGGTTCGATGTTAAATCGATACAGAAATAATAGAAGATACCCACGCTCTTATTTTTCAAATTTTTTGCGAATTCGGAGAAAAAACATTTAATGTATAAATACAAAAATTTATTTTATAATGAAAGATAAAAGTTATCAGTCACTCCTGCAGTCTCGCATATTATAAGAACAAAAGACAATCATCCTATTTATGCTAAAAGCTTCAGATACCTGCATCACCTAAAGGAGATAATGCAAGAGTAAGTGAGAATATTATTAAACAATAAAATTATGTGATCAAGTAATTGACCTAATTCGTCACCTGTTTGGATCGTACCGCAAGAGGAAAACGTTAGCGGTAAAAAGAAGTGGAAGATAGCAATAGATTACAGAAAACTGAATGATAGGACGATGCTTATGTACTTGGTTACCCAAGAGAGAGTAGGCGTTGTGAGGGTGAGGCTGAGCGATCCCTTTGTCATGGTTTGCGCGGCTTCTATGATCACATGTGGTTTCTGCAATGGTTTAGGGCCCTCCTGGTCCTGGTATCCGACGATCGCGGGCAACGGTGACTCGCCTCGGTGGAGTTTCCCAGGTGTAGACAAATAATATAGCTGGCGGAGACCGATTTATCAAAGAACTATGCGACGGGCGGGAAGTGTCCGACCGTTGCGAATAAACATGTGATTTTAATGAAGCTCCTAGTGCTTAATGATTGCTCCTATCGGAAGAGAATAATACAGAATTTCAAGAAATTATAATAATTAAAGTTTTATAAAAAACTGCAATAGTGATATTTTATCAATACAATCAAGCCATCAAATATCAAATTCGCAATCAATAATAGTTAAGACTAAAATTCCTCATATACCTCAAAAAATTCCATGTTTACCACCTTTACCATCATTTCTTTACGAAATTTCTATTGAAGGAAAAAAGTCAAGATTGTTTTATCTTCTCTCCGCGATTTCCATATACGTCGACCCCCAGGAGGCTAGTCGATCGGGCTAGTTCTACCGGACCCCATCCGGGTAGGTAGACACAACCGGCCAATCACTACTGGTGCTCCGGGCCCTTCCGAGCACGTCATCTTCGGAGGAAGCAGCATATCACACATCCATTTATTTAGGAGAAAAATTAAGTATTCTCATAGATCGAAATTCAAGAGAATCGGTACAAATTGTATAACAACGGCTATTCTTGTAAACTATATAATCTACAAAACCAAATGCAGATATAATAGAATGAATACAATGAATAATGAAAATACAATGAATTCTGGAAAAAATGTTTGTATCAAGAACATGAGTTTTGACAACACACGGGGGACAATGAGAAGTTTAAGTAAACTCTTAGCCGACTTGTGACTAGGACTATGAGGAGCCCGACATCGTCTAAATAGGATTTATTATTATTAAGCAAGCGTGATCCGATCCATGCGGTCCATCGGTTCGCAACAGAGGGGTAGAAGCCCCTCATGCGGCTTGACAATCTCTGGCTTGGGCACCAGATGACTGGCGGCGGCGATCTGATCGTATGATAAGGATTACTCGTACAGCGCAAATGTCATTGGCCGCGGAAGCTGCACAAGACTGAAATGAAGGCATATGCTCCCTCTGAAATTAAATATTTTGTACGAAGGAATAGTGCTTGTTCATTTATTTCGAATCGGTAGATGTATCGAATAGAATTTTGTCCATTACGTCAACACAAATCACTCAAGAAAAACAAAAAAAAAACAGAAAAGAATTTATAAAATTGGTCTAAGGCAATGTGAAAGTAACAGGAGTAAAATTCAAAACAAAATAATAAGAGTAATTGCAGTGACAATATTTGACGCTGTACTTCTTAAGTTAGCAGTAGTTTCTCGAAAAACATGTGCTGACTGCTTTTTTCAGCAACTGAGTATTTCTAAGATATCCAAAATATAAATTCGAATAATTTTGCAACTATCTTCGAGATTAATCCTGGCTAATATATATAAAAAGTTTTAGTAAAAATTTCCTCCTCTTTCGCTTGAGAACGTTTAGAAGGAAGCTTTATGCATACTTTTATTTCGATGGTCTTAATTTTTCGACCCGAATTACTCACTATTCATTAATTTTATATTAACATTTCTTTGTAACTATATTATTATACTCATTTTAATTAAATAATATAACTATGCAATTATTTGGATAAGTTATTTGGAAAATAATTTTATTTTTTGGTTTTAGGTACTCTAAATAAAGGCTCTAAAGAGTACCGCACTCCACCGGTCGTTGCGCCTCCTCAAGTACCCAGTCATTATGCACCTAATTATCCTTTAGGACATCCAAGAAGAGATAGAGGTCCTGGTTACAGTACTCTTCCATTACACGTTCATGCTACACAAAATAACAATTTAAATAATATGATTAATACTATGTCACCGCCACAAATCGGAACAGTGCATCCGCTTCAAACTTTAGTTCAAGGAGCTGCAACACCATTGCAAAGTATTAATCCGCTTTCTTCGATAAATTCTTCTAATGTAGAACCACATATTATGCCTCGTAAGTATATAAAACTAATAAATTATAATGTTAAAATAACCTTTTAATTTCACTGTTCGAACTTTAATTTTTTGATGATTGCCTATATCGTATTGATTTTATTGAAATATAAATTACTATTTATCGTGATATTATTGATTATACCTTGTTATGGGGTACTTTTCTCAGGAGTCGACGTGCTCCCGGAAAACCCTTCTATTTCTGTGGATCACTTGCGGGTTGAACCCGACACACCAGAGAAGAGGTGACCAGTACGGGCGGCCAACTAATGTATTTACAATACAAATTACAATTCTTTAATCGCAGCGCAGCAGACGACACCCGCGCCTCAAATTCCGCCCAAAAATTTCAACAGCTTAACCAGGCAAGAACCCGGTAGACCCTTGGAAAACCTCTATGGATTTTGCCTGGAAGCACGCTTGTGAACCGAATGATGGAAAGATTTACGTTTACCACTGAGGGGCTCGACATTCGGGAAGTTCGGCTTGGTTGGGTTGTCGGTTCCTCTCGCTTGCACTCTTTTTCTATCTCTCTTTCTCTCTCTCTCTCTCTCTCTCTCTCTCTGTCCATATAAATGTTTGTCAGAGGTACAAGGACTTGGGTACGGAGCATTAATTTCGCGGCTTTTTTATGGAGCTAGAGATCCAGCTACAAATATCTGATTTGTCATACCGGGAGAAGATCTTAACAGACTTATTCATACACAGATACATGAGTATATGATACTTGAACTTGTAAAGCCAGTGAAACCATTTAAGATGAAGTGTGCTTTTTAATATGCAATATTTTACAAAGGCACGAGGAATGCTCCATACAATCGGAGCGTTAACTGCGTGGCTTCTCTAGGAGCCAAGGAGTTCCATTTTTGAAGAATCATTTCTTTTCGTGCCTGGAGGACGGCTTGGGTGAGCAGCGAACATACAGGTAAGTGACTGAGTAGCGCTCATATATGCCTCATCGGTGGGAACGCGTGGAGTGAAATCTCCCGCCTATTATGCACACGGACACACAGCACTTTACAGAAGACAGCATCTACACCTTCGTCATAGTACTCTTCGTTGCAGATCTTATCTGATACTTTAAAGTCAAGATCGGACTTCTCGGTGTCTATTAATTAACCTTTCTGTAACAGATTTGATCTCATTGATCGAGCGGTGGCCAATCTTAATTTTGTTCTTGCGTGGGGTCCCGGCTCAGGACACCCTGGATTAAATCGATCCGCACCAGCAGCGGAAGAGACGATGGTCGCTCTTATGAGTCGGATCTCTGAGCTAGAAAGTATCAACAAAGCACAGTTAGCCGAGCTGGCAGTCCTGCGTGATGATCGCTCACTGCTCTTCAATAAGATCAATGAATTAAAAAATTTAATGAAGAATAATGAAGAATAAACACAACAGAAAATGTAACAAAAACAGTAGAAATAGCAATATTCATTTCAATGAATTGGCCTCGTGGTTCCCAGACATATTTCGAGTAATTATCGGGATGATGTGAGGGAGGTCTCGGCAGTGAATGATGCAGTTGAGCTCGTCATCACGGGGATGGTTAATTGTACTAGCACGGGAGTCTTGCCCTCTGATGTCGCACTTGACGTCATCACACAAGATGTTGTATTTTCTAGTACTATTTTTATAAACATGTGATTAAACCGACGTCAATATGGTGCGCTCATGCAGTGAAGATGCTATGTTTCTTCGCAGACTCGTGGCTGAGCTGTCCTTGCAGATTATCCAACACGGTCCTACGCATATTGCACTCATATTCCGCACCTGGATTGACGTCATTCTTGTGGAGGACAATGATACGGTAATCTCTGCTGCCAATATACCTGCTCCTTTTCATAGTAAGCACAACATAATCAATGTTTCAATAGAGGTACCTGCCCCCGAATCGATCTGTTGCTCTTAGATATAGGGATTGTGCTGAACCACACGAAGATAGAACGTATTTTCAACAGGTAAAGGAATGTGAGACGAAAGGTTTGAATAACAATAGATAAATAACAGTTGAATGAATTAACTTTGCGAAAACTAAGTGTGCATCAGCTGTGAGAGCTATAGCGAGAGTGCCTCATAGTGCTGCCAGTCGCCCCGGCGCCCCCGAGGCGAGCGGTGCGCCGAGCTTCTTTTTCTTTTTTTTTACACCTTCGCTTGCGACAAGCGTTCACTAATTATTTGCATAAAAGAAAACTTTTAAAACGTTTTTGCACATATCCGCTCGCATGCGAGTAGTTGTTTGTGTAACCCCATCATTTAATTTGATTGTTCTACTCGTGTATTCCAGTTGTTTAAATCAGATATAAATTAATTGTAACATAATCCTTTGAGAGAATATTTTTTTAGAAATGACTGGCATTTACTTTGTCTCCTTTGTCTCCTTTGCCTCTAATTCGATCACCTTGCCCTGCTTCAGTTGACGCCATCTTCCATCTACCGAACTTTGGTGGACCTTTGTGACCACGGATAAGGAAAGCCAGTCACGCCAACTAGGCATGACAGAGAATTTGCGTACTATTCAAGTTTACAAAGACTTTGCTCGTATTTTTAAGTACAAATTTTAGTAATATGTACTATAATGAGTACATAAGTGTCCTGATAATACATGCACGATAGGCACTTTCTTTGTTGCCTGGACAATCAGTCTTTTTGCGATCAAGTTGTTTCTGAACTTAATTGTGGCTCGAATACAATAATTAACGAAAAATAATTAGGCAATAGATTTTGTGAAATTTGCCGTGAGCTGACCTATCGTGAGTCTGCTCGTCCGGAGTGTAAGTTACCAAATTGGTCCTCTAGGATGATAAAGAGTACGTTAGTTCAATAGATCAATAATTGTTTATTGGTTGAGGATAGTACTATAAGGATTAGGCCACGTTTCCTCCTAGAGAAGAAATAGGGATAGTATAAAGAGAGCAAAGGAGAGGAAGAAAAATGGATATGAAAGAAATAGAAACGGACATGGAGTAGAAGCGAAGCTATAAGCGTGCCGCGTCATCTGGCAGAGCATGTTTGTAAAAGTGGATGTTCGAGCGCTGTGTAAGCAAGAACGAACCGACTGACAAGCGGGGCACGCGAAAAAATGAAAGACCGCTTGAAATAAGAGTAGGTGCAAATAAAGAGGCAAAGAGAGAGGAAAAAAGTGAGAGTTACTGGTATAAGTAATTTTGGGATCTTATATAAATGAATATTAAAAACTAATTAACGAATATTAAGACACATACAAGAAAGTACCTTATTTCACCATAAATTTCAACGTATGGTAATTCACTTTAGTGATATTTTATTAATTATGAAAATATCTGCTTTTGTACCAAATAAATTGCATTTGCGGAGAATTTTATTGCACTATTTTATTCGGATGAAATCCGCATAAGAAGTACATAGAATTATTATTGAGATTTATGGTGGCAATGCTCTGTCGAATACGATATGTCAAGACTAGTTTCGACAAAAATAATGATTTTAAACTTGAGGATAAAAACGTTCTTCCGTACCGAAAAAATTTGAGCACAAATAATTGGAGGAATTATTCGATCGGAATCGATATCCGACGTTGATAAGACTTGGTAAAATTTAACAAACAGATGAAGCAACTGTTTCGAAACGTTTAAAAGTGCTAAGAATGATCTAGAATCAAGGACATAGATAGGGTGCATTGAAGCTGAAAGACGTCGAACGAAGCTTTGTTACGTATGAACTACTGCTTCAATAGCAAAAAAGAAAAGGTTTTTTGCACTGTATTGTGATTGGTATTGAAAAACTATTCATACCTACCTAGAAGCGCTTCAACGGGAAGTTCTAACTCACCCACCGCATTCATTTAACATAGCCATTTCCGATTTTCACCTATTACATTTAATAGACACATGGCCTAGTTGACCAACGTTTTTATTGTTACGAATGAATTAAAAATGGATCGATTCTTAGATAACCTCAAAAGACATGTTGTTTTTTCGATGCAGAATTCACATACTGTCAGAAAGGTGGGAAACAGTGGTCTCTAGTGATGGGCAATACTTTCAATAAAATGTTTTTATTCTTGCTATTTTAAATAAGACTTTAACTTCCATTTATGAATTTCGAATAATTAAAATTTAATATCTTAGCTTTACTTTAATTTTATTATAAATTAATTGTAAGTCTTATTTGATTTAAAGTCTTAATGTTAAGGAACTTCTTCAATTATTAAATGTTATCTAAATCAAATTTTATAAAGTTAAGTCAAGGAGTCCATCGGCTTCAATGGTCTCGTTGGTAGTAGCATCGTCCAGCAGTGAATTTTTCCAGTCGCTGCTGTTTTCTTATGGCTTCAATTACAATCCTTTTTCCGAATTTAGTAAAAGTGAATTAGGAAAGATTAGAAGAGATTGTTTTAATATTTATGCGTAGATAGATAATCTTACCAATTTTTAGAGCATTTGCTTATAAAACTTAACGAATTTCTTAAATACTATAGTAATGTATCAACGATCTTTTCTGGTAACGATTATTAGCTATATGTATGCTTTGTGGTTTTTTATATTATTTTATTGAATTTTTTTATTTAGGTAATTATTATTTTTAATTAATATGATAAGCAAATTAAACGATTTAATATTTATTGTTTTTAGCACCGCCATCACCATTAGTGACAAGTACCGTGGACTTGATTGATTATGGAGGTCATAATACCCTTCCTCACAGATTGCATCATCAAATGAGTCGTAATGGTGCTACGAGTCCTCCGTTGCCACCTCCTCCTCCGCCAGAACAAGATGAATCATCGCAATTTGGTAGACTAGTATCATGTTCTGGATCAATCAGACCTATCGTACCAGAAGAGGAAGATTTACCTGGCTGGGTGCCGAAAAACTATATCGAAAAAGGTACTGTAGTCTATTTAAAATTCTTAATTTTAAGTAATATATATATATATATATATATATATATATATATATATATATATAATCTTATAAAGGAAACCGAGAAACGAATCGAGCGCCCATACCACCTGCTGCGTTTACGACTGAGCCGGTGCACGTGCACCGCCGAGCCTCTTTTCACACTCCTTAAGTAGGCCTACAGAATGGCCTTTCATAAAATACAATAGTTGAAAAACTTATTCTTCACGGTGGACGAACTATTATATCGAAAACCGTATATACAAGTTAATAGAGAATAATTTTCCTTTTCAGAAAAGACCGCACACGCGATAGAAAGACATAATACAAGTAAACACAGAAAATAAACGGAACACTAATAATAGTCCAATCAGCACCATTCGAAAACTAACCAACTCCATTAAAACAGAACCTAAATGATACGCAAATTATGTAACGACCGATACCTCCGATTATAGCGAATTATAATAATAAGAGAAAAGAGCTCAAAAGGGATTTCCCCCAAAATGGCCGCCCTGTATGTACGGTAACGGCACTCGCTTCCCTCACCACTACCTCTCTTCGTTCTCTCACGCACCTACTCTCCTTTCTCTCTCGTACTCACACGTCCCTCACTAAAGCCCGTTCTTCTCTCTGTCAGAGATGTAGCGCCTGGCGCCGCCTTTCCTCCATCACCACCGCCTCTCTTCTCTCTCCCTCACGCCCACGCTTAAGAGAATACCCTCAAGGGCCTAGCGCCTATTTCCCATAAGCTCTCTCTCTTACTACCGACTCCAAATGTAGAACGCGTCTTGCGCAACCTCCGCTGCGCCAAGTGAAACTCACGCCCTGATTTGCTGCCCTTCGCCCTCGCTCGCGACTTTTCCAAGAAACCTGCGGCGCTGCTAGTTTCCAGCGGCGGCTGGCCCTATAAAACCCATTGCGTAACCCACGAAAAATCAGAACGCACCGTTCTCTTGACTAGGAAGCTTCCTAACCTGAACTCACTGGTTACAGAAAGGAATATTCTTGCTTTTATCTTTACCTTTTGCTGCTATATTGCTGCAAGGTTCACTCAAGTTTTTGGGCACCTTGGTGAAGCATTATATTGAGCAACTGGTTAGCAACTGGCCTTTGGTCGTGAATATCCTTACAGCAAGGACTAACTGACTCTTCCTTCCTTTACTGTACTGGTTCGTTCCGGGGATCCCTCCCAGTGGCCGATTTATCAAGGGACAGTAGGCTTCCGGCCTTAAACTGTATTAAGTCGGCTATCTGAATGATTCCTCCTGAGAGCTCGATTTCGTAAGGGACAGTAGACCTCTGGTCTTAAACCTTATTAAATTAGCTATACCTACGGTACGTTAGAGATTTTTCCCAATAGCCTAATTCGATAAGCGACAATAGGCCTCTGGCCTAAGACATCGTCAATTTAGCTATTCGTATTCCCGTCATTAGGATAGAAGAATCAAAGTAAGGGTTAAAGCTAATTTTTATGTAATACATACCTATTCATTTCTTGAATCTGAAGCTGCGACTGTAATACTTTAAACTATCGTTATATATCTAAAGCGTAACGCAAACCACCATATCAAATTGTCAGAACCGCGAATCATTGTTAAAACTTTTGTAAAATCGTATCATTGAAAATCAATAAAATTCACGATTTAATTTAATTTTTCTTTGTCATTCAAAAATTACTCCTGCCATACAAGCTGTAAAGCTTCTCCAGTTAAATAAAGAGAGGGTAATGTCTTGGGGAAATCCATAGGCCCTCGCCTTCGAGATAATCTCGGCAAGGTATACGATAAAAAGTGGTTACCCCCTTTCCCAAAGTTTATGATCCGTTTATGGAGTATTTGGGGTCTCATAACATCCTCGGCCCACTCCAAACTACGTATGGACGGCACAGTTCGACTATAACTACTCTGCTGAGATTGACTGAAGATGTACGCAACGCTATAGATAAAAGACAGCTGATATTACTGTACTGTTTGACTTTAGCAAGGCGTTCGACACTATATGTCCCACACTATATGAGGGCTGTTAATGTGGATCTGGGCATACTTACCTGGGAAAGAGCAACTTGTCATCTCGGATAGAACTATAAAATCTTCTTGGCTCTCCACAACGCTTGGTGTTCTGCAGGGTTCTGTTTTAGGACCATTGCTGTTTTGCCTTTACATTAATGACCTTGGTCTTGCCCTTGACTCTATAGATATAGGACATTTTCTATATGCTAGCGACCTCCAGACAGGAGCCAGACACGTAACAGTCGCGGCCCTAGATTCTCTTTGGAACTCGCAGATTCTTTTTCGATATTGAGTTGGCTGGGTTCAATTCTATTGAATGCTGGGCGGGGGCAGTCGTGTTTTTTGTCTGAGACTGTAAAATGCCTTGGCGTTGAACTAGGTCTTATCTGGAGGCCACATATTGAATTGGTTTGTAAAAGAATTAACCAGGTTTTATATAGTTTACGTTTTTTCCATTAGTACACCACAGAGGCTCTTCGTGCCAAACTGGTAATTTTAATTATTGTTCTATTGTTTACTTAGATGTGTCCCTAGAGTGAAGGACAAGGCTACAATGCTTACAGGGTTCTTGTGGATGAATCCCCTTCAGGAATTGATTGGGTTGAATGTGTCACGTGGCGGTTACCAGGTGGCGGATTTCGCCCCGGCTCCCAGCCACCACGCGACTGAAAGACTCTCCGTCTCCTCTCTGCCTTCGGTGCGTGTCGTCGCGCGGAGAATCCGCGGACGCGGCGGGGCGAGCCTGGGTGCTCGCCGCTATAAGGGACGCGAAAAATGGGAAAAGGCGCGCGAAATAATTACGCGGATGTTTCAATGTTAAATCAATAAATTATTTATTATAAAAAAAATTATTACAATCAAAAACCCGACAATCTGGTCGACGCTATCTAATAACTTTCTCTCTCTCTCTCTCTCTCACTCTCCCGACGCGGATGATCGCGCGCACACCGAACAAAATATATATATAAATTCCACTTACTTTGGCGGCGGCGATCTTTAAGTTGGCGGGAAAAACGCCCTCCGCTTTGTTGTTGAAGCTAACTCTTGTTTCGCCAATCTCAAACCGCAAGGCGAGATCAAAGCGTCCCAAGGTTCGCTTGTTGACGTTGACCCTTGCTCCACCAATCTCTAACCCGCAAGGGCGAGATCGAAGCGTCGCAAGGTTGTTTTCTCGATCGGCAGGGGAGTGCACTTGCACTTTGGTGCACCGCTTTCACTCTCTCTCTCTCTCTCGCTCTCTTTATACACTATATAGCGCGTCGCGCGAAAAAAAAACGACTTAGCGCTCCGCAGCTAAACGTCACGGGAGAAACCGTGTCCCGAGACACACTGATCCAAATCGTGCGATCGAGCAAGGATCGAGGGCCGATCGCGCGCCTAATTGCCCTCTCCCCTTTATTAGCTGCCGCGGCCCGCGCGCTTTCCCGCGCGATAATTACCGCGGTGCGCCGAATTTCGCGCAGCCCATTGCCCCCCACTCGGCGCATGGTCAAGGCGGCGAGCACGTGCTCAGTACCGCGGTGACCACGGCGAGATACTCGTCGCAATACCCCCCCCCCCCTAAACTTCACATCTTCCCAGATGTCAAGTTTATTCATCCGGTTGGTCGCCGCCAACCTTGCACGCTTATTTGGCTACTCTTCTTCACCATTACTCTAATGGAATCCCTATTATTAATATCACAAAAAAAAACTAAGCGTGCAAAGTCGGGCAAGCAACCGAATTCAGAAGGGGCGGTGGCCTCTGGTATTATTGAGGCCACCTTCACAAACTCAACGTTACCGCTCTTCCACAAGCTCTACTGCAGCCTCGGATGGTCCGGGAATACCCGAGCCAATGCCGCTCGCATCCACCCTCTATCCGCAGGCTCGGCGCTCCGGAGCTCGCCGAGAAACAGCCTGGCCTCTTGAAAAGCGCGAGCCATCCGTACAAATTCGATCCCTGTTCCGGCAGGCACGGCAATCGGTTCTGACCAAAGGGCAAGCCCCGGGGAAACGGAATCTCCGCTTCCCACCGAGTCGTCAAATGCCTCTCCGGACACTTCCATGGGTTGTACAGGGCTGACCTCCAAGGACCCTGCTGCCTCCGCAGGAGGCATCAGCGGGGAAACACCGGATGCTTCAGCGCCCATTCCGACCACCGTCAGATCAGCCGCGGAGCTCCGTGCGGTCTGGATCTCCGCGTATGAAGCTGACGGCGTCAGGTCGACGCTTTCGCGATCCTGCGTTTCCAATCGCTTTTGCACTCCCTTCGCTACCGGAACGTGGGGTGCCAGAGTGCGCGGTGCTACGGTGGCTCCTACCTTAGCTCCCGAAACCACCCGAGGCGGCGCACTCAATCTCCTTTTAACCGAGGTGCTGTCCGTCCGTGGCGGCGGCTGGGGCTTCGGGGCCTTCAGGCGCGGGACTACCGGCGCTTTCCGCCCTTACCGCCACCTGAAACCTCCCATCCCCCCGCCACGTCCGTACCCACACTCGGCGCAACACCAGCATCCACGCGGGGATGCGCCTGGGGGTGGCTCTCCCGGATCCGCCGGACTCCCATACTCGCCAACCACGCTGCATGCGTTTCACCACAACGGGGGCAAGTATTAAGGGTTTCCCCCAAACGCCCACAGTTGTGGCAAAACACCGAGTGCAGGGGCCGGGGACAATCAACGCGATGGTGCCCCCTCCGCCAGCAACGGTGGCATGAGCGTGGTGGCGGATCAACGGCCGGATCAACGGGCACGTCCATCCTCCCACGGAAAATGCAGCCCCACCCCAGCTCACCGGGATCACTTGCTTGTGCGGATCGACCGGTGGAGCACTTGGACGAGGCTGCCTTCTCCACGCGATTCACGGCCTTGAGGCCGGACACTACCGGCTCCTCCCCGCGCGCCTGCCCTCCCGAAGTCGGAGACCGCTGGCGAGCTATCTCCACATAAGGAGCGCTCTCGACCAACGGCCCCTTCGGGTCGCTACACCCCCCAGCGCCACCCATAATTTTCCTCCCCGCGCCTACCTCCTCCTCTTTCGTGAGGTGACTCGCGCTCGCGCTCGCGATCGCGGACGCGGACGCGGGCCCTCCCTTCTTTGCCCTCCTCCGCCGCTTCCTTCTTCCCGCGGAACGCTCCGAGATCGGCCCCTCTGCTGATGTTGTGGCCTGGGGCAGGAGTACGCCTGAAGTCGGTTTCTGCGGCAGTGCCTTGTAGAGGCGCTCAAAATCTTCATCGGCGTATCCGGCGGGAAAGATGTTGCGCGGGGCCTCTTCTCGCCCTGCCGGAACCTCCATGGGCTCGACGACAGGGCTGGCCGGCTCAACCGCTGCCACCGCTATTTCTACGACGGCCGCCTGCCCGTCACCCACGGGCGGCGTAACCGCCGTGATGTTGCTGTTGCCGGGCGCCATCGTCTGCAGGCCTGGGTCCGCAGATGCTGATGCGGCCCCGCCGCTCGTCACCTCTGGCTCCTCCATATCCTCGTCCGAGGCGTGGATGAGCAGTGCGTCCTCCTCATCCGTCGGAACGCTGTCCCGGCGAGCTTGCAGCTCCAGCCGGAGCAGCTTTTCGAGGCACTCCTCATCGCCCTTACCATTCTCCACCCCCGGAGCTGGCTCGACGGGGATGTCTTCCTCCTTTTCTCCACCTTCTGCCACCTGCAAAATGGAAAAATTAGTTAATAACACGCTAAACACTACACATACACTCAACCTCTACCACGACACAAGAACAGATACTGACTTCCGACACTTCGTCGGTCGGTACGTTAGCTCGCCTTGGTGGTATATATCGCTTTAGGTGCTGAATATGCACCTTAGAGGTCTTCCGGCCAGCATCTTCGAGAAGAAAGACTGTATCACCAAGCACTTCTTTAATCTCGAAAGGACCAAAATATTTTGGTGCCAGCTTACCGGAGACTCCCTTCGCAGCATCCGAAAGCGTGCTCTCGCGCCTCCATACGAGGTCGCCCACCTGAAACGATGCACCTCTTTTATTGCGATTATACGCGCGGGCGTTGCGCTCCTGGGATTCATCGTTATGCTTCCTCACGAGATCCCAAAGAACGTCCAATCGCTTCAGACGGTCAAGCCAATGCTCAGGGTCAGCACGAACAACTACCTTCTCTCCCTCAACTTCACGTCGCAAACTCTTCACTGGCTGTGGGTGGCGCCCGTAATTGAAGAACGCTGGCGAGACCTTTGTGCTAGCTTGCACGGCCGTATTAATTGCATGTCGGAACTCATGCAAGTGCTCGTCCCACTGTCGATGATCAGCCTCGACGAACGTGGCAATCATCGTTTTTAACGTTCTATTCGTACGCTCAACCGGATTGGCTTGGGGGTGATAGGGAGGCGTGGTTACATGCTTTACACCAAAATCCTCCAACATCTCCCGGAGATGCTTATTAACGAACTCTGTACCATTGTCCGTCAATAAGAACTCGGGAGTCTCCCACCTAAATAACACCAACTCTTCAAAAGCTTTCGCCACTGCCTTCCCGTTAGCCGCACGCAATGGTTTCAACTCAATCCACCTCGTAAAAAGATCCTGAAACACTAAAATGTATTTAAATTGGCTCTTACTACGAGGCAGCTCCATCACGTCTGCAGCCACCACTGCCCATGGCCTCTCCACGATTCGCTTACCCATCAGCCCTTGAGGACCCGCCTGAGAGACTTTATAGCGCTGGCATTCGCTACACTGCTGCACGTATTCACGCACTTGGTAGTAAAAACCAGGCCAATACTCCCTCCTTACCCTGTCGTAAGTCTTCTCGATTCCAAGATGACCCGACGACGGGTGGCGATGTGCCTGCTCGATCACTCCAACTCTATACTCGTCTGGTACGACGAGTCTCCACCCCTCCTCTTCAAACGAGATCGGATCCAAGATCTCATCAGGAGAATAACGATAAAGCATGCCATCTATCACTTTCCATCCCGGAAATTTTTGAGGCCAACGCTGAATCTCGTTTATTCTGTCATGATACCAAGGATCCGAGATCGTCTCAAAATTCGCCACAATCGCAATCTCTCTATCGATCCCTCTAGAGAGAGTATCAGGAACCTTGTTGAGTGCGCCTTTTGTATGCACAATCTCGAAATCCCACTGCTGCATCTCGAGGGCCCAACGCGCTAGCCTCCCTGTTGGGTCTTTAAGATTTTTAAGCCAAGTTAGAGCGCTATGATCTGTTTTAGCAACAAATTCATAGGCCTCCAAATATGGCCTCAGTTTTTTAATTGCCCATAATAAGGCCAGGCACTCCTTTTCCGACGTAGTATAATTCCTCTCAGCCGGATTTAAGACACGGCTGATATACACGATCGGATGCTCAAACCCATCGTCATCTTCCTGAGTCAAAACAGCTCCAATAGCGTAATCGCTAGCATCGCTTTGGACCGTAAATGACTTAGAAAAATTCGGACGAGCAAGCACAGGGGCCTTTACAAGCGCGTTCTTCAAAGCATTAAACGCAACCTCTTGTTCTCCCTGCCACTCCCACGGTTGATATTTCTTTAACAACTTCGTGAGAGGCACTTTAAGCTCGGACTCTTTCTCAATAAACCGTGCGTACCAGCCCACCATACCCAAAAACGTACGCAACTCTTTCACATTCTTGGGTGCCGGATAGTTCAGGACCGGCTCAACCCTTTCCGGGTCCGGCCTTAATCCGTCAGCATCCAGCCGGTAGCCTAGGAAACGCACACTCGAACAACAAAACTCACACTTCTCACGATTTACCTCGAGTCCGGCTTCCACAATCGTACGCAACACAAACTCTATCCATTTCAGGTGCTCTTCGAACGTTTGCGTCACCACTATCAGATCGTCCAAATACGCGAAAACGTGAGGTTCTACCTCGGGTCCGAATAAGGCCCCGATTAACCTACAAAACGTCATCGGCGCATTTTTCAATCCGAAGGGTAAACGAACGAATTGCCATTGACCGGAGCCAGGCACAGCAAAAGCTGTAAATTGCCGGCTAACTTCAGTCAAGAACACCTGGAAGTAAGCTTTCTTTAGGTCGATTTTAGAAATATACCTAGCTTCGCGCAACTTATCCAAAATCGAATCTATATTCGGTAAAGGATAGTTATCGCGCCTAGTCGTCTTATTTACATCTCTAAAATCTATACAAAACCTATAGCTCCCTTCTCGCTTGACAATCACTGGTGCACTACACCACTCACTAGCGCTACGCTCAATAATCCCTTTCTCAAACATCTTCTTCACCTCTTCTTGAGCAAACTCGAGAACCTTGGGAGACATACGCCTAGGCGCGTGTCTCACCAACACCTTGTTTGCTTTCTTCAAGGAAACCTTCCTTTTATGCGGCGTAGAGGCCGCTGCAGGAGGCTTCCCTGTCTCAGCTGAATTAGGCGGCAGACTCGGGCTCTCGCCTTGGTTAGCTGACCCACCCGCTAACGCCATAGAAGGAGCAACTTGCGTAGTTGCTCCTCTCAGCGTCTGCGGAATACTATCACCCTGAGATGCAAAAATTTCGGTCATCACAGATGATACGATCTGCCGTACCTGCTCCTGCATTCGGAGGGTCAGCCCGTCTACCTCAGTCGACTCCGGCTTGGAGGTTCCCGGGACATCTACCCCTTGTTTAAAAACAGTCGGGGGATGATCCTTAGGATCAACTCCAATCTCGCGAACACGAACTCCCGAAGAACTCTCGCTATCCTCTCCGGTCGTGCTGGTCGTGATAGCTGCCGCGCCGTCATCCTTCGCGGGGCTGTTTTCACGATCCGTTCCTCGCTTCTGGGGAGAAATCGACGGCAACCACAAATCGTAACAAACCAAAGGAGGATCCAATGGTTCTGCGTCATAGTTGTCGTCGTATCCCTCGACCCAGGGAACGTCCAGCAAAGGCCGGGCAACCATGAGCAGGAAACGCCATTAGTGCTCCCGCAGCTCATTATGGTCGCCCTGAAAGCAGAGCTTTCTTCGGCACAACTCCATCACCACACGATATATTGGCATGCCTCGCACATGCCTCCGCAGGCGCCTGGCTTTCGCGGATGCAAGTGGCAAGGCACACACGCGCTCACCATAACGCTCGCAAACTCTATTAATGGCGGCGACGCGGTCGCGAGCGCGCTGCATCGCCGCCTCCTCCTCCTCGTCAACACTTATCGTCTCCACGCCGCTATGGAGGACCGTTTCCTTTGGTCCGCCATTACGGCCCCAACCACACTCAAAGGGTGGTCGCGTCAACACTTCAGGCGGGTACAAAAGGCACCGCCGAATGGCAACACCCTCCCCCCGCTTACTAGGTGCTGGACCGCACCTCTGCGCGCTCTGCCAGCTAGATATAAAAAGAAAATTAAAATACTGAAAAAAAAACGAAAAATCTAAAAATCGAAAATTGCCTGAAAATAAAAACAACAATTCCCAAAAAGAAGAATGCTAAAATAAAACAAAACACAAAAGAAAACAACTTACAAAATATAAAAATATAAAATATAATAAAAATATTATTAAATATAATAAAAAATTTATTTATCAAATATAAAGTATTTAAATTTTATTCTAATATTAAAATATTGCCGCACGCTTGCTACGGTCGCCGCGACGCACACAATCACAACCCTATTTTGAATAGAATACTCTGCACAAATCTGCACTCCTGCACTTCCTCTGTGCCCCTGTGCTCGAAGAAATGCAACCCCCCCCCCTTTTCACACGCTGGAGCCTCCACGCGAGGGGTCAGTGCAAATTACCGACGCGCCCTCGGCTATCGGTTCTAACTCGACAATCAAAATTTTTTTTTTTTTTTTATATTTATTTAAATTATTTTTTTTTATATTTTTAGTTTTTTACCAAATCGGGGCAGAAATTGCGAAATTAATTACTGCCCAAAAAAAAATTAATTCAATTATTATTGTTAATAATTATTAATTATTATTATTAACAATAATAACCATCAAAATTAGTTATCCCGTAAATAACTAATCCGCCACTCTCGCTCCCGATTACTCAAACAAAAAAAAAATAAAAATTTTCCCGCTCAGCGCTTATTACAGCGCGGAGCCACTATTATCCCCCCCTCCTACACTCACACACACTTCACACACTAACGCTAACACTATCGCGCGCAATTTTCGCGCCCGCTCCCTCACGAAAAAGTTAAAAATTTTTGTTCGCGACCCCTACCGCCGGCGTCCTGTCACGGTCGCCAATTTGTCACGTGGCGGTTACCAGGTGGCGGATTTCGCCCCGGCTCCCAGCCACCACGCGACTGAAAGACTCTCCGTCTCCTCTCTGCCTTCGGTGCGTGTCGTCGCGCGGAGAATCCGCGGACGCGGCGGGGCGAGCCTGGGTGCTCGCCGCTATAAGGGACGCGAAAAATGGGAAAAGGCGCGCGAAATAATTACGCGGATGTTTAAATGTTAAATCAATAAATTATTTATTATAAAAAAAATTATTACAATCAAAAACCCGACAATCTGGTCGACGCTATCTAATAACTTTCTCTCTCTCTCTCTCTCTCTCACTCTCCCGACGCGGATGATCGCGCGCACACCGAACAAAATATATATATAAATTCCACTTACTTACCGCCAATCTCAAACCGCAAGGCGAGATCAAAGCGTCCCAAGGCTCGCTTGTTGACGTTGACCCTTGCTCCACCAATCTCTAACCCGCAAGGGCGAGATCGAAGCGTCGCAAGGTTGTTTTCTCGATCGGCAGGGGAGTGCACTTGCACTTTGGTGCACCGCTTTCACTCTCTCTCTCTCTCTCTCGCTCTCTCTATACACTATATAGCGCGTCGCGCGAAAAAAAAAACGACTTAGCGCTCCGCAGCTAAACGTCTCGGGAGAAACCGTGTCCCGAGACACACTGATCCAAATCGTGCGATCGAGCAAGGATCGAGGGCCGATCGCGCGCCTAATTGTCCTCTCCCCTTTATTAGCCGCCGCGGCCCGCGCGCTTTCCCGCGCGATAATTACCGCGGTGCGCCGAATTTCGCGCAGCCCATTGCCCCCCACTCGGCGCATGGTCAAGGCGGCGAGCACGTGCTCAGTACCGCGGTGACCACGGCGAGATACTCGTCGCAAATGGTAGTGGACAGTTGGAGAGAATATTTTATGTACTTGCAAATCTGCTAGATCTTCTGGGTGCGTAAGTCTGAGTTCCTCGTTGATCTATTCTCTTCTGGCGCAATTGATCGTTCTATCAGGGGTAATCCTAAAGGGGGTAAGATCGAGGTGGGAATTAAATCTTTGCCTGTTCAATGTGCTTATCTGTGGAACAAACTGCCATCCCAAATAAGGAATAATGCAATGAGCGTACCAGATAATACCGTTTTCTAACTCGTCGGAAGCCCAGAGAAGAGAACCTGAACGACCCAAAGCACAGGATGAGGGCTCAAACACATTACAGTGTCATGAGACCCTGTCCCGGCAAAACGCCCCATCGAACTTAGAATAGCCGACGTCCATAGAGATAATCATTGATTTCTCGCTATGTAGCTAAAAGAGCAGGATCTGAAGGCACTGTTCGAACCCGGAGCCCAGGTGTCTCTGATCAGAGCTGACGTAGCCGATTAATATCAAACCAAGTAGAAGAAATTGGTGTGACGCGCCCGTAATAATACGGGAAGAGGAGGACAGCTACTGTTTCTGCATAGGCTTTCGAGACACCAACAAATTAATTCGTAAGGATAACTACCCCTTTCCTCACATAGATTACTCAGGATGGCGAAATGTATCTCGACAGTCGACTTGAAGAAAACGTACTTTCAAGTGTTCCTGACTGAATGCAGTTGACAGTACACGGTCTTAGATGTGCAAGACTTAGGACAATGATAATTCGTTCGTTTGCCTTTCAGTCTCTCGAATGCACCCGCTACGTTTTGTCGGCTGACTGGAGCCCTCTTCGGATTCGAAATCAAACCACATGTATTCGGCTATTTCTAACTGGTTAAAGTATATACTTCAGAGTTTTGTTCCAGCGTAGTATTTTTGGGATTTGCATCAGACGCCAAAGGACTTATGGCAGATCCGGAGAGGATAGCTCTAGTCCTACTTCGCACTCCGCAACGTGAAGGAATTATGAACCTTCTTAGGGATGGTTTCGAACGATTTTTTCATATTTCATTTCACAAATTAAGATTAGCCTTCATCATCGTTCGAAAAATGAGTCCGGCGGGATATTCCATTAAGTAATAAATTATTATTGCATTTAAGAACGTTATTCAAGTTATAATACACTAGCTAATAATGATTTGTATAGTTATCAGACAAGTATTACTTTTAGGACAGATTTTATTGCTTAACTTTTTAAGGACGAGGATTTGACGTTGAAATTCGACTTTTTTCAACACAATATTTATGCATAAAATGAAAGAATATGTCTGACGAAATTGGTGGTCGATATATCCCGTCTGGAACTTTTTTTTTTTTTAGGAAATGTATTAGTTTTCGCTCATAGCATGACCCAGAATCAACAGCGTGGATGTGGCGAAAATTTGATCCCTTCCGGGTGCTTTATTTCCATGAGTCCTCTTGCCTCTCACCTCTAATTATTTGACTTTATGATGTTTAATCTTTAATGTTTCTTTTGTGTAATATTCTTCAAAACATGGAGTTACGCATAAAGGAATATCACAAACAGAGCACATGTATTTTGTTCGACTAGTAATTTGACGTAAAGCACACAAGTGACACCTTCGACTTGTAGCAAACCTTGGAAAATGACGACCAACTAATCGAGTAGGAGGGCTAACAAGACGAGAAATGCTATCATTAGTATTATCCAATTTCAATAATGATCTAACAATCGATAATCGGAATGAAGGAAAGGGCATTGGTCCTTCATTTTTTATTTTATATAAAGAACGAGCATTAGATAAACTTAGATCAATAAGATGCAAAAATAACTTACGATACCACTTCATTGTTTTTCTAACTCTTTCGGTTATAGACAGAATTATTTATCTACATTGTCACCTCGCTCTAATTTATTTTCTAATTTTGGCATTCCTTTCCTATTTGTTTTTACCGTGCCAAACATTCCTGTATCGCGATCATGCAAAAATTCTGCCAATATGGGAGATGTATACCGGTTATCTATGTATATAACATGAGCGATTTCCGAGGTATCTTCACTATCATGAAAATGTAAGTAGCATAAGATGGCAAGAAACCTATCACGAGACATTACTTGACCGACAATTGGAGTATAAAGCAGAGGATCTTTAGACCAATAGTCTTTCAAGTCACCTTTTCAAATATGGCCCATCAGAATCGAAAGGTCAAGAAAACATTTAAATTCATTTTTTGTAAGAAAAGATCAAGTTTTTTGATGGAATTGCCGATCTTCATGATTCTGACTTTCATAGCGATTCGTCTCATCTATAATTCTTTGAATCACAGGGGAATCAAAAAAGTATTCAAAGTAATTGATTGGTTTATTCCTCGATATAGAGATGTTAGGATTTATTTCAGAAGTACCTTGAAAATCTTTGATTGATGGATAAAAATACAAGTTTTCAAAAATTTGAGTCTCAACATAATCATTTTCTACCAAATCAACTTCATGAATTTCCTCATTTTCCAAATCTTGTATTTCAGGTTCAGACTCGCCACTAGTCCAAGCTTCAATATCAGCCATTTTATCAAAAGTAATTGCTTATAATTTTTTGACAACTTAGTAAATAAAGAGAATGATAAAATAATAAGAATATTATCAATAAAAAATTTTCTGCAAGAAAAATAACTAAGTGTTGATTTGCCAAGAAACGAATAGGAATAAATAGTTCAAATAATCACTATGAAAATGCGTTTTATCAAACGCAACACTATTTGTTTCGTATTCAAAGCATCAAAATACGTTGGTATACCGATTTTCACGTCGAAATACCGAAAAAATTGACCTTGAAATTGCAATTTCAAAGTCAAATATGCTTTTTAGAATAATAACACTATGTTTCCTGTATTTAACATATAATATTACCCCCGAAACAATTCCAAAATAATATGATACCGAAGTGGTCGATATATCGACCAGTCCCGTCCTTAAAAGGTTAACAACGTATGATCAATATTATTATTTCCTATTAGTCGCTCCACTCGGTTGACGAGTGGAGCGACGAAGCAGAAGAGTAGCGCTCTCTCTCGCTTCACATGTGTCGTCTCTCTCTCTCTCTCTCTCTCTGGAGGGGGCATTTGGCAAGGCGCGCTTCGGCGACACACAGGCATAACACGTGTATGTATGTGCCTGCTATTGATAACAGTGCAGCCCACATTTGTTGCACTTCATCAACGCTCTAACACATCTCCTCGCCTGCGCACAGATACAGGTCCCGCCTTCCATAACTGCTGATGGTGTTGCAGTGTAGGTGGATAGATTGCGGGCCGCTACCGATGCATAGTGGTGTGTATCTGTGCGCATAATGGGCGGGAGATTTCGCGCCACGCATTCCCACAAAAAGGCGGAAGGAAGATATTTGCCAACCTTATATATGCATTATTCTATCTAACTTTGGAGGCTCCTTAAATATTCATAAAAATTTCATTTCTAAAATATTATATTTTTATCTTGAGCGTCTCTAAAGAAGAGAAGTTCAAATATTCGATCAAAGTTTTCATGTAGTCTGCATTCAATACTTGCAAAACGCTTTTAATTAATTACAATAATTAATATTCTATTATATATTATAAATTTAATACATTTTCGTTATAAACTATTTTCAACGTTATTTTAAAATCGTAATGAATTTTATATAACGAATTCACGATCATGCGAATTTATTGATTATTTTTTAAACTAGGATATATTTATTTACTGTTATTAACATTATTGTTCTGGTTATTATCAATAATGTATTTCATTTTCAGTAATTGCAATTTATGATTATTATGCTGATAAAGAAGATGAATTAAGTTTTCAAGAAAGTTCAGTTATTTACGTATTAAAAAAAAATGATGACGGTTGGTGGGAAGGTGTCATGGATGGAATTACTGGCCTATTTCCTGGAAATTATGTTGAACATTGTGTTTAATTACTCTGTTAGCAGAACTTTGAATAACTTTTATAAAATTCTTTTTCTTTTACTCTTTGATTAAAAGTAAACAAAAATATGTAGTAAGTGATTTTTTAGTCGAAGTATATTTTTAAACATGTTCATTAATATACACCGATCTGTTTTAATATGAAATTAATTTAAATAAAATAAATGAAATTTAAAATTATTTGAATACAGTTATATAATTTACGATTATTATTGTAATTACAATTTCTTAAATCTTTAAATTATAATGAAATCTTCGCTTTAATATTACTTTGTTATTTTATGAAATCGCTATTGTTTATGGAAAATCATGATAGATTTGTGAGCTTAGTAACCATATCTGCACAGAACCCTTCACGAGGATCATGTGCAGTTAACCCCAGTCTGTTTATGGTATGATATCATTGGACTCGTACATTTGAAATTTTTTGGTATAAGTGACCTTAGTTGAAATACATTTTCAAATAAGGGCATTGTTTTCTTTATCTCGAAGCCATTTTAAGTCTTAGAGCACCGCGCTACTTTGTTTACGCTCGGCTGCATGGTCTTGTCCTACTGGCCTCGTCCAACGTCCATCTTGTGGGTAGTTGACGAGGATGACATTATGCTCCTGCTAGAATCGTAGGAGAGTGCTTCAGTAACAGAAGCATTTTTTGACTGTAAAGGTTTCCACTCTAAACCAGTGAAGACTTGTATTGAATTAGTCCGCTCACCCTCAATAGGAATATTGGTATGGTATTACTCACCCGTCCATAAACATCCACTTCATTCGGCTGCATGTGTTGCAAAAATGAGCAGGACTACTATGACTTGTGAATTTCTTTCTCATAAATACACTTTTGAAATAAATTCGTAGGGAAAAAGTTAAAAGTAATTTTAAAATCCTTAATATCAGGTAAAGAAAAAATATTAATAGATTTATATTGCAAAGTAAAACTGTTAATTATGACTGCTTATTGAGAATATACATAATGAGAAATTCTTTAGGACTTTGGTGCACATAACATGTGTAACAATTTGATACCGAATGGAAATCCGCGAGCCCCTTGCGCACGGATACTGCGCATCGCGCAGTGACGCCGCACCGCGGACTTCCCCCACTCGCGCGCTGATTCGGGACAGCTCCCGCGGACAGGCGCGCTCCAAACTCAGCAAGTCGCTCCGAGGCGGCCGAAAGAGCAGTTGCTCCTAGGCGGCCCAGAGGCAGCCGCTCTATAGCAGTCGAGACAGCTTCGGCTCCCGAGCCGAACGGCGACGGGCTCTGGCGACTCGGGCTGTCGGCCCGAACGGAGATACCCTGGCGAGAACTGGACTAGGTAATCCGCAAATAAAGGCTACCTTGAACGTTTACTACGCCTGATCATTTTGCAAGGGCCCGATCCTTATTCCTTCCTCGCATTCGAACGAGGATCCCCTTGCCTTCACGAACAGTCGACCCCGGTCGAGTCACTAGGGGCAAGGCGGATCCCGGGTAGCCTGCCAACACCTGCAACTACGCCCATCACCGACCAACGCCGAGAGCATCAAATTGAGCTGATAATAAAAAAAAACTAATATTATCGTTTGTAAAAAATCAATGTTAAAATTCAATATGCATTAATAACCAGCTACATTTCTCATCATTTCTGGAAAATATAATTGATAATACTGATTTTTTTAATTAATAATAACGTAACAATTGCACAATGATATCTAGGGTACAATTTTTGATAAACAAAATCTCCTCAAATATATTTCTCGAGACCTGGAAATAAAATTTTGGAATCCTGAAATAAACTCGAGCCTCTTGCCTGGGTAATTCCCAAGATTGTACTTTCGCTGAAAGTAAAGAAAATGCAACATCTCAAAAGAATACTTCTACACCAAAAAAAATTTAGGATTTGGAATTTGAATTCTAGAAATATTCTATCAATATTCCTTTATTTATATAATTTACCAATGACGCTTAATCAATCTTTACTCCAGTGAGTTTGATGAGAGGAAAGGAGTGGGTGAGTGAAGGGTTTCTGATCCACACACGAGCACACGTCGACACATACACAGAGGCCTCTCTTACCTGAACCACAGCTCTCACATTCGCACACAGATGCACGCTGCATGCTCGCCGAACCGACGGCTAACTGCTGCGCTGCACTCCCTTCTCGTAGTTTAGCCGGGCACGGGGAGCCAGAGGATGGTCCTCGACATTGCCAAGTGCTCGCCTCGACGTCTCGGGGGAGCTGACGTACTTGCATCGGGCAACACAATTGTTGCCGCTCGCTGACTCACCCTGGACGAGTCACGGCGATTACACGCCCGTGTCCTCGTCCTCAATAAACTTCCTATACACCTTGAGGGGCTCACACTCACACCACACGCTACTATTGTTGGCCACACCACGAGGTCGCGAGGTTTCGGCGAGAAACACGCGGTTCTGGCACGAACCGTTCGGCACGCCAGAAAAAACCGGTGTCAACGAATTCCTCCTAAAAAGGATGCTCACTCGAAAACACCGGCCACGTGGTTAATACAAACAAAAGAAACAGTGATTAGACTGCTGGGCGTTCTAACCAATAATGCCGGCAAGCGAAGACTTCCACCAGGCGCGAGCGCACCTTCCAACTGCGTCGCATACGCGGACGTCGGGCGCCACCACGGCTGCCTGCCGATGCGGCCCCTCGAAAGCAAAACTTTGCCGAAAGCAAAACTGCCTCTAGCAAGTTTATATTAGATAACTCAGTGACCCACACAAGTTCCGAATTAAAAAATTCATTCTGGTTCACCATTCAAATAAAATTATTATTAATCAAAATAAAGAAACACGTTTAGAATTGTCATGGTTATAATTGGATTACGACTGGAAGCCCATGATCATGTTCCAGCTGGAAAATTATTTCCATTGCAATTAATCTGATATCCATCCGTAATTCATTTATAAAGCTTATTATCTTTGTGTAATACAAGGAGTAAAGATAGGAAATTTTTTCCGCTAATTAAGAAATTTGAGAAAATAGAAGGCCGCAGGCTTGAGACAGTGCGCAAGGCTCACTCTTTGCAATTCTGTAACAAGTTCATTTCAATTTTCTAATTTATAGAAATTAAATGCTTGCGTTATATGAAGTACATGTACATATGTTATAAAGAACTTTGAATATATAGGAATTGATAACATTGATAATATATAAACATAACATGTAATAATTCATAATCGTTAAATATTTCTGTTTACTTTTACATATTACAATACTTTGATATATACTAGTTAATAATTTTTTATAATATTTAAAAAGATTAAAAATATTGTTATTTGGAATAAACTGTCAAGTAGAATAATCTTATTTGTAGCTGTTTCTCACGTAGGTATGTAAGTCATCTCCTAAGATAGTGTCAAGTAAAATAATCTTATTAGTAGCTGTTTCTTACGCCGATATGTAAGTTATCTCCCAGGATGGTCATGCGAGCAACTCTTATACACATAGATAACGCATAGAATTTCGGCTTGTCACATAGATATCTAAGTTACTTCTTGTAAACTAATGTTATATGCAAAGATAAAACAGCATATAGATAGTACTAGATAATAAGAGCTGCGATGCCTATAAATATGTGAGCCCATAAGGAACCAGCGGTTCAGTAATATAGTTAAACTCATCATATAGGCACATCTCTCAAGAGCTCTGTCGCTATATTACAATAAAGATCAGTCGAATATATCTTTGTCGATTATTCACTTTCTGCCTTCATTGACGCCAAGATTCCTGCAAGTGCTCACACGCGCCTTCAATTCGACCATTCGCTACCATCGCGTGAAATACTTGCTCAACACTCATCTCGAATAGATGACAAGACATTCAAATTTTTCTGTTTTCACAATAGCATAGAAAGTGTAATTATGTTAAAATACTTTTATAAATAAATAAAGCAATTGAAGTTTATAAATCAGAATTGTTAATTTTTTCAGCATATTATAAATTGTTTGATGAAGATTTATGAATTTAATCTTAAGAGAAAAAGTTATGAATACTGCAAATATTGTAACTATTTTTTAATTAGCAAAAACAAAGATGAAGTGAATAGATTAAAAGAAACAGTTCCCCAAAATCATAATAAAATAAATTAGTTACAATACATAAAAATCGAAAAAGGTGTTCGAATATAAACTAGTTAAAAAATTTAAGATAATTAAAATCAACTTCTTCAACACTTACATAAAAGGACCTGTATTATTGCAATATTTATCAATCAAATAAAATATTTGTTACATTATTTATATATTTATAGATGAACATGAAGATTATCACAGTTACCTTTAATAAAATTTATATTCATTCGGTCAATTTTAGCTTTTTTTATGCATTAAAGTTACTAATTGTCTCGAATCTTCACTAATGGTGCTAAGTTGTAGATTACATTAATTTTATCTATATGTTTGCTATTTTTGAAAGAAAAATATTTGTAATACATCCTTCTGTTGTAGTATAGCTAGAGACAACTGATTCAACAACAGGTTCTATATATATATATTCATAACACGCAACATGCTTACAGAGCGGCGAGATCTACGGAGACCGCACTATACGCGGAAAGAAGAGCCCACCGAAAAAGTAGGTTCTATGTGAAGAACCCGAGGGGCCGCGCACTATGCAAACTCAAGAGAGATTACAAAAGATTTCAAGAGACTGCACGGGACTACAAAAATTTGAAATCCGGAAGTAAATTTATACAGGACCTATGCTAGGCGCAGTGGAAGGGGGTTCGGGGCCGCTTCGCCGGGCCTACGGTCGAGTGGTGGGGGGACTTCAAAAGATTGCACGGGGCTACAGTGAGATTCGGCGGAATTCGGCGGTTGTGGTGGATAGACAAGGAAAAGGTGTTGAAAGAATTGAGGCAAATGAAGAACACAAATTTATTCGGTAATTTCTAAGAATTTGAACAAAGGTTTAAAACTGTATTTGCTGCGCTCACAACAAACTAACCGAAATAAGCAAGGTCAACCCAATATGGATTCCTGGACATTGTAGTATCAAGGGAAACATGATAGTGACCTTGCAAAAATGGGAGCCAGAGGTAGGTTCATTGGACCAAAACCGGTCGTCGGCCTCGACCAGAGTCTTATCAAAGAAGAGTTTAGCCGATTTTCCTTAAAAGAGCTTAAAAGTAATGAAGAATCGTACGCGCTGGAGAAGATTTTTCTGTCGGACGTGCGCGACAGCAGCTTTGTTGATGTGTGTGTGTCTGAGAGAGAGAGAGAGAGAGAGAGAGAGAAACTGCTGTCAGTGGCGGACTCCGAGAACATAAATTTGCACGAGAATTATTAGAGCAACGCGTACACAGGGAAGTGAACGTATAGTATGTATATGTGCCTCATCGGAGGGAATAAATGACGTGAAATATCGCGCCTAATAAGTGCACGAATACACACCACTTAACTTAGGTAGCGGGCCGCAGTGCCACCCGCCACCCACCACCAATTTACAGCACCAACGCAACAATGATGGACAGTGGAACCTGCTGTGTCTGTTCAGGCAAAGAAGTGTGAAAAAGCGCTGGTAAAAAGCAGCAAATGTCGACTGCACTGTCACCTAGCTTGCTCCACGGCCGCGTCGCGTATGAACACATATGCGTGTCACGCCTGTGTGCTACCGAAGCGCCTGTCGACTGTCGCCCCCATCAGATCCGAAAAAGAGACAGACAAGTCGAGTAGAATGAGATAGCGCGCTGCTTTCTATTTACACCGCCACCTCCCCAGTGGGGCCAAGAGGCCTGCCCTTCACACCGCGGAGCAGTTGCAGTAGCGTAGACGGAGCGGGAAGAATACTTGGCGCGATCTGTAGGACACCGACTACACTGGACTCGTTTCTACGGGTTAGAACTAGTGCGTTAAAAGCGCGTTCGAACATCTGAGTGTCTATGATTGATTTATTTTGCAATAGGTTCGATCTCGTCGATGGAATGGTGGACGATGTAAATGAATTTCTGGGAAGGAGACTTGGTTCAGAGCAAGCAAATTTTTCCATTTTTTTAGTATCAGCAACCGAAAAATTGATGGAGGTTTGCATCAACAGGGTCTCTCCGCTTGAAAAAACCATTATATCGCAATCAGTCGAATTGGTAACCTTGCGGGTGGATCAATTACTGCTCTTAGATGAGTTTGAATCATTGAAATTTCAACATTAAAATTGAGAGAAAAGTTGACATTCTGGCCACCGAGATGTCTGACAGTGATAATAATAATAAGAACAACATAATAAAAATAGTCTTGTAAATGTTGTAAATAGTAATTTCAACAAATTAGAAAATAAGTTTACGCGAGCGTTGACTTGTAAAGAGGAGGCAGGATCGTCGAATCCATGGATTACTTCCGGGAGTTGAAGAGTTGATAATACTAGTTATATCAATAGTACAAATAGCAAATCAATACAAAATAAATATAATAATAATAATAATAGAACTCACAATAATAGTAACTATATAAATAATAGAAATACAACAAATAATGAGAATAGTAATAGCATATCAGATAATATCCGTATCCAGTGCTTGACACTTCTGGACATTTATCATGTAAAAATTGGGACGAAGGGAGGGAGGTCTTCGCAGTGGATAATAGTGCCGAGATCATTATCGCGAGGGTTGTCAACTGCATTAGTGCTAAAATTGCGGCCTCAGATGTCGCAGTCGACATCATCATGTCTGTGCTTCCCTCCTTCGCACCTGAAGAGCTGGTATCGGCGATTCAACTCGAGGCTCAGCTAGTTGAATTGCATGGAGGGGTTGGTAAAACACTCCAACCAGCTATACCTTCAATTACAGTGCAGCTAAGCTCACCAAAAGCTGCTAGTCTCATCTTAGAAGCGTGGAAAGCCTTTACTGCCTTCTCTACGAAGAATGTAGTCTTTGCTAAAGTGAATACAATAGTGTCCGATGCCAAACAATATACTAGATTTATAAATTTGTGGTTAATTAGAGATCAACTTGGTATATTCAAGCGGTGCGAAAACACTGCATGAAATCTCGGCTTCAAGTACATCTAGCATTGGCGCGAAAAATATTTTATCAAATGAAAAGAAGTCAGTAGGAACTATACTGTAACTTCTAAGACTGAAATCATTGATTTGTTCATAATTATGTACTCTCCGGATGTTGTACCAAGTCGTTCCGCTGCTGGCAATCATATCTGCCGTGGTCCCGTCGTTCCATCGCATGACAAACCCGATGGTGGGGATGATAAGAGTGATAAGTGTAATTTAAGTGGAAGGGCCTCTCAAATCCGATCCCACTTACCCAATGTTTAGTGTTACCGGTTAGATTCTGATATCGCGGATAGTGTAATTGGGATCGATCAGTTTTGAGTAATTCGGCTGGATCGTAATGTCAATGGTAGGGGTAGCATTACATATTAATAAGCAATTCAATGTAAACATACTCTCATCTTCCAACACTGTGGATCTCTGTATGGATGGCGATGATACTGCATTTGTTCGTAGACTTGTGGCGGAACTATCCTTGCAGATTATCTAATGCGACCAACGTGTTGTTCGCTTAAATATAGGGATTATAAGGGCATTAATGGAAATAGGCTGGTCCATAAGTTATCTAACTGTGATTGGGGGTTATGGAATGCGGACAATTTAACATTGATGACCCTATTACAGGGTTTAATTAAAACCCACTGGTGCAGTTGATGTATTGGCACCTTTGAAGGAAATTAATTTTAATAAGAAAAGTCCTCCCTGGGTTGAACCTGAGTTGCGTGATATGCAGCTTAGATGTAACGTACTTTATAGACGTTACAGAAGGACAGAACTAACACAATTCCTTGAAGAATTCCTCCATCACCGCAAAAATGTTTAGGCGAGGACTGAATATGTTCACAATAATCTATTCGACTTTCAAAATTCCAGTACCATATGGCATGAACTCTAAACTTTACGCTATCGCGGGCGAGCGGATCGTTATATGGGATTACGCTATTCTAGCTATTCTTGCCTCTACTGGATATGAAAGTTTTTCTTTTAAGAAAATAAATATTAATAATGTAATTTTTGTCCATCTCCTGGTTCCATGGGTGTAAGACATCTTTTGTATGCTGATCACTTCAATTTTTCTAAGGATAACCTAAAGACTGGAGCTGGAGTGTTACTACTAATACACGAGCAGTGTCGAACTGGGCAACCTCTGCATCCTTGAAGCACAATGTTGCCAAGAAATCTGTGATTCTATATAGAATGCGCAGATATCTTTCTGACATATAGTCCACTGGATTCATTTCACTCGCAATTGGTGAAGAGGTAGGGGTGAATCCGTTCGTAAGAAAATTAAATAAGTATTATATATATTGTTTACGTTTTTTACCTCAGTACACCACGGAGACTCTTCGTGTCAAACTTGTGCATTCCCTGGTCTTTCCTCGTTGTAATTATTGTTGTATAGTTTACTTAGATGCGCCCCTGGAGCTCAGGACAAAGCTACAGCGCTCACAGAATTTTTGTGTACGGTATGTGATGGGTGCTAAGTGGGATGATTATATCACCCCCTTCAGGATCCGATTGGGTTGGATGGGAGTAGACGGTTGGAAGAAATCTTACAGCTGCGTAAGCTGGAGTACCTCGCTGATGCATCCGATTGGCCGGCCAGGGGTGAACCTACAGAGGATTCTATTCCACGAATGCGCACCGAGACAGGAATTAGATCTTTCTCTGTTCAAGGTGCTCATCTGTGGAACAAACAGCCATCCAGCATAAGGAATGCATCCTCTCTTTCTCACTTCACAAGGCTAGTGATGAAACATTTTAACGGTCGGGACATCACAACTATGAATTACTCTATTCAGTCGTCCTCATAATCTTGTTTTAATTTATGCCCTAAATTGAGTTGAATGCATGTTCATAAGGATACGTTTCTCCATCCTTTACTTCATATTGTAAATATATTCATTTCACTCATTGTGTGTAAATGTGTATTATTTCATTTTACTTATCATATGTACATATAACCATACTCGTATTCATTGTGGCAATGTACGTGTGTGACTCGACTGATAGATAATAAGGAAAATGCAAGCAATATTTATGCCAAAACTGCACTACATCTGTGATTTGACTAATGCTGTGATAGTATGTAATTATACTTATGAGTAGACTGAAGATGTTGCGTTTATGACTTTAAGTTTTGTGCAATATTTTCTACATTATTTTCAAATAAACATCTATCTATCTCTGTCTATCTTTCTCTTGATCTTTAAGTTTGTATCTATCAAATCAGGGTTCTGCTGTCCTACGTTCCCCACCCTTTCCCGATGCTATTTATGTATTCTTAGGATAGACAACGAGTACATAGCCGTAGCGCTGGGCGATATTACATGCAACAAGTGTTAGGTTATGCACATCGTCAATATCTCCACCAATCCCTGATTATTGTACCTTTTTTAGACAAGATGGCATATTATTTTGAATTATCGATTTGACTAGCTTAGGGAAGTCTGTTACTAGAATTACCGAACAAGAACCACGTGCTTTTTATCTTTTAGTTTCGTGATAGATCGTGACTTTAATTTGCACGCTTGTACGTTACAGTAGTAGTACATTCAGCTGTACGAGGTGTGTTCAAAAAGTAACGAGAATTTTTAAATTTCGCGGATTTGGAGAGTCCGCCTGTATAAAAAATTTTTTTATTATATTGGTACACATGCCCCTGAAGTACGATAAAATTTTCAGCAATATTCATTGCTTACTTTTTAAGTGGCATCCGCTAACGTTAGACGTGTTTTTTCGAGCTCGGCGATTTTCGTTTGTGAAAAAAAATGGATCAAAGAATATGTATTCAATTTTGCGTAAAAAATAAAATAAAGTGTAGTGAAGTTTATAAAATGTTAACAAAGGCATATGGTGAGTCTGCTATGAGTAAAGCAAGAATTTACGAGTGGTATAAGCGTTTCCAAGATAGTCGCAAAAATGTTGAAGATGACGAACGACCCGGACGCCCAAGCACATCAACAACCGATGAAAACGTGAAAAAAGTGAAAGAAATGGTTATGAACGATCGCCGAATAACAATCAGAGAAGTCGCTGATGATGTTGGCATATCAGTTGGCTCATGCCATGAAATTTTTTCGGATGTTTTGGGTATAAAGCGTGTGACAGCAAAATTCGTTCCAAAATTGTTGAATTTCGAACAAAAACAGTGGCGAATGGAAGTTGCTCAGGAGTCGCTAAATGAAGTTAATAACGATGCAGAACTACTAAAACGTGTTATAACAGGTGACGAAATATGGGTATACGGTTATGACGTCGAAACTACGGCTCAATCGTCTCAGTGGAGGCATTCTGGATCGCCTAGACCGAAAAAGGCTCGACAAGTGCGGTCGAATGTGAAGGTTATGTTCACTGTATTCTTCGATTTTAATGGCATAGTGCATCATGAATTCTTGCCACAAGGTCAAACAATCAATAAGGAGTACTACCTAAAAGTTGAACGCCGTTTGTGTGAAGCAATCCGAAAAAAACGTCCGGATTTGTGGCAAAACAATTCATGGCTTTTGCACCACGATAATGCACTTGCTCACACTTCATTGCTTGTTCGTGAATTTTTGGTCAAAAACCAAAACTGTAACGATGCCTCAGCCTCCATATTCGCCAGATATGGCTCCATGTGACTTTTTTCTATTTCCAAAAATAAAGAGAACATTAAACGGCCGTCGTTTTGCAAGCATAGATGACATTAACAGCGAATCGCTAAAGGAGCTAAAAGCTATTACAAAGATCGAGTTTCAAAAGTGTTTCGAGGATTGGAAAAAGCGTTGGCAGAAGTGTATCCGAGGGGGATTACTTTGAAGGGGACAAAATAGATATTCATGAATAAATAAATATTTTTTTCATAAAACAAAGATTTTCGTTATTTTTTAACACACCTCGTATACTTACATGCAGTTGCCGCATCTTCAATTACATTTTACTTGTTATAGCCTTTTATTTTCATTTAATGTTCGGTAACGGATAACTAGAGCATGAAAATCTTCCAAAAAATTAACTTAAAATTGAAATCGCTTTATCTTAAATTTGCTAAGCAAGATTTGTCTCAGGAAGTCAGGATTAATTATGGGACTAGGATTAATTAATTAAGATAGTTCAGTTTTGTATCATTATTAAACAAAAGAAAAAGTATGGTGCTTTTTATTTCTAGTAGAAATTTTAGAAAGCTGAATGCTGAAAGTTTTAACCTTGCAGTAACATATAGTGTTAAGGAAGATAGTTTAAATAAAAATACAAGATTTTGTCATGTAAATCAAAGTCATATGAAGCTTAGAGCGCAATTAGTAGGATTTATCGAATTAACTAGCAAAAATGCATTCGTTATGAACGGCAAAGATGAGAAAGGTTATTATCCATGCGAACGTAAATGCTTGCGACAATGATAACAATTTTGGCGATGAGAACAAGCAAATTCTTTTTCTCTGATACTAAATTTATGTAATATAATTGCTGAGATTTTTGAAAATGTTAGAAGTAGAAATTTTAAGGTTCTACGATTATAGCGATTAGCCTGTTGGCGAAGAAGTTTGAGTCTTTTAAAATAAACAAAATATATTTAATGAGGGAATTATAAAGGGGAAAAAAGTGGTCTGTTTGTTGAATAAAATGAATTATTTTATTAAAATAATTTATATTTGTTTTTAGAGGGTGATATTAACTAACTAACTTTTTAATTATGCGCGATAATCCTGTTACTAATCAGATCTTAGTGTGGATTGAACTTTATCCACACCCACCTATTCTTACAGTTGAAATTGACAGACAATATTCTGAGTTATTAAAGAATATTTTTGATTACAATTTTTTGTATAAATAAATAGTAATTATTTTTAAAAAATTAAATAATTCTACTCCCGATTATAATCACCCAGCGGCTAAAACGACAGGCCTAATCTGTTTTTCAATAAGATCTAAAAATATATGAATCTTATTTTTTGACAATTCTTTACCCTCCTTCACCCTAGATAAGCACCTTATAACTCATGGAAAATAAATGTTACAACCGAGATAGGAACACAAATGTGCGAGTTTTTTAAAGAAAAATATTCGTTAGAGCATATGATAAGCAAAGATGACTTGTATACAAATTCAACAAAAAGCAGTTAAAAGTTTTGCAGTTCTTAAAACTACAAGAAATGTGACGAAAGATCACGAGGTTAATTATAGATTATCGAAATTATCACTCACGACGTGAAATTAAGTCGATGTTAGCAGATATGTGCAAATAAGCAATCTGTTTCCTTATTAATACCGATATATTATGTACGTGAGTGGCGACTCTGCATCTTAAATTTGATGACGAAGCCCTGCAATTTTTAATTTGTCACCTGACGCAACGGTAATTACGACATTCCGCAGGTTGCTTTATGATTATTAAACAGTGAAACATAAAAAAACTGTTGATACAATGGTTTTCTACGCTTGGGATATCACAGTGGACTTATTTTTCGTCACCGGTTACAATACGATGTAAAAATCCCAACCGATTCTCTCTTTGAATAGCTATTCACAAAAAAAAACATCGTTCAACATATCTTATCTTCAATTTGTACGGAACCCAATTTCCTTGCTTCTGTATAATTTCCGTGGCTTTGAGGTGATTCAGAATTGCTTGTTGAGTGACTCCCAATGATACTCCTAATTCTTCTTCTGTTCCGCCGCCATGCCAGTCCTCGACATAAAAATCACCGCTCTTAAAACGTGCTGTCATGAAGAGCAGTCTCACCGTAAGTTCTAGAGAGTAACCCTCGAGATTCGATAACCCTCAGCTGCAGTTTTCTTCAAATGAAAACAGAAAATCAACATTCCCCGCAAATGACAAGAATTAGGCTCGAAAACTGACATCTTCCATCGACAATGCACTTCTGATACAAACACAAACTCGCTAATGTAGTGCTATCATTTGTGACGGGCGGATTTGCGCGCGCGAGCAGGGAGTCAGCTGGGCACCGCGGCCGCGGGGCGGGAAGGGCGCGCGTTAATTGGGAAAATGCGCGACCGCGCCGCGCCGTTTAGTTTCGCGCCGGGCGCCGAATCATCGGCCCCGATCGCCGATCGTAGGGAGGCGACGCGCGAGCGAACGAGAGAGTTACGAAGAGAGCGAAGGAGGGAGAGAGAAAGAGCGAGCCCAGCTGACGCGTGGCCCCGACACCACCTGGGGACGCGTGAGGAAGCCGCGGCGACTTCCCGGCCGGATTGTGGCCGGGACCACTGACGAGGAGGCGACGGCCAGGTAGGGCCGTATCATAGCATGCCCCGCGAATGAGAGAGAGAGAGAGGTGCGGGCGCGGTCCCCCCCCCCCCAAATATCGTGAGTTGATGTGCGACCCGGTGAGGGTTCGGGCGAGGCGAGGTGCCTATAGGGTCACCAAGGCTTCGGCCCGATACCCGAGGTCCCGAGGTCAGCCCGTGGGGGCTCGTCGGCCGGGTCGAAAGGCGAAATGCGCGGTGCCAGAGGGAGGCGTGCGGGGCGAGCGGGCCAGCGGCAACTTTTGTACAGGCAAATGCGGCGGGGCGGGTTTGTCCCCCCGTCGCCCTTTATATATTAAATAAATATACATTTTGGAAAGATATGCCCTCCCGTGTGATAATTTTGGTAGACCCTCCCTCCTCCCGACTTCATAACCGCCGCGATCGACGTAGGCCAGCCGCCCGGGCTGCCCAGGCCGGGTCCCCTCCGGGGCGACCGCAGGGACCTGCATCAGGACAGGATGGCGCGACCGGAGGAAAAATGGCGTGGGGCTCCGAGCCGAAAAGCACCACGTCACAAATGGCGACCGTGACAGGACGCCGGCATGCGTCTGTGTTAAAGCGGGAAGTCGCGGGTGGGGGGAGTTGTCCCCAGGTGTCCCCCAGGAGTTGTGAGGTGAGGAGGCGAGGGGCGGCCGCCCGTGCTAGGAGGCGGGCTGCCTTCACGTATATTTGTGGCCGGAAAGGGTACCCGTAGAGGTGCCCGTGAATGGAGGTCGCGCGCGGACCTGGAGCGCGCCTTCGAGGCGTCCTTAAACTCGCGCGTGAGCAATGTTGTTGTGCGGAGGTCGCAAGACCGCGCGTGGGCAATGTAAACTTTGCCGCGCGCGGTGACCTCGTCGTCGAGACGTAGGAGAGGCTCGTACGGCCGAAAGCGAGTACGAGGGAACCTCCGCGCGGCGCGGGGGGAGAGCCCGGCTGGGGATCTTCGCGGGACGCGGCGCGGAGGGAGTAGCGCCGAACGGGGAGAGCCCGGCTGGGGATCTTCGCGGGTCGCGGCGCGGAGGGAGTAGCGCCGAACGGGGAGAGCCCGGCTGGGGATCTTCGCGGGACGCGGCGCGGAGGGAATAGCGCCGAACGGGGAGAGCCCGGCTGGGGATCTTCGCGGGACGCGGCGCGGAGGGCATAGCGCCGAACGGGGAGAGCCCGGCTGGGGATCTTCGTGGGACGCGGCGCGGAGGGGGTAGCGCCGATCGGGGAGAGCCCGGCTGGGGATCTTCGCGGGACGAGGCGCGGAGGGAGTAGCGCCGAACGGGGAGAGCCCGGTTGGGGATCTCCGCGGGCGCGGTCGGAGGGGAATGCTGAGCTTATGGAGGTTAAGCAGCAATCGCCGCGTACCGTACTTGGATGGGTGACCACCTCGTGCGGGAGGTTAAGCAGCAATCGCCGCGTACCGTACTTGGATGGGTGACCCTCTCGAATGAAATTTTTGCTGTTCCAATGATAATTTCGGGGGATTTCTTTCGTTCTTTGTCAGCCTGAAAAATTTCGAGAAATCCTTCGCGAGCCAATGAGCCCGTGGCGTGCGACAGCGAATTTTTTTATGTTGGTTTGTTTAAACAAACTAACATGATTAATTCAATTGCGCACGTTACGGATGTCTGATCTCGTTGATTTCTTTTTCAATTAATAGAGTGGGATCAGCGCCCCAGCTAGGCTGCAGAAACAATGGCTAGAAGTCGTTTATTTAATTGTTATTAATAATTAAATGAATGAATTTGATAACGCCATTGCTTTTTGTATTCCCATGATCAAGCTAATAGATGCAGCACTCCAGAATTTCAATAGCCCGTGGACGCACCTAGTTCAGGTGTGATGGGCATGATCAAGCCCCCAGGGAGTGTTACATGGAAAGCGAGTGGGGGGAGGGGAACCCAGTGGATGTACTTTCGAGGTATTTTCGTGCGCCCGAGGCATCTATGGGCGCGTCTGGCGGGTCACTAGGAAACATCCAGGTATTTCGCCCGGGATGGCCCTTTAGCAACAGATTCTGTAGGAATAAATAATTTAAATTTAACAATAAAGTAGGTTGGTCTTTTAGGTTAGGGGAATTGTTTGAGGACCAAACAAATGATCCTGGACCAGGTCAGAGTGACCAAGGAGGGATGATCCCGAGGGTGGGTTGTCTGCTGGGGGAGGGGGGAGGATTACCTTTCAGATAGCGGTATGAAGCAGCCCGATATTGGGATGTGACTTGAAACCTGCTCGAGAATTTCTTATCATTTCCCAATTTAGAATAAGTCGGTGATTAGTACCGCAATTAGAATCGTCCCGAACCCCACCCTACTAGCAGAACAGCCTAGACTAGCGGAAAATTCAGTGGCCAGCGACCTGTATGGTTCAGGCTTGTTTTAGTTTAGAGTTAGTGTGTGTGTGGAGAGTCTTGGAGACAGGGGAGGGATGGAGACAATCAGCCACGCCTAGTGGGGCTGTATCAAAGCAGGCGCAGTGGGAGGTGGGATTGTTTCTTCCGGTCCCCTGGGCTCGGGGTTAGCGAAATCCGGATTCGCGCCCCGCTGCTGATTTTATAAATGTTTAGATATAAGCAGGATCGTGTGTCGTCAGGGAATTTTTCTAGGTTAGGAGGTCACTCTCAACCCCTCTGGAGGCTCAGCCGGGAGGGGCGTCGCGTAGCCGATTAATCAGGACAATCGGTACGACGACAGGAGTGTTAAGGGTCGACCCATTCCTTTTCCGATGGCTTCGCCAGGAAAGCGCTATCGCCGAGGACTGCCGATCAGTCGAGGCATGGCAAGGGGTGGGCGACCCCCGATGCGTCTGTTTCCGATGGCTCAGCCGGGAAACACCCCACATAGGAGCAACCTAGGATCCTGGGGTAAAGGACGTAGTTTTAGCAGTCCAGTGTTCTCCGAGGGCTTCGCCGGGAGAGTGCCGCCTACTAAAATGGCCAAGGGCAAATGTAGGGGGCAGCGCTAGACTGCATTTAGTATGTAGAACAGGGAATTAGACTTAGGATAGGGAAGGATGATTGTCGCTAAAGGGCCAGATCAAAGGAATATTTAGATTGCTACCCGGGGGAACGCCCCTATCCCACATTACCGATTTCGGGGAAATGCCTGCGAGCGTGGGGGGAATACTCCTCTCTCTCGACCGTACCAATATTATATATCAATATAAATATTTACTTGTGATGTTGTATTTTCTTTAATTTGGGGGCCAGGAGATTGTAGGAGTGAATTCCTCCGCGTCTGTATTCAGGCGTCCCACCGAATCAAAACGAGGTCGTTGGGATAGTTTTGGCAAAACCAGGGCGGCAGCAAAAGAAAGGTGGACCCTGCGGGATCAGGAAGGAGGAGGCTCAGGTTTGACGAGCCGGCTCGGGGGATGGAACCACCACCCCGGGCCCCGTCCGTTAAGGGAGAGCAGCAGGGAAGGTTGGGAATCCAGAGCGAGGAGGGGCAGGCCCGTTTGGCCAACCCCTTTGCCCGAAACGTGGGCAGGTTCGAGGATGAGGACCAGGACATGCAGGCTTATAAGCTGCGAGTCCGAGCATTATTAGAAGACAGGACGGCCAGAAAGCTCCGACGGGAGGTATTAGCACTCTCGCTTACGGAGGTGGCCCTTAAATTGGTGACCGGTAACCTCCATTTTAGAGGAACGGAGCCAGAATTGCGGGAGCGGCTTTGGCGCTCCCTGGTCAGGTCGGCAAGGCCGGAGGCGGACGTGCCTTGGATTGTCGGCTATGATGATGACCCGGGGGTCGACCGACGCCCGATTCCGCTATGTTGCGACGCCCTGTGGGTTGGCCGCCAGAAGGCAGCCCGACCCGATAAACAAGCTGAACAACCGGGCCAGTCAGCGTTGGAGAGTTCGGCAGAGAGCATCCGGGACGTCATGTCTCAAAAACCTGGTCCAGAGGTGCTGGAAGGACGGGATTCGGGGCGGATCGTTCGATCAGCTCTACTCCCTAGCTTGCAGCCGGCACATGGTCGGGAAGGACCATTGGGACCCGTACTCCAGTGGTCGGGAACTGACGCGCCCCGTTTGACCGCCAATCCAATCCCGTTTGGGATTTCAGGAGTAGGCGTCCTCCCCTACATCAACCAGTACCATAGAGTACTGTCGGGACTGGAGCCTCAGATTGAGAATTTGCGAGGGGCGGTTGGCAGAGTCCAAATCGCGGCAGGCATGACGCACACCGTAGGGGAGGTTCCGAAATGGGATAGAGGAGCAGCGTCGTCACTTCCTCCTCAGTGCCCTCCTGCTGCATCTACCCCCGATCACAGGCGATCGATACCTCTCGAGAGGGGAGCGAGGGGAAGGGAGATCGAGAGATCCTCGGAGGGGTCCGATACTTCGGAGGATTCGGATGGATCATTGGATGATCTGTTCAGGAGTAGTGTGCGTAGGGATCGCGGAGGGCTGAGCAGGAGAGGGGAGGTGACTGGAGCACCAGCCCCGGTCAGGGAAGGTGGACGAGGCCCAGTGAGGCCTTCACAGTCCGCGGATAGGACTAGTAGAAGAAGGGATGGATCGGGAGGACGTCCAAGCTATCCGGGAGCGGAGGGGCCAATGAGATCAGATGATGATCTTCTTTGCGCCCGAGTTTTGCGGGATGCCGCCCTAACCTTCTCCAATCATGAAAAGGAGGACGCGATGGAATTCCTGCAAGGGGTTACACTGATCCGGAATAGGGATCGGTTTACGAAGAGATGCCTAATAGCGGCACTCCACTCCGTGCTCGCGAAGGATGCACGTCGTTGGTATCAGGACCTGGAGCGTACGTTTGTGGATTGGCCCGCGTTCTCCAACGCTTTTCAGGCCAGATTCTGCCAACGAGTCTCGGACACGGATCTACGACGGGATGTGGAGAACATGCGCCAGGGAAACAGGACGATTGGCCAGTTCGTGAGCGCGTTTAGAGCTCAGGCCAGTCGGCTTCGGCGCCCTCTATCCGAGCGTCGTCAGATCCGCATGATTTTGGAGAGAGTCCGATCCGAGTTCAGGGAATACCTGATGGATAAGGACATCGAGACCCTGGATAGGTTGGTCCAACTAGGGGGACGGAGGGAGAGGATCAACCTCCTAAACGAACGTTACGAGAGCCAGGAGGCCCGTACGTCTAAGGGAGAGCCGTCACCAGCGCCCTGGAGGAGATGATCCGTTATCAGACGAGACGTCCAGCACCCCAATGGAGACCGGGTACCGTCCATTGCCGATGGCTGGAAGCCCATTGCCCTTGAGGGCACCAGACCCACCACCACCAGCAACGCCCCGGCCAGGACAACAGCAGCAGGAGGAAAGACACCCGGAGGGCGGTGATGGGGGCAGCGGCCCCCAGGGTGTAACACCGACGTCCCTATGGCGGAGCCAACCGCGGAGGCCGAATGGCGGAATTTTGGGAGCCCGGAAGGGGCTAGGCGCGCGCGGCAGCCGCCCTTTTGGGTCAGACTGGACATCAACGGGGGATGTCAAGTCTGAGGGGGGGCTGTGACGGGCGGATTTGCGCGCGCGAGCAGGGAGTCAGCTGGGCACCGCGGCCGCGGGGCGGGAAGGGCGCGCGTTAATTGGGAAAATGCGCGACCGCGCCGCGCCGTTTAGTTTCGCGCCGGGCGCCGAATCATCGGCCCCGATCGCCGATCGTAGGGAGGCGACGCGCGAGCGAACGAGAGAGTTACGAAGAGAGCGAAGGAGGGAGAGAGAAAGAGCGAGCCCAGCTGACGCGTGGCCCCGACACCACCTGGGGACGCGTGAGGAAGCCGCGGCGACTTCCCGGCCGGATTGTGGCCGGGACCACCGACGAGGAGGCGACGGCCAGGTAGGGCCGTATCATAGCATGCCCCGCGAATGAGAGAGAGAGAGAGGTGCGGGCGCGGTCCCCCCCCCCCCCCCCAAATATCGTGAGTTGATGTGCGACCCGGTGAGGGTTCGGGCGAGGCGAGGTGCCTATAGGGTCACCAAGGCTTCGGCCCGATACCCGAGGTCCCGAGGTCAGCCCGTGGGGGCTCGTCGGCCGGGTCGAAAGGCGAAATGCGCGGTGCCAGAGGGAGGCGTGCGGGGCGAGCGGGCCAGCGGCAACTTTTGTACAGGCAAATGCGGCGGGGCGGGTTTGTCCCCCCGTCGCCCTTTATATATTAAATAAATATACATTTTGGAAAGATATGCCCTCCCGTGTGATAATTTTGGTAGACCCTCCCTCTTCCCGACTTCATAACCGCCGCGACCGACGTAGGCCAGCCGCCCGGGCTGGCCCGGCCGGGTCCCCTCCGGGGCGACCGCAGGGACCTGCATCAGGGCAGGATGGCGCGACCGGAGGAAAAATGGCGTGGGGCTCCGGGCCGAAAAGCACCACGTCACACATTATGTTGACAGATGTGCAACCTTAAATTGTATTAAATTTTTTACCTGCCTATTTCAACCGACACTTACCGCTGCATCCATATACCGAAAAACAGTGGAAGCGAAGTTGCACACGTTAGTGTGCAACATAGTTTCAATAATCAATCGAAATCAAGAAATAATATAAATAAAATATACACTTCTGTGTTCTCATAATCAAAATGAATTTTGATATAAAATTAGATATTTTCTATTGATAAATCAAAAAGCAATTCTGTTAACTGAGGCGATATTCTAAGTTAACCAGACTTTATTAAATACTTAAGTACTTAACGATTACAAAATAAATAACTCAGTTACTATATCAAAATATTAATGTTGTTTATTATACCAGTTGCGACGAGTATCTCGCCGTGGTCACAGCGGTACTGAGCACGTGCTCGCCGCCTTGACCATGCGCCGAGTGGGGGGCAATGGGCTGCGCGAAATTCGGCGCACCGCGGTAATTATCGCGCGGGAAAACGCGCGGGCCGCGGCGGCTAATCAAGGAGAGAGGGCAATTAGGCGCGCGATCGGCCCTCGATCCTTGCTCGATCGCACGATTTAGATTAGTGTGTCTCGGGACACGGCTTCTCCCGAGACGTTTCGCAGCGGAGCGCTACGTCCCTTTTCGCGTGACGCGTTCTTAGTTTATAGAGAGAGTGAGTGAGAGAGAGAGAGAGATAGAGTGATAGATTGAAAGAGAGAGAGAGAGAGAGAGGTGCATTATAGTGCAGGTGCACTGTAGCTGAAGGATCGAGGAAATAACCTTGCGACGCTTCGATCTCGCCCTTGCGGGTTAGAGATTGGTGAAGCAAGGTTCAACGACAACAAGCTAATTTTGGGACGCTTTGATCTCGCCCTTGCGGGTTGGAGATTGGCGAAACAAAACAAGCTCTTCCCGCCAATTCGGAGATCGCCGCCGTTAGAGTAAGTAAATTTAAATAATATATACATTTTATAACGCGTGCGCGATCATCCGCGTCGGGAGAGAGAGAGAGAGAGACAGAGAGAGACAGAGAGAGAAAGTTATTAGATAGGGTCGTTGTTTGTCGGGTTAATTTTTGTACATTTTATTATAATAAATAATTTATTAATTCAACATTTAAAACATCCGCGTAATTATTTCGCGCGCCTTTCCCTATTTTCGCGTTCCTTACAGCAGCGAGCGCCCAGGCTTGCTCCGCCGCGTCCGCGGATTTTCCGTGCGACGACATCGAGCGGGAGGAAAGGACGGAAAGTCCTTAAGTCGCGTGGTGGCTGGGAGCCGGGCGAAATTAGCCACCCGGTAACCGCCACGTGACACAGTATAACTAAAAAAAGTATCATAAAAATTCACATTTTATTGATTAAGAACAATATTTTTAACACTATTTGCATACTGCTGAGAGCGATGAAGCTTTTTTGCTTCTTGAAGTAGAAGATTATGTAAAAGCGATGATCGTATATCCGAAGAATGCGTTAAAATACTTGGAAATGGATTATCTGAAAAATAAATTAATAAAATTAGTTTATTTTCTGAATTATACATATAAATTATAAATCATTTTGTTATAATTATTTACATAATTGTAGAAATAGAGTAAAATAATAATGTTACAGTATTACACAAAATTTGGATGTTTATTCTCTTGCTATTAATATAATTTTATCATTTAACATTTCCCTTAAATCGTGCACTTTACTGTCATAATCGATATAAGAAAATAAATAGTATAGACGTTTATATTAGTTCTTACTAGCAGTATTATTGATAAATAATCTCCATATTCAGTTATAAAACTTAACTCATAGCTAAAACAAATCATTGCCGATCAGCCGACTGTCGACATACGGATTTTCGACTCTCCGCGAGCTTTCGTAGGCTTAATCAATTATCGCCCGTAAAATGCATTCGAAAGACGCATTTTACTCGTTTCGGTGCATGGCTTACGGGCCATCGAACAGCCCGAAATATCCTCGATTATCAACGAATTAAAAATACTAATTGCGCCTTTATTTAAACAATTTGAGATTCTTTAGTCAATAATTTAGTATTAACGATAACAATCAGATAAGTGCAACGTTAAATCGTATAAATTGAGTTTCATTACATATTTTCTATTTTAATCTAATGTGCGGTTAAAATCAAGTTGCAGTATCGATCCTCAGATCGAGTATTGACTGAGGCATGTTAAATTGTTTAAATAAAGACGCAATATTTTTAATTTCTTGATAACCGAGTGCATTTCGGGCTGTACGGTAAGGCCTCTACGCCGCGGTAAAGCAGTTACGGGCAGGTCACGGCTAAAGTCTACGAAAGCTCGCGGAGATGTGCAAATCCGTATGTCCACAATCGGTTGATCGGCTCCAACAATTGGTGTTACCAATACAGGCGGTACGTCATATACAGCTGCAGGCAAACAGCGTCAACTACATGAGCGCGCTTGTTCGCGCGCACTCACTCTTTGTATCCGATCGGAGCCGAGTTGGCTTTCGGTAACGATCGGGTGTACCAATACAGACAAACAGGTCGCTCGCGCGCAGACACGCACACAAACAGCGCCGCGTACCGTACTTGGATGGGTGACCACCTCGTGCGGGAGGTTAAGCAGCAATCGCCGCGTACCGTACTTGGATGGGTGACCCTCTCGAATGAAATTTTTGCTGTTCCAATGATAATTTCGGGGGATTTCTTTCGTTCTTTGTCAGCCTGAAAAATTTCGAGAAATCCTTCGCGAGCCAATGAGCCCGTGGCGTGCGACAGCGAATTTTTTTATGTTGGTTTGTTTAAACAAACTAACATGATTAATTCAATTGCGCACGTTACGGATGTCTGATCTCGTTGATTTCTTTTTCAATTAATAGAGTGGGATCAGCGCCCCAGCTAGGCTGCAGAAACAATGGCTAGAAGTCGTTTATTTAATTGTTATTAATAATTAAATGAATGAATTTGATAACGCCATTGCTTTTTGTATTCCCATGATCAAGCTAATAGATGCAGCACTCCAGAATTTCAATAGCCCGTGGACGCACCTAGTTCAGGTGTGATGGGCATGATCAAGCCCCCAGGGAGTGTTACATGGAAAGCGAGTGGGGGGAGGGGAACCCAGTGGATGTACTTTCGAGGTATTTTCGTGCGCCCGAGGCATCTATGGGCGCGTCTGGCGGGTCACTAGGAAACATCCAGGTATTTCGCCCGGGATGGCCCTTTAGCAACAGATTCTGTAGGAATAAATAATTTAAATTTAACAATAAAGTAGGTTGGTCTTTTAGGTTAGGGGAATTGTTTGAGGACCAAACAAATGATCCTGGACCAGGTCAGAGTGACCAAGGAGGGATGATCCCGAGGGTGGGTTGTCTGCTGGGGGAGGGGGGAGGATTACCTTTCAGATAGCGGTATGAAGCAGCCCGATATTGGGATGTGACTTGAAACCTGCTCGAGAATTTCTTATCATTTCCCAATTTAGAATAAGTCGGTGATTAGTACCGCAATTAGAATCGTCCCGAACCCCACCCTACTAGCAGAACAGCCTAGACTAGCGGAAAATTCAGTGGCCAGCGACCTGTATGGTTCAGGCTTGTTTTAGTTTAGAGTTAGTGTGTGTGTGGAGAGTCTTGGAGACAGGGGAGGGATGGAGACAATCAGCCACGCCTAGTGGGGCTGTATCAAAGCAGGCGCAGTGGGAGGTGGGATTGTTTCTTCCGGTCCCCTGGGCTCGGGGTTAGCGAAATCCGGATTCGCGCCCCGCTGCTGATTTTATAAATGTTTAGATATAAGCAGGATCGTGTGTCGTCAGGGAATTTTTCTAGGTTAGGAGGTCACTCTCAACCCCTCTGGAGGCTCAGCCGGGAGGGGCGTCGCGTAGCCGATTAATCAGGACAATCGGTACGACGACAGGAGTGTTAAGGGTCGACCCATTCCTTTTCCGATGGCTTCGCCAGGAAAGCGCTATCGCCGAGGACTGCCGATCAGTCGAGGCATGGCAAGGGGTGGGCGACCCCCGATGCGTCTGTTTCCGATGGCTCAGCCGGGAAACACCCCACATAGGAGCAACCTAGGATCCTGGGGTAAAGGACGTAGTTTTAGCAGTCCAGTGTTCTCCGAGGGCTTCGCCGGGAGAGTGCCGCCTACTAAAATGGCCAAGGGCAAATGTAGGGGGCAGCGCTAGACTGCATTTAGTATGTAGAACAGGGAATTAGACTTAGGATAGGGAAGGATGATTGTCGCTAAAGGGCCAGATCAAAGGAATATTTAGATTGCTACCCGGGGGAACGCCCCTATCCCACATTACCGATTTCGGGGAAATGCCTGCGAGCGTGGGGGGAATACTCCTCTCTCTCGACCGTACCAATATTATATATCAATATAAATATTTACTTGTGATGTTGTATTTTCTTTAATTTGGGGGCCAGGAGATTGTAGGAGTGAATTCCTCCGCGTCTGTATTCAGGCGTCCCACCGAATCAAAACGAGGTCGTTGGGATAGTTTTGGCAAAACCAGGGCGGCAGCAAAAGAAAGGTGGACCCTGCGGGATCAGGAAGGAGGAGGCTCAGGTTTGACGAGCCGGCTCGGGGGATGGAACCACCACCCCGGGCCCCGTCCGTTAAGGGAGAGCAGCAGGGAAGGTTGGGAATCCAGAGCGAGGAGGGGCAGGCCCGTTTGGCCAACCCCTTTGCCCGAAACGTGGGCAGGTTCGAGGATGAGGACCAGGACATGCAGGCTTATAAGCTGCGAGTCCGAGCATTATTAGAAGACAGGACGGCCAGAAAGCTCCGACGGGAGGTATTAGCACTCTCGCTTACGGAGGTGGCCCTTAAATTGGTGACCGGTAACCTCCATTTTAGAGGAACGGAGCCAGAATTGCGGGAGCGGCTTTGGCGCTCCCTGGTCAGGTCGGCAAGGCCGGAGGCGGACGTGCCTTGGATTGTCGGCTATGATGATGACCCGGGGGTCGACCGACGCCCGATTCCGCTATGTTGCGACGCCCTGTGGGTTGGCCGCCAGAAGGCAGCCCGACCCGATAAACAAGCTGAACAACCGGGCCAGTCAGCGTTGGAGAGTTCGGCAGAGAGCATCCGGGACGTCATGTCTCAAAAACCTGGTCCAGAGGTGCTGGAAGGACGGGATTCGGGGCGGATCGTTCGATCAGCTCTACTCCCTAGCTTGCAGCCGGCACATGGTCGGGAAGGACCATTGGGACCCGTACTCCAGTGGTCGGGAACTGACGCGCCCCGTTTGACCGCCAATCCAATCCCGTTTGGGATTTCAGGAGTAGGCGTCCTCCCCTACATCAACCAGTACCATAGAGTACTGTCGGGACTGGAGCCTCAGATTGAGAATTTGCGAGGGGCGGTTGGCAGAGTCCAAATCGCGGCAGGCATGACGCACACCGTAGGGGAGGTTCCGAAATGGGATAGAGGAGCAGCGTCGTCACTTCCTCCTCAGTGCCCTCCTGCTGCATCTACCCCCGATCACAGGCGATCGATACCTCTCGAGAGGGGAGCGAGGGGAAGGGAGATCGAGAGATCCTCGGAGGGGTCCGATACTTCGGAGGATTCGGATGGATCATTGGATGATCTGTTCAGGAGTAGTGTGCGTAGGGATCGCGGAGGGCTGAGCAGGAGAGGGGAGGTGACTGGAGCACCAGCCCCGGTCAGGGAAGGTGGACGAGGCCCAGTGAGGCCTTCACAGTCCGCGGATAGGACTAGTAGAAGAAGGGATGGATCGGGAGGACGTCCAAGCTATCCGGGAGCGGAGGGGCCAATGAGATCAGATGATGATCTTCTTTGCGCCCGAGTTTTGCGGGATGCCGCCCTAACCTTCTCCAATCATGAAAAGGAGGACGCGATGGAATTCCTGCAAGGGGTTACACTGATCCGGAATAGGGATCGGTTTACGAAGAGATGCCTAATAGCGGCACTCCACTCCGTGCTCGCGAAGGATGCACGTCGTTGGTATCAGGACCTGGAGCGTACGTTTGTGGATTGGCCCGCGTTCTCCAACGCTTTTCAGGCCAGATTCTGCCAACGAGTCTCGGACACGGATCTACGACGGGATGTGGAGAACATGCGCCAGGGAAACAGGACGATTGGCCAGTTCGTGAGCGCGTTTAGAGCTCAGGCCAGTCGGCTTCGGCGCCCTCTATCCGAGCGTCGTCAGATCCGCATGATTTTGGAGAGAGTCCGATCCGAGTTCAGGGAATACCTGATGGATAAGGACATCGAGACCCTGGATAGGTTGGTCCAACTAGGGGGACGGAGGGAGAGGATCAACCTCCTAAACGAACGTTACGAGAGCCAGGAGGCCCGTACGTCTAAGGGAGAGCCGTCACCAGCGCCCTGGAGGAGATGATCCGTTATCAGACGAGACGTCCAGCACCCCAATGGAGACCGGGTACCGTCCATTGCCGATGGCTGGAAGCCCATTGCCCTTGAGGGCACCAGACCCACCACCACCAGCAACGCCCCGGCCAGGACAACAGCAGCAGGAGGAAAGACACCCGGAGGGCGGTGATGGGGGCAGCGGCCCCCAGGGTGTAACACCGACGTCCCTATGGCGGAGCCAACCGCGGAGGCCGAATGGCGGAATTTTGGGAGCCCGGAAGGGGCTAGGCGCGCGCGGCAGCCGCCCTTTTGGGTCAGACTGGACATCAACGGGGGATGTCAAGTCTGAGGGGGGGCTGTGACGGGCGGATTTGCGCGCGCGAGCAGGGAGTCAGCTGGGCACCGCGGCCGCGGGGCGGGAAGGGCGCGCGTTAATTGGGAAAATGCGCGACCGCGCCGCGCCGTTTAGTTTCGCGCCGGGCGCCGAATCATCGGCCCCGATCGCCGATCGTAGGGAGGCGACGCGCGAGCGAACGAGAGAGTTACGAAGAGAGCGAAGGAGGGAGAGAGAAAGAGCGAGCCCAGCTGACGCGTGGCCCCGACACCACCTGGGGACGCGTGAGGAAGCCGCGGCGACTTCCCGGCCGGATTGTGGCCGGGACCACCGACGAGGAGGCGACGGCCAGGTAGGGCCGTATCATAGCATGCCCCGCGAATGAGAGAGAGAGAGAGGTGCGGGCGCGGTCCCCCCCCCCCCCCCAAATATCGTGAGTTGATGTGCGACCCGGTGAGGGTTCGGGCGAGGCGAGGTGCCTATAGGGTCACCAAGGCTTCGGCCCGATACCCGAGGTCCCGAGGTCAGCCCGTGGGGGCTCGTCGGCCGGGTCGAAAGGCGAAATGCGCGGTGCCAGAGGGAGGCGTGCGGGGCGAGCGGGCCAGCGGCAACTTTTGTACAGGCAAATGCGGCGGGGCGGGTTTGTCCCCCCGTCGCCCTTTATATATTAAATAAATATACATTTTGGAAAGATATGCCCTCCCGTGTGATAATTTTGGTAGACCCTCCCTCTTCCCGACTTCATAACCGCCGCGACCGACGTAGGCCAGCCGCCCGGGCTGGCCCGGCCGGGTCCCCTCCGGGGCGACCGCAGGGACCTGCATCAGGGCAGGATGGCGCGACCGGAGGAAAAATGGCGTGGGGCTCCGGGCCGAAAAGCACCACGTCACACATTATGTTGACAGATGTGCAACCTTAAATTGTATTAAATTTTTTACCTGCCTATTTCAACCGACACTTACCGCTGCATCCATATACCGAAAAACAGTGGAAGCGAAGTTGCACACGTTAGTGTGCAACATAGTTTCAATAATCAATCGAAATCAAGAAATAATATAAATAAAATATACACTTCTGTGTTCTCATAATCAAAATGAATTTTGATATAAAATTAGATATTTTCTATTGATAAATCAAAAAGCAATTCTGTTAACTGAGGCGATATTCTAAGTTAACCAGACTTTATTAAATACTTAAGTACTTAACGATTACAAAATAAATAACTCAGTTACTATATCAAAATATTAATGTTGTTTATTATACCAGTTGCGACGAGTATCTCGCCGTGGTCACAGCGGTACTGAGCACGTGCTCGCCGCCTTGACCATGCGCCGAGTGGGGGGCAATGGGCTGCGCGAAATTCGGCGCACCGCGGTAATTATCGCGCGGGAAAACGCGCGGGCCGCGGCGGCTAATCAAGGAGAGAGGGCAATTAGGCGCGCGATCGGCCCTCGATCCTTGCTCGATCGCACGATTTAGATTAGTGTGTCTCGGGACACGGCTTCTCCCGAGACGTTTCGCAGCGGAGCGCTACGTCCCTTTTCGCGTGACGCGTTCTTAGTTTATAGAGAGAGTGAGTGAGAGAGAGAGAGAGATAGAGTGATAGATTGAAAGAGAGAGAGAGAGAGAGAGGTGCATTATAGTGCAGGTGCACTGTAGCTGAAGGATCGAGGAAATAACCTTGCGACGCTTCGATCTCGCCCTTGCGGGTTAGAGATTGGTGAAGCAAGGTTCAACGACAACAAGCTAATTTTGGGACGCTTTGATCTCGCCCTTGCGGGTTGGAGATTGGCGAAACAAAACAAGCTCTTCCCGCCAATTCGGAGATCGCCGCCGTTAGAGTAAGTAAATTTAAATAATATATACATTTTATAACGCGTGCGCGATCATCCGCGTCGGGAGAGAGAGAGAGAGAGACAGAGAGAGACAGAGAGAGAAAGTTATTAGATAGGGTCGTTGTTTGTCGGGTTAATTTTTGTACATTTTATTATAATAAATAATTTATTAATTCAACATTTAAAACATCCGCGTAATTATTTCGCGCGCCTTTCCCTATTTTCGCGTTCCTTACAGCAGCGAGCGCCCAGGCTTGCTCCGCCGCGTCCGCGGATTTTCCGTGCGACGACATCGAGCGGGAGGAAAGGACGGAAAGTCCTTAAGTCGCGTGGTGGCTGGGAGCCGGGCGAAATTAGCCACCCGGTAACCGCCACGTGACACAGTATAACTAAAAAAAGTATCATAAAAATTCACATTTTATTGATTAAGAACAATATTTTTAACACTATTTGCATACTGCTGAGAGCGATGAAGCTTTTTTGCTTCTTGAAGTAGAAGATTATGTAAAAGCGATGATCGTATATCCGAAGAATGCGTTAAAATACTTGGAAATGGATTATCTGAAAAATAAATTAATAAAATTAGTTTATTTTCTGAATTATACATATAAATTATAAATCATTTTGTTATAATTATTTACATAATTGTAGAAATAGAGTAAAATAATAATGTTACAGTATTACACAAAATTTGGATGTTTATTCTCTTGCTATTAATATAATTTTATCATTTAACATTTCCCTTAAATCGTGCACTTTACTGTCATAATCGATATAAGAAAATAAATAGTATAGACGTTTATATTAGTTCTTACTAGCAGTATTATTGATAAATAATCTCCATATTCAGTTATAAAACTTAACTCATAGCTAAAACAAATCATTGCCGATCAGCCGACTGTCGACATACGGATTTTCGACTCTCCGCGAGCTTTCGTAGGCTTAATCAATTATCGCCCGTAAAATGCATTCGAAAGACGCATTTTACTCGTTTCGGTGCATGGCTTACGGGCCATCGAACAGCCCGAAATATCCTCGATTATCAACGAATTAAAAATACTAATTGCGCCTTTATTTAAACAATTTGAGATTCTTTAGTCAATAATTTAGTATTAACGATAACAATCAGATAAGTGCAACGTTAAATCGTATAAATTGAGTTTCATTACATATTTTCTATTTTAATCTAATGTGCGGTTAAAATCAAGTTGCAGTATCGATCCTCAGATCGAGTATTGACTGAGGCATGTTAAATTGTTTAAATAAAGACGCAATATTTTTAATTTCTTGATAACCGAGTGCATTTCGGGCTGTACGGTAAGGCCTCTACGCCGCGGTAAAGCAGTTACGGGCAGGTCACGGCTAAAGTCTACGAAAGCTCGCGGAGATGTGCAAATCCGTATGTCCACAATCGGTTGATCGGCTCCAACAATTGGTGTTACCAATACAGGCGGTACGTCATATACAGCTGCAGGCAAACAGCGTCAACTACATGAGCGCGCTTGTTCGCGCGCACTCACTCTTTGTATCCGATCGGAGCCGAGTTGGCTTTCGGTAACGATCGGGTGTACCAATACAGACAAACAGGTCGCTCGCGCGCAGACACGCACACAAACAGCGCCGGCCCCATGGACATGATTCGTCGCTCGCGCTCCATTCTTCCCTCTCACTTGTTTCCCCTCATTTCTCCTCAAATGGATCGGCCTACGATTTCATCCGCGAGGGTATGTATTACTACAGCGCGACAAAACTGGCGCGGGTTGGTTATATTGTATCGGTGATCTCTCTATTCATCTCTGGTACCAGGTTCACACGGAACTGGCGGATGTTTATTTATTGGCGGTCATCAAGCAATAGGCGCCTTACTTTGGCGCTGATCGACCGCTGTCCGTCAGCCCGTGCGGCTAAGAAGCCTCGGAACATTTCAATCGTGGCCTGGCCGCGCGCAAGGCCTCAAAAATGCTCCCATTATCAATAACGTTGTATTTGCTAAAAAAAAGGAGTTAGTAAATTAACTACAGATCTCATAAAATAATTGTTATCTGTAAGAATAAGGCCGTCTTTGGGTAAGATCTGTAAAGAGAGCTTGCAGTTAAAATAAATGCAAAGACATGAGCGCAGAAAATTTTTTTGTAATTATAGTCGACAGTCAATAAATCCAGTATATGTTCGATTTGATACATTTAATATAAATTATACAATGGTTCGAGCTTTAGACATTTCTGGAAAATCGGCTTTCGACATTTTACTTCTTGTTTAAGTTCCCATATCAAGAGTGATAGATGAGTGGGTTCGAAACTAGTCCAACTCGATGCTAATCTACATTTTGAAGTCAAACGTTATAGCGAACCCTTCTATCAATGTTCGGAATATAATATAACAACGAAAATTATAGCTACGAAGCGTTCAGGGTAGTGCGAGTTTAACATTGTTGTGAAACGTCCATGCCGCACAGTGATTCCGTTTGGGAGTAAAAGCATTAAAAATTCGGGTTTCCTCCAGTTTTCGATGGATTTGAAAAATTCATAAACCAAAATGTTCATCTAGGGCTAAACTATGACGACGATCTGTTTTCCCCGCTGTAACCCTTACTGATTTAATTAGGTCTAAAATTCGCGCAAGTTGACCTGTGCAGATAAACAAAACTAAAAATTGACAATTAGTTTAACGTTTGATTACTGTCAATATCGTATCAAGAACACAAGACACCAATTTTCTTATTATTTCCCGAAATAACTACTATTGTGGTTCTACGGTTTGTATTGAGGCTCAGTTTAAGTAGGGGATTTCCCAGCCAATCCGCTTTCCTCTTACTATTATAACAACTATTATTATTAACTCCGAAAAAAATGTCTTCATTAGTTTCGAAGCATAAATTTAATTACCTCTGGAAATGTGCTGTTCTGAGCAAAATTTCTTTTGGAATTGCTGCACGAGCTCGACAAATCACTCATCTGTCAAATAATTAAATTTTATGACATGCAAGAGATATCTCAAAAGGAAACAGAACATACTATGTTCACATCGTTGTTTCCAAGTAAGTCTGATACTACGATAAGCGCATTTAAACAAACAGTTCTTAAGCACTATTTAAATATACTTTAAAATATCATTTCTGACGTAGTTTTCTGCTGTCTTTGAATCCGGTATTAAAAGCAGATGAAAATTTTATTACAGATTCAACAATTTTTGGATTAAAATGTATCAACAGAATCAATAATTTATACTGATTAAAGTATATTTAGAATTTTTTTGGTATGCTTCATAACTTTTAATTTAGAATTTCATGAATTTATTAACAAATTAATCATTTGAGTAACAAACTGTAGGCTTGCTTAAGAAAAATTGTCTATACTAGGTTTTCAATTACATAAATAGATTTCTTTATACTGTTATTATGACAATGAGACTTAAATGTTTAAAAAATTCTTTGTATTATGATCAGCAATACCTCCATGATATTTAGTAAATTCGGATTACGAAGTCGCTGATTATGAGCTGATGATTCGCAATCACCAACACATGCCATTGGTTGGCCACACGGACATGATTCATAGCTCACGCTTACCTCTTCGGTGTTCTTTGTTTTCACTTCTTCCCACGAGGCTAAAAGATTATAATTTTATTCGCAAAAGTGCGGATTACTACGTCGCGTCAAATTATGCGCGGCTCGAGACTATGGCATCAGCGATCGTTCTATTCATCTATAATATCAGTTGTAAACCACACAATGATCTTCGTGCAAAATTAATTTTTCTGTGCAACGGTGGACTATGGGAGCGATGAAAACGTGTTCCGGCTGGACAGCAAGTTTGATTTAATGTTAGGATGGCCCCGAGAATGGCCGGTCAGTTGCTCTGGAAAGAGCTGGTAGCGGGCGCTGCCGCGACTGAGCTCATCGTGTCTAGCTCAGGCGCCCGCGACTTCAGGGATTCCAGAGAGGTGGTAGGTGGCCCAGTGACAGAAGACAGGCAGCTTGAGTAAAAGATGTTTATTTAATACAGAAGGTCCTGTCCTGATCCAGACACCGTTTTCCTATGTTCTACGGAGAGTAAACTAGATTGGTCGAGGAAGCGCGGCGCGGCATCGACTGCGGACGGGCCGACCTGGGCGGTCGTTGGTGCGCCACGAGCGTTGGTCCAAAAAACGTCCTTCGCCGTACTCGACCTTTCAGTTGGGCTATGCTCTGCGAGAGCGTCTCCACGCGGACATAGGTCTGCTCGGCTCTACTGGCGGGGTCGAAGTGTCGAATCCGAAGAGCGCGCCGCTATTTGAGCGTGCGGGCGTAGCTGTTCCGAACTCGGTATGATGGTGGGGGGAACCCTGGAAGGGGCCCGGCGGATCTCGGAGGAGTATCGCGCGGATTAAACGCCCGTGCGCAAGGCTCTATAATCGAGCGATATCAAATAGAGCTCTCACTATATATAGTAACAAATAATTGTAACAAATAAAAATATAAAAGGACGATTGCCAATCACCAGAATAAGCGTCTAGAAAATAATCTAAATTATAAAAAAGTATGAAATAGAAGAAATATAATTAAAGACAAGGAATTTAAACGAAACACAAAAAGGATTACAAATTAACTTTTCTAAATAAAATATAAACATGGGTTATAATTGAACATTACCTTTAAATTCTAAAATTGCTCTTTTATAGTATGTTCCTGGGTATTTTCTTGGAGAGTTGTAAATATTCGTAAATGATGAGTTGTAATTTTGATATCGTGGTAATAATACATTAAACAGTTTATAAACTAGTTGTTTCTCTAAAATCCAGAAGCTAGAGAATTCTATCGTTGTTGTATCTTGAGGTCCGAATCGCAACGCTCTAGATATTAACTAAAATAAAAAAAATTATTAGATTTAATTATTATAATAAAATAGAAAATAAAATAATATTTGTTTAGTAGAATATTTCGATTTTATATTCTGAAATTTTGCGTCATTTTAAATTTCGATTCAGATTAATTCTGAACCTAAAATATTTTTGAAGATTTATAATAAATATAATTTTGATGATCATAAATAGAACGAAAGAAGTGTTAGAGTAATAGTAGAAATATCAGTTGTTGTCTATGATAGTTAAAGTTTATTTATGGCAGTTAAATGAACTAAGAATAACGTGCTGCTGCTTCTAACACAATTAAATCAATAAAATTAATCATCTAAATTAAGAAAATGATCAACATTTTTAACATTTCTATTCTTACATATATTTTTCTTTTGTTTATAGATGTAATAGAATATTGCTACTAGAATAAGTACTCAATAACTAGGTTGTGCTAGAACCTTATTTTACACCGTTATTGTTAAGAGCAACAATAATAGTAAAACATTTTTAGAAGCTGAAATAAGTTTTTGATTTTTTATATGAATTCATTGTAAGAATGAAAATGCTGATTAAATAAGCCGTGTGCCATCAAATGAAGTATGTGAAAATTAGTAAGGGCTACATTACTTGAATACGGCGGTGGAATAGAACTTCCAATTGAAACGTTTCCAGGTAAGTTCTCATTGGTTTTGTAATATGAGTTGTGAAACAAAATCACTTTGTCATGTCTCCGATGGTATAACGACTGTATCTCGTTTAGGGTTCGACTCAAATGCTATAATTGAAGTCAACAGCCATGACCGGTGATAGTCTTATTCGAATTGATTAGCTTATAATAAATTACACTCCGTTGATTCCACTAGATATTAAGATGAAATAATAATAATAATATCATAATACAGAGAAGAAGCTTCGAAATATGGTCCGCTTCTGACCTCGATCAGCCACCGGAACGTGTACGACCAAACCATGCGAGGTGATGGGAGCTCGCGTCACCTTCTCTGGAAGCTCCCGAAGCGGCGCACGCAATCTACCCTGCACCGAGGTCTTCCTAGGCGGAGGCCTAAGGACTTCACGCGCAGGACTACCTGCGGTAGTGGTGCCTTTACCAGCTCCAATTTGTGAAATCGTCGCCGGCGCTTTCCGCCCTTTCCACCATCTGAAATCTCCCAACCCTCCTTCGTTTCAGTCACCAACCTCGGTGCATTCTCTACGACATCCACGCTGGGATGCGGTTAGGAGCGGACATCCTGGATGCACCCATTAACCATGGGATCTACGGGCACGTTTAACATACCGGGGAAGATACAGCAGCGCCGCAGCTCACCGAAATCTCTCCCTACTGCGGAGGATCCGCAGGATCTTTTCCAGGATCAGTCTCAACTATCCTCCCCCGCGCCTACCCTCCCGAAGACAACCGCCGCAACCTCCACGACGGTCGCCTGCTTCACGAGCAGCTGACTCACCTCGTCCCGTTTACCGTCAACGACAGCTACAGGCTCTATTTTACAGAAGACGACGCGGCCTTAAACGCCACATGACCCGACGGCATCAACTCCTCCTCCGCCATCTCCTCGTCGGAGGTATTGAGGAGCAAAGCCCCCTCATTGGTTGGGACGCTGTCCCGGTTACCTTTAAGTTCGAGCAGGCCCAGCCGCTCGAGCCACTCCTCGTCTTTCTGGAGTGGCATCCCCGAAGCTGGCTCGACGGGGGTGACTCCTTCTGCGCGGTCCGACACCTGCAAAATAAATAAATGCCTTAACATCTGTCTATTCCTTGGATTTCCCCTCGAACTCAAACACAACAATGAGCAGATGTTAGCTTCCGACACCTCGTCGGTCGGATCGTTAAATCGCCTCGGAGGTATATACGCTTTATGTGCTGTATATGCACCTTACAGGTCTTCTAACAGGAATCTTGGAGAAGGAAGACTGTATAACTCAATTCTTTCTTTATCTCGAAGGGACCAAAGTACTTTGGTGCTAACTTCCCAGAGACTACCTTCGCAACATCCCACCGAAAAACGATCCGCCTCTTTTATTACAATTATAGACTTAGGCGTTCTGTTTCTGAGCTTCATTGTTATGCTTCCTCACAAGACCCTAAAGAACGTCCAATCGCTTCAAACGGCCAAGCCAATGCTCAGGATCAACACGAACAACCAACTTCTCACCCTCCACATCACGATGCAAACTCTTAACAGGCTGTGAATGTCGACCATAGTTCAAAAACACTGACGAGACTTTTGTGCTAGTACTATTCGTAAATATGCAAAATGGTAAGGTTCTCCTTCGGGTACAAACATGGCCCCAATTAACCTACAAATTGTCATTTGTGCATTTTTCAATTCAAAGGGTAAACGAACAAATTGCCATTGACTGGAGCCTGGCACAGCAAAATCAGAATATTGCCGGCTGACTTCAGTCAAGAACACTTTTCTCACATCTCTAAAGTCTATGCAGAATCGATAGCTTCGTTCTCGTTTCACAATAACGGGAGCATTACACCATTCACTAGCACTACGCTCAATAATCCCTCTCTCAAACATCTCCTTCACTTCCTTTTGAACAAACTCAAGAACCTTGGGAGACATACACCGAGAGACAGACGGCGGAACACCCTGGACATCGTTATGATGTTCAATGAGAGTCGTAAACCCGTGAAGGTATCTGAATTCTGAAAGTATCCTTTCCACCAAAGCCTTCACTTGTTCCCGCTCTCCAATTCGTATCTCAACGATACCGCAGCACTCTCCGAAAATTCTCGGGTCTGTACTCAACGATACTTGAAAACCATACTTGAAAACCATAATAGGGTGACCTATATCTGATATTATTCTGAGATTGACTGAGACATTTGAGGGGTCAGAACATCACAACTATGAATTATTCTAGTCAGTCGTCCTCATAATCTTGTTCTAATTTATGCCCAAAATTTAGTTGCATGCATGTTCATGAGTATGTTTCTTTACCCTTCACTTCACATTGTAAATATATTCATTTCAATCATTGTATGTAAATGTATATGATTTCATTTCATTTATCACATGTATATACAACCATACTTGTATTCATCATTTCAATCTATGTATGTGTGTGACTCGACTAGTAGATAATAAGGAAAATGCAAGCAATATTTATGACAAAACTGTCCTACATCTAGAATTTGACTAATGCCATGATAGTATGTAATTATATTTATAAGTAGACTTAAGATCTTAGTCTTATAAATCTGTATTTTGTGCAATATTTTATAAATTATTTACAAATAAACATTTATCTATCTATCTAACCCATACATTGGTTTATAAACATGTAATTTTGATTTCAAAATTAAATTTGAAATCTGTTGGCAGCCATATTGTATTATTATATCAAAATTTGTATAATTTTGAAAAATACATATTACAGGAGTTATAATTAATAATATAATATAATACATAATAATATATAATATAATGATAATAATATTATATTATTACAATTTTTAAATATTATTATATCTATTATATTGTACAAACAAAATATTTTTAACTGATTAGTTAAAAGTTTCTATTATCTTCATAAATTTTTATCTCAATAAAAATATTTATTTTTTAATATAAAGTTAATAATCACTTTACAACAATTATTTTCTATAGCATTCTTTGTTACAATCATATATAATCTAGTATCCAAGCACATTACTCTTAGCTATCCGAGCAAAATATATATTGGATTGGTTATTAGCTTGTTGATGATTCTTAGTAATTATGTGAATTAAAAGAAAACATAATCATATAATGTATATTTAATCATATGATGACTGATTTGGCATAAACAATTATAAATTGCTTTGAATAAACAATTTGTTAATCTCTACTAAACACGATAAATGTAAATAATGCATTTATTACCATTCAGTACCATAAACAAATAAAATTTTTAGAAAACAGTGTCTTTTTTTACTTTGTTGAATAAATAATATTCAGAAATTTTTTTATAATTTATTCTAAAATAATTCTAACTACATTAAAAAAATTTGATTGTAAGCTTTGTTTCTTTGATTTAAGTTTCAATCTAAATTACTCATTGTAGGTAGTATAAGACTTGTTTAAAAAACTTCATGAACATATTTTATTCAAGAAAATAAATAAAAGTAATTTTTTTTCAATAAGTATCCCAAAAATAGATAAAACTATATTTCAAAGTTTAGTACTGGTATATCAAAACATTGTTACTGATAGTTTCAGTAGTGCATCCTCTTAATTAAAAATTGTAACTAATCAGCCTTCTTAATAAAATTAATATTGTATTAAACATTTTTTCCTTTTTTAATTTGATGAATTCTATTTTATAATTTAGACTATAATTCATTCACAAAATTTATCAAATTTTTATGCCAAACTTTATCAGAAATTGCAATGATTAAATAAAAACAATTAATGTTTAAATTTCAAGATAACTTTTGTCAATATTATTAAAACAGTAAACAATACAAGTTTTTGGTAACCGTGATCATTCATTATTATTCAAAATATTATCACAATGAATTCAGCACATATTGGAATAAATTTTTTATGTAAAAGCAATGTTTCCGATAGTTCAAAAAAAGAAAATGATTTAAATGACAATAAAAACAATTTTTTTTTTAAATTGACATTTTCAAGTATTTAATTCAGTATAAGAAAGAATATGTAACAAATATTAATTTAAATTAAATACAAATATTAATTTATAATATATGAAAAATAACAAATTAATATAATGTAACAGCAAAATTACATTATGTAGTAAACATTTTTTTTATTAATATTAAATTTTCGAAAAAATTTTAATATATTTAATTGTACTGTTACTCAAAAAAACTTTTTATACCATTTTTAAGCATCTAATATTGATTATTCACATTATTCAAAACATTATAAGCTTAATATTTTGGTCTTTATTAGTTTCTAAGATTTGAAGAAATTGCATTTACTTTTATTAATTACTGAAATGACTTATATTTTGATACGAAACATTAAAATAAAAAAATGTGAGTTGATAATTTAGTTTCTGCATTATTAATCTTAAAGGTAAGAAAGATTTGAAAAACTTACTTGTTCTGCATAACCTCTAACCTCATCAGCTCTGTTGTAGTTCAGTTCAATTCTTTCATATTTAATTAAAGCCGTCAATGATTTTTGTAATTTTAAAATCCTTCCTTCCGGTCCATTTGGATTTTTTAATTTTCGAGGTCTTTGAAAAACATTGTAATTTATCTTTGACACAACATTAGAAATTCTTGCTTGATTCATTATCAATTATCTTATAAAATCTGAGAGAGACAGAGATTGAAAGAGCCTTATTTGATCAGCAATAATGAAAATAAACGTTCCCAGAACCAGCTCGTGCTGGACAATTTTCGGGATACGATTGGTGCACGCCTATCCAGGGGGCTGGAACTAAAATGGGCTGAGTGGCAACCAATTATTTAGTACTGGCCATCTCTGACAGTAAACGCTGCATTCAAATTTTTCTGATAGTTTGGACAGAGATGAATAGAGAGATCGCCGATACAACACAGCCGACCCGCGCCAGTTTCGACGCGCCGTAGTAACACGCACCCTCGCGGATGAAATCGTAAGCCGCTTCATTTGAGGGGAAATCAGGGGAAACAAGGGACAGGGAAGAATGGAGCGCGATCGACGAATCGTGTCCAAGAGGTCGGCGCTGTTTGAGTGTCTGACTGCGCACGAACGAGCTGTTTGTCTGTAATGGTACACCCGATCGTTACCGAAGGCTAACTCGGTAACCGATTTAAGATTCCTTAGACAGTACTCGCCTAGCCATCAATACTGCATTTGTTTTTAATACAAAGTAATCAACTATCGCCCGTAAAATGCATTCGAAAGATGCATTTTACTCGTTTCGGTGCATGGCTTACGGGTCGCCGTCCGCGAATAAATAGATTTAAAACAGATTGGAGTGCGCGATCTTTTATTGTGCCCGGCCGTCCCTCTTCCCCACTCACATAACCGTCGCGACCGTCGTGGGTCGTCCGCCCGGGTCGGCCCGGCCGGGTCCCTCCGAGGCGACCATGAGCCCGCGCGGAGCAGGAGTCGCACTAGGGATGGCGCGGCGCTCCGGGCTCCCTCGGGAGCAATCCGGCTTTCGAGGAGGAGGCGCCCCGTCACAAACATTAATACAATCAATTTTTTACTAATAAATTAATTTTTTTAAATAATCTATGAAAAAAAAAATTTGATTATGAATTTTTTTTTTCTTAAGTCTGCCATTTTTTTTAATATGCTTATTATAAGTTAGTTCATTACAATTAAGCTTACAGAATAGTAATCTCTTTTAATTTTTTATTTCAGATGACTATAGAAGGTTATGTGCTTCCCCGAAACTCAGATTAAGTAAAAGAAATAATTTTTAATTGCTTGATTACCTTTAAAAATGATTAACTTTAGTATTTCATTGCATCAAAATTATTTTACTCTAATTGACAGATGAAAATAATTGAATAGTTTTATAATAAATTTAAATATTATGTATTGTAACAGGGAGATACGGGGAGAATATCTCCGACCCAGCCGTGTACAATGTGAGTGACACAGAAGGTATCACTCACTTCTACATGCTGTGGGGCAGTGTCATAAGTACCTGCCCCTCGGCCGCGCAACCTGCGTAGCGCGTCAACCGACTGGCTGCTCAGTTAATGAGTTCCCGAAGACAATTCCTACGGAGGCGGCGTGGACCTTGGAACCGCTCGTTCCGTCTCAAAGCACAAAAAGAGCGAGGGAAGGGGATAGCGGTTCTCGCCACCGACAGGATAAATAAACAAACAATTTATTTATTGGCTTCGTGCCAAAATGTCGAAATATATTTATTTAATGCAAATCATTCTTAGCGTACCGAATGCGTGCATAGAACGGTTTCATTATTTCAATGCGCAAACAAATTCGCACTGCGCATACGTGCGCTCGCAATTATTCTAGGTTAGCTCCATGCTAACCTCGCGTTTATCGCGCTCAGGGCCTGCGCGCCCAATGCGCATGCGTTGGCGCCAATTTGGTTGGGCGCCGCGCGAACACTCTTTTCGCGCGCGTAACCGCTCGCGATAACCGTGCGCGTTTCTCTGCGCCAAATCCGTCGTGTCGGGACGATTCACGCTTGCCGCTCGTAAAGGGGCCTAATCGTACCGAAGGGCTGTGCCTCTATTGCTAGCGCGTCTTATCGCTATACAAGTGCGAGTGAGAGAGAGGAATTTTCTCTCTTCTTTCTGTCAGGCGCTGCGACGATGAGATGAATCTGTCCGTGAGGGTACCACTTCGAATCGCGCTCCCAGGGGCCAGTCGTTGCTCTAGGAGGTGGAGCACAAGTTCTGTGCAGTCTGCTCCCTCAGCAATAGACTGCAGAGCTTCAAACTCCTGGTGCCGTCACCACGTTCGACTTATGAACTCCGTGACCGGCACTGCAATCTCCGTGTATCGTTGCACTGATACGCGGAAGATTTTAGGGGAAACCTCACGCGCGCGTCGGATTCGCAGCATTCGTTTCTCTCGGGTGCCGACAGGACACTAAACTTTGATTGATTCGCGCCCGAAAGATTCGCGGACTCCCCGACATTTCTTTGTTTACCTTTACAGGTAAACTTAGTTCGGCTCACGTTGGCCTTGACTGGCTCAGTGCCTGGTGCCCGTTACAGTATGTAGTAAATAATTATGAAAAATATGATCAATTTAGAAATAAGTTCGATAATGGCTCTGCGATACAATTGCGATGAATGTTTAGATAAAAATGTTATTTTTTACTGCTGCGCCGTACTCCTTTCTCGTGGTCGGGCTGGGCACGTGCTAGTCCCGGCGACTCGTGGGAACACAACTGTTGTCGTTAGCTCACCCTGGATGAGTCACAGCGATTATACTTCTGTGGAATCGTCCCCAACAACTTCCTACACGCATCGAGGCACATGCTCACTTATACGTGCGTGACGAGACCGTTCGACACACCAAAAAAGAACTATTCCCGCAACTGGTGTCGACGAGCATATCGGCGACGATGTTGATAAGGACAAAGAAAGACCGTGATCAGAATACTTATTACTCGGCGTTTTAACTACGAATGCCGACAAGCGCTGGCACATACGCCGGCAAGTGCGGGCTCCTACCGAGCACAAGCGAGTCCGACGCGCGTGCACCGTCCGGAGCGAGAGGGCGTCAGTAGAAGGCCGGAGTCCCCAGCACCACCAGGGGACAGCATAAAGGCGCCCCATCAACGGCGGCATCCCCGGTCCGGATGAGCCCGGCAAGAAGAAAGTGCCAGCAGGCTTCACCGCCAGGTTTGTCTGGGGCACATGGCGCCCACGAGAGAGAGAGAGAGAGAGAGACAGAACGCGCGCGACGCGGCGGACCCGGTGTGCAGTCCCAACACTGTCTCGGGGCCGCGAGAGCGTCGATATCCCCGCGCGGAGCCGACTGGTGCGGAGCCGTGCCAGCCGGTGAACTCCGGTGACCCGCCCGGGTTGAGGCAAGGGCCCCTTGTGTGGCTCGGTACGACCTCCGCAGGTGCCGTCATCGTGCGAGCAGCGAGGTGGATGGCCCCTCGTGTGGCCCGGCTACGCTTCGCAGGCAAAACGTTATTATCGAATAACATGAAGTGTCTGCCCCCTGGTGTCATCCCCCTGGACGAAACCAGGGGCTGTGTCGTGTGCAGGTTAAATTGTAGATTCTATAAATTTGTGAGACTTAGTGTTCGTTAAATTTATTACATAATTATAGTTGCAGAAGTAACCAAAAGTTTTTTAATAAATTATATCTATTCATCGTTTTTAACTAAATATATAAAACTTTCCAGATCATTTGAATTATTCTCATAATGAATTTTTTGAGAAAGAAAAATATTGAGCTTATTCGCCAATGGTAAGTTTTCATTAATAATATATATGATAATAATTGAATTGCGATCAATATTTATAGCTCTAATAATGTTTTTTCAATGATATAATTTTGGCTCTCATGTTGTACATAAAATAATAGTTTAATTAATTATTTTTAAAGTGCTTATGTTATTTTTTCAAATTGAACAGTTGATTTATTATTAAAATTCTTTAGAAATTTCAAATCTATAGAATCCATTTCAGTTGATGCATGATCCATATATTTTAGTTTTATGAATTATTAATGTTGACTAGACTATAACATTTATTGACACATTGAAAATAATGATTAATATTTCATATATGTGCAAAAGTAAACTAAGAATCATTGATTCTTTTAATTTCTTAATTTTATCCATAATCTTTTTATATAATTAAAAGAAATGAAATTAATATATATACATAGATATAATTATGAGAAATAGTTCAAAATTACTACAGATAAATTAAAAAATAAATTGAGACTTTTATAACACATAACCATGGTATATATTGTATATTATAAAAATATGTTTGTAAAAAGAAATCTCACTGAAAAAAGTGCTTGACTGCATTTTGTTCCAATTCTATAAATATATAATTCATGACAAATAACAATTTTTGAAAGTATGTGATCAAACTACTGCTGAATAATGTGTTTATTGTTCATGAAAAATAGTATATTGATTAAAAATTATTAATTGTCAGTTATTAGATTTCAATTGATAGTTAAAATTTATTATTAATTTACATCATTTTGATAAGATTAGCTGAAATCAATATTTGTCATTTTTTTGTATAAAATAAAACTGTTATTAAATTATATTGTCATAGTAAGTCAAAGTTGACATTTTTAAAATCTAATTTTATAAAATCTTTGCATAAAATAATTATTTAAATTAGGTAAAGAAACTTAACTTTTTAATATCAAGTTAGTAAGAAATAGTTTTGAAAGAAGGGCAATACCGATTCATTATTTGTACTATGAGTGTCTATAACAAAAAAATTGTTTATAATTATTAGAACATTGTTTCTCATTATGTTTTTTATAACTTTTTCTATATGATAAAAAATGTAGTAGAATCTCCATCATAAATATATAGTATTGTTGCATTATATTAATTTTTTTACAATTTTTAATTGAGTGCAATATTTCTCAATTTTTATATATTTAAATTTTATAACTATTTATTGAGATAATAATTATTGAACTGGAATATTTTGTATTCTGTTTGTACTTTTATCATGTAATGTAATTGTGTAATACCACATAACTAATGTAGAACTATAGTTCATTTTTGAATTACTAATACAAAAAGCTTATAGAAAAATTTTCTCGTTATTTATAGCCAAGTTAATTCTGATTATCAATGCAATTAAATATATTTTTAAAGAGGTGTAAACAAATGCACAGTTGATAAATAAGCTTGATACAGAAGTTAGATAATTTTATTATTGATAGATTGTGGGGATGATTCATCTTGGAGATTTCTTGGAAACTTTCTATTATTCATGCATCGAATTAAAGAATAGGATACAAATACTTTACAAAAAGTGACCGAAATTAACATTATCAAATGGTTTAATTAGAAAAACTCAGTTGTTGATATTTTCAATATTTGATTATCGCTATTCATTGATAAAAAGTATTATTTGGCAAATATTATTTGGTTCATTTTCTTCCTCTCACTGCTCATCCCTTTTTCCTTTTTGATTTCAATCAACAATTATTTTCTATTTTCTCGCCATCAAATTATTATTATTTTATTTTTTTAAATAAAAAAGAATAGAATTAAAGCAAAGATGAATAGAGAGATCACCGATATAATAGTGAGGGTGCGTCCACTCAATATTATTAGAGTGAATATATATGTATATATTATGACGAAGACCGTCATTTTACCACTAGAGGCGGCAAAATAGCCTGCGAGACCTCACGTCGGCTCCGTGAAAGTAAACAGTGGTAAACATCAAAGGGCACAGTGACTGCGTGGGGGGAGTTCGCGGCGGGCAGAGGCGAGAGAAGGCAGTATCGCCCCGGACTCTATCCTGATAGGCCCGAGGTCGTTCAGCTGTCGATCGAGCCAAGGATCACCGATCCACTCCCTATCCGACGAGAGGATAGGGCGTCTCGACCGTGAAGAGATACGCGAAGAAACGCGCCCAAAGGTTTTAAGATCGGACGTGGGCCGGTACAGTGCCGATAGCGGTCGATGACGCGTCGGAAGGGATGCCAACCGCACATTACTTAGTGTGCAGAATCTGAAAACTTAGAACGGCTGTACGTCGTACTAGAATCTGAAATCGCACTACTAAACATGCAAAGGTCTTCATGTGTAATTTTTCATATATATATAATATATATATATATATATATATATATGATATATATATATATATATATATATATATATATATATAGCTTCGTATAAGACTGAATGAATATATGCTGCTATATGTAGATTATAAATAAAAATTTGATATTTATCAGACAATGATATGTTTCTTTAATTGCAACCTATTAATATCTATTGTCCAACATTAGTCTTAATTCATATATCTTGTTATCAGATAATTTTATTTCAATAAAATTAAAATACATTTGTCGATTAGACAAATATTAAAAATCCATGCAATAATTATAAAAACGCAACAAGTCAGCAACTGAAGACTAAAGTTAAATTTCTTGCTACTAACATAATCAATGAATGGATTCTGATTTTGATGAAAGAATATGAGATTGAAGAAGCTAAAATGAATTTAGACTAAGGCTTGGCAATAGTTTTCTTCAGAATCAATTTATTTTGTCCATGTTAGCCTTCGAAGGCTGAATTCGTTTCAGTAAAATCAAAATACATTCATCAATGAACTTAAATAAGATATTCATACAATGATGAAAATTCAACTTTAGTCTACACTGGTTGACTTTTTAAATCTTCACCATTGTATGGATATCATATTTAGGTTCATCAGTAAATGCATTTTGATTTTTCTTAAACTAAATCAGCCTTCGAAAGCTAACATGAACAAGATTGATTGAATCTGAAGAAAACTATAGCCAAGCTTTAGTATCAGTGCATTTTAGGTACTTAAAACTCAATGATTAATGAGACAATGATGAAAATTTGACTATATAGTCAATGCAGACTATATTAAATTTAATTTAATTAAATTAAATTTTCAACCGTGCATCAATTTAATTTACACACTCAAATAATTTATAATTTCCTTTCAAGTCGCTTTATATATTATTATTGCATTAATGTAATACAAACGCGCTCATATTACATATATCTTTCTTAACTCTAACTCGAACGCGAAAACTCGAAGCTAAAAATTCTGAAACTGAAATTCCAATTCTAAAGTATAGGCACGTTACATCTAGTGTAGTAAATTGACGAGTATCAGTACGAACAATATAAATGGTATCGTCAACACCATAAATTTACTCTCCGTGTAAAGCAACGCGTACGGCTCGAGCCGCGAGCGTAAATACGTGACGGAGCGAGCGGATACGCGCTCCACGTGAGACCCGTGTTGTGGCGGAGCGCGTTGACTGCCGTTGACGATCATCTGATCTGCGCCCGGACCCCGTCATAGCGTAAGAGTGTGTGTGTATTTATCTATATTAACAATCAATGAAAATTATCAACTTTGAAACTATGTTACTTAGATAACTAAACTTAAATTCAAAAGCAACATTTGGGACAATTCATACTTATCTATGTATAATAAATTATTTAGAACAAATCGGTATTGACCTATACAAGGTTTTTAGAACATTTGGAGAATTCGCCAATATTAAAACAAAGTATAGTATTTGCACGGTACAAATTCAGTTTGGTTAACATATCTCAATATTTTTGTTAATATATCATTAAATAACAAATGTTTAAAGAAATACAGTACTTTTGATTCATGTCACCTAAAAAGTGGAATTAGAAAAACATTAATTTTAGATTTTAAGAGAACAGTTTATAGAATCTTTATTTTTATGGTTTCAAGAAAATTTTACATATGCTGCATATGCTTATTTCACGTATATATAGAATAAAATTGAAAATTTTTTAAAAATAAACCTCACAATATTCTTAATAAATTAATATCTGAATTTAGCCGTTACACTATAAATATAATTATTGTAGCAACGTAAATTGAATTTTAGACGGTTCGATAAATAATGAATCCTAAAAGATTTTTTTTGTCATTTCTTTGTCATCATCAAAAAATTTAAATATACTAAAACATAGAAATTTATGTTCTTGTTTTATTGTTTAAAATATAGAAAGTCAACCTTTTTAGCAATGAAAAACCAAAAAAGAGTAGGATATTGATACGTACGTCGTATATTAGTTACTAAATAAATATATATCTAGTTTCTACTTTCGGTAGATTTATAAAAATATTGTTAATAAATCATAATAAACTGGGTGTTACTTGCTTTTGGTCCTGAAAAGAAATGCGGCTTTGAATTCTTCGGACGCTGTTTGAAAGCTTTATTTTAAATCTTTATATTTCTGAAAACATTCATGAAGAGCATGTTTTTGATCCAATTTTACAAAAAATTCAGAAGCTTGAAGTAATAAAAGTGATGAAACTTTAAGATACTGATTTTATCTATAAGAATAGACATCCTTCTTTGCTTTACAAAAACATTATACTTTTTTTAATTACTTAGCATGGCATGTAAATTCTGAGATTAGATTAACACTAAATATTGTTATTTTCTTTTCTACAATTATAGTCCTAGACATTCTTGAATCTTTAATTAATTCTGAATGGCCTACTTTTTTTAAAGTTTGTATTGTTTCTCATAGTTTTAACTATTTCTGTTTCAAATAAATGAAGTGACTAACAAATAAGGGTTAATAATACAATGAATGAGTTTATCAGTTTAAAGGGCATTTGTACTTATATTCAGCTTGTATTATATAATTACCTATAAAAATTTCTTTCATTAAAAATATGGAGTCTAATTTACTCTAATAGATCAATTTTTTATATATTTGGTTTGGCGTGGACTTTAGCTCAATGCGCTCAAAAGATTTTCATACTTTAAGATTGAATGGAGATAATTACTAAGATTATAGTGTAGTTTATATATTTTATTGATTTCAAGTTTTTAAAATTTTTTTATTATTAATTGACAATTTAAAAACATACAAATTTTGTTATTTCTGTACTTTTTACTCAGCGCCCCTTCTACAGAGGGCGGTGAGACCGTCCGGAGAGGTATATATAGAGCCGCGAGGACCCTCGCCTCGACCTGGACGGTTCGCCGTGAATTCCGCGGTGGTCGCCAGCAAGGCCGCGAGGGCCCTCCATCGACGAGCAATCGCCGCCTTGTCACGCTCAACCGCTGGGGCTTGCAAGATTGCGAGGGCTCTATGCCGCCAGATCAGCCACCTTTATTAAAGTGCCGCCTACTCTAGCAGTTTCAGGAAATCGGGAGGGGGGAGGGGAGAGTGCCACATTTCTGCGGTTGCGCGTGTACTCTCTTTCTCTCTCTTTCGCGCCCAACCGGTGGCAACGGGGACACGAATCTGTCGCGGCGGCGCTAATAGACGTTAAGGGGAAGTTTGGTTTTGAAGGCCGAAAAAAGTGATATTTCATCCATTTTTTTGAAAGGGAAGGAAATGAATGTATTAATCTTAATATTCAACACATATTTTACAATATTTTAGCTATCCAAAACAATTTTTTTTTATTAAAAAATAATGGTATTTGATCCCTTTATGGATATTTTGCCAGAGCGCCTCAGGTGTGCAGTTACCATTCAGTGCGGGTGATTTATATTTTTATAAATTTTCTTTTATATCAATAAAAAAAATCCCGAAATTTCATTTTATTGAAAAAATCATTTTATGTAGCAAAAATAGTTTAAACAATAATTTCTCCGAATTGTTTTAATTCAGATAAAAGGTAATTTTTCAAGGAATCTAGAATACTTCGATTTATTTCGAATGGACCTATAGCTTTTCTCTAATCACCGGCGACGTTTTGTAAAAATCGAAAAAACGGAAACTAGAAAATGCGCTTAGGTCAGCAAAAATTATAAGTTTTCGAGTACCTACAGTAATTATATGCTGATTTGAAATTTCCTAATCATACAGTAGCCTTTCCTCTGCCTCAAAACGCTAAAGAAGCTGCCTTAGAATTCGTAAATTGCATTCGCACATCTATTTTGACAGCGAGGGCGCGTATTACTGCGGGGTGTAAGAATTGACACGGCTTAGGAGACAATTAGAGTAAGAAAGAAAGTAATAAATTTGCGGACCAAGCAGTGACGTTAGTACCCTAAGTGCTTGCGCAAAGTGACTATGAAGCGGCGCGCGCAGGTGGGAATAGACAAGGAATACGCACTAAAAACTATTGAATAGACATTATTTTAAGGAAACAAATGTTATCTTCAATTTAATTTATTACAAAAGAAATAGAGGTTTCTTAATAAATACTTATTTATACAAGCTTTATTTTAGCTTAAGTTATAAAATACTTAAAACAGTTAATATAATATTATAATGCAATAAATTATAATAATTTATTAATATATTATTAATAAAATATAATCAATCTATACCTTAATTATATAATTAATAATATTCTCTAGGCAACAAGTTTTTTTATTTATTAGTATTCCATGAATTTAAATATGATTTATATAGTCATCGTTTAATTATAACGGGCGCTGGGCCCGTTAAGACTAAAATTCTGTTAGTTAAGGGAGCGCGAAAATATAAACGTAGTGAGCGGCACGCGCAAGAGATAACCGCGGGACTTTCGGGCGCGAATTCGGTCGAAAGATTAGTGCCCTCTCGGCACTCGAGAGAAGTTTGTCTCTGCGGAGCCCACGCTGACAATCCTGCGAGTTAACCGTCTGGACTCCTCCATGACCAATTGCCATAAATTGTTCGATTCCCAAGAAGCGGATTTCCTCCAGTATATAGCTCGCTGTTTTGGTCGTTTAAATTATTTTTAAAAGCGGGACTATTAATTATACGACAATCTTGATCAAGATTGACGTCGCAATTCTGGGTCACTCACACTTATAATCTTTGAGGTATGGATAATCGAGTAGCCGCTTCGTCCACTCAAACAGGATCGCAGGCCGATAAAAAACGGCTTCCGATGACAAAATGAACTCCTACTCGAAGACAAGACGGTCGACAGTTCTCTATTTCTCGAAAAGCCACATGAAGCAAGGTACGCAGTCTCCCGACTAGATAGGCTGACGTGGATAGCTCGAGGAATCCCATAGTCCCGGCACGCTCCCCTAGAAATGGTTTTGTGGGTGTCGGTTTGGTGAATAATTTTGAAAATTTTTATTTGTTTTTTTTTGTTTGCTTGTATTAACAAAATTCTAATTCGGGGAAGGGGGAATGTCGGCCACTCCGGGTTAAATAGCTTTTAGGTAGGAGGCCAACCACCGCAGGTTGTCTCTCAGACCATAGCGAAATGTTCCGTGTCATAAATGAAAATTGTTTGTGATAGAGCAAACCACCAGCCCACCAGTGCGAATAAATATTAGCATTTACTCCAAAGCCCCCTCCAGTAGTTATTTCTGACCATCCCACCCATCTTGATCCCTTATATTAATTCAAAAATATTAACTTTGAATCCCAATATAATAATAATAGTTAAACTGTCTTTGCCTTAAATGGACAGAATTCTGTCCATTACAGTACTTTTTCTGACCCCCGATTTTATCTTAAAAATAAATTATATATATGATCTATAACGTTTACGTCTAGCATAACACTAAGGTTCTTAACAGTATTAGACAAGGGCAGAATGGAGCCATCTCTAAATTCAAGAGAATTTAAGCAGATATAGTTCCAGACTACTGCCAATTTAGATTAATATATGTTTATCTGAAATACAAATTTTATATAATTTGAAATATATACGCCAAATATAAAACTTATGTAGAATTAACAAAACGTATAATAAATATTAATTTACATTGTTGTTTATGAAAGATTTTTTTTAGGGCACCAGCAGTTATTCAATATGGAGCTGGACTTTCTATATGGATGATTTATGTTACTGAGTGGAAAGCGGTGTCACTTTATATACCTTATTACCGAGGAAAATTTATATCAGCTACATAATAGATCAATAATATAAAATATTGATAAAGAAATAGATTGAAACATGAATAAAAATAATATTAAAGCAAATTTTTATCTTATAAATTTTTATTAAAATTGTTATTTTTGCAAAATCAATATACGGAAAAAAAATAAGAACGCTTCAGTCCACTATAGTTAATTTACGTTAGATCGTCTGAGTAAGTGTACGTCATATTTCTTCGGCAACAGAGTTAATTGTAGAAGAAAATTGTTTGATGTATCATCCGTACTATATGAAATGTAAAAATACAATTGTTGCATTCGAAGAAATGATTTAATTTACTCTAGCTATAAATTAAATGTGTCAATTGAATTTTAACGTAGGTAAGATCTTGAATCGAGCGATTAAAGTTGAAAAACTTGAAATAACTTATTTAATGTTACCTGTCTTACTTATAATCCTCTTTACTAATTGGTTATTTTATTTAACTATGGCTGAGTATGTCTCCTTGCGTCCGACTTGGAATGGTTTTTTACTTGTAGTCATATCTTCCTCCTAGCGCAAGTAAAACTGTACTATTTTGTTTCATTTCTTTTCGTGCCTTCAGGACGGCTTGGGTGAGTAGCGCCCAAACAGGTAAGTGTCTGTGTAGTGCTTATGTGTGTCTCATCGGTGAGAACGCGTGGCGCGAAATCTCTCGCCTATTATGCGCACGAACACACACCACTTTACATTGATAGCGGCCCGCCAATCTATCTACCTTCATCTGCAGCTCCAACTGCACTTATGGAAGGCGTGACCTGCTGTGTCTGCACGCAGGCGAGAAGTGTAAGAGCGCTGGTGAAATGCAGAAAATGTGCGCAGCATTGTTACCCTGCATGCTCCACGACAGCGTCGCGCGTGGCACATATATACACGTGTTACGTCTGTGTGCCGCAGAAGCGGGCATCGCCTAGTACCTTCTCCTTATCCGAGGGAGAGAGACAACACCAGTGGAGTGAGAGAGAGCGCTACTCTCCCGCTCCGCCAGTCAACCGAGTGGGGCGAAGCGGCCTGCCCCCAGCACCGCGGGACTGTGTCCAGCAAGTGCTCTCGCGTCTACACACTCGTAGACAGAGTAGTAGCGCAGAGAGACGCCCACACTGATACGGAGCGGGACACCGTGCGGCAGGTGCCATTTAATCAAACAGCTTCTACGTGCCTCACTGCGACTTGCAAGATGAGCCAGAGGACTGCATCTACACCTTCGTCATTGGACTCTTCGTTGCAGGTTTTATCCGATGCTTTAAAGGCGAGATCAAACTTGGTGTCCAGTATCGACCTTTTCTGTAACAGATCTGATCTCATTGATCGAGCGGTGAATTTAATCTATCCACACTAGCAGCGGAAGAGACGGTGTGGCTCTAATGAGTCCGGGTCTCTGAGCTTGAAAGCATCAACGAAGCGCAGTTAGCCGAGCTGGCAGCCCTTCGTGATGATCGCTCACTGTTCTTCAACCAGTGAGATTAGTGAATTAAAAAATTTAATGAAGGATATGAGGGGAGTAATTAAGGAAAAGGTCGATAGAATCGCCACCGAGATGTCCGACAACCTGTTAAAATTAAGTGGGCAAATAAATATTAAACTAAATAATAGTGTAAATATTTTGAACTTTATCAAAATCCAGAAAAAAGAGTTAATGGGGACATTAAATTTAGCGGAGGATGTTTCGTCGGAGCTGCAGGCTGCTTTCGCGAGCTCGGGAGCTGATGACATTAACAATAGTTTAATTTAAAATTGTATTACCAAAGCCAATACTTGTATAAATAATAATAGCAGTTACCTTAAAAACGTTGAAACGAACAATAGTAAACAAATAAGCAATCAGAATAAACACACGAGAAAACTTAACAGAAACAACAGAAATAACAATAGAAATAGTAAATTTTATTCTAATGAATCGGCTCTCGAGGTTCCCGGACATATTTCGAGAAATTATTGGGATGATGTGTAGGAGGCCTCGGCAGTGGGTGATGGAGTTAAGCTCGTCATCACGGGAGTGGTTAACTGCTAGCATGGGAGTCTTGCCCTCTGATGTCGCGCTCAACATCATCACTTCCGTGCTCCCCTCCATATATGATGACCTGGTCTCTGCGGTGAAGCTTGGGGCGCGAACGGCGAGTTAACATGGAGGGGTTGGTGAAAAACTCCAACCGTCAATCCCATCAATTAGGGTGCAGCTTAGAACAATGGAAGGTGCTAATCTGGTCTTAGAGGCGAAGCAGTCCTTTACTGCCTTCTCTACTCAAGATGTTGTATTTTCTCGCTCACATCTGGCGTCTGATGCCAGACAAAGTATTATTTTTATAAATATGGGGTTAAGCCGAGGTCAATATGGTGCGTTCATGCAGTACAAAACACTGCACGTGATCTCGACTTTTAGTACGAGAGAGGGTAGAAAGGTTCATGCTGTGGCTTCTGAGAAAGAGATTATCAATTTATTCATGAGCATGTACTCATCGGGAGCTTCACGAAGCGGATCCGTGGCCAGTACTTCTTTAAGCCGTAGCCATCTCATTTCGTCTATGTTGACTCAAAGTTGTGAGGAGAGATGCTCTAATTCTGGGAAAAGAGCTGATCATATTTGACTAGATCGGATAAATGCTCCGTTGCTGGTCATCGGGAGTGGGAGGGGAAATAATAATAATAATGATGATAAGGTTGCTGGTTGCAGTAGGGGTGGCAGATTCCTAAGGGTGAGCTTCATGAATGTGAACTCTCTTGTAGGCACTAGAGGTGCTCACATTGAGAGACTCCGTCTGCATTTACATGATCATCCTACTTATCATCTGTTCGGTGTAGCATAAACCTGGTTCTAGTATCATGGACTTTTGCGATTGCTGCTGACGTGGATCTGGGAATGTTTTATATGCCGATAGCCTCCAGGTTTACCATAGTTTTTCTAAGGATGTAAATTTGAGATAGGAGCTAAACATATAACAGGCGCGGCAGCGGCAGTCTCGAACTTGGCCTCGCCTGCGTCCTTGAAACTCAGTGTTGGAAAGATATCTGAAATTCTTTTTGGAACTCACAGATCCCTTTCTGATATTTAACCGGCGGTTCAATTCTACAGTTCTATAAAACTTTGGAAAGGGTCAGTCGTGTCTTTGTCTAAGATGGTGAAAAGCCTTGCTGTTGTGCTAGACACAGGTCTTATCTGGAGACAACATGTTGAGTTAGTGTGTAAAAGAATAATCCAGGTTTTATATAGTTTACGGTTTTTCCGTCAGTACACGTGGGAAGCTCTTTGTGACAATTTGGTGCGTTCTCTGGTCTTTTCTCATTTTAATTATTGCTCTATCATTAATTTAGATGCGACCCTGGAGCTCAGGACAAGGCTACAACGCTCACAGAATGCTTGTGCACGGTATGTGACGAGTGTTAAGTGGAATGATCATTTGAGCCCCTCGAAGATTGGATGGGATGGATGGGAGTAGACAGTTGGAGGGAATATTTTATGTATTTGCAGATCTACAAGATCTTATGGCTGCGTAAGCCGGAACACCTCGCCGATCTCTTCTCTTGTAATGCATCCGATAGTTCGGTCAGGGGTGAACCTAAAGAGGTTTCTGTTCCGCTTATGCATACCGTGACAGAAATTAGATCTATCTGTTCAGGTGCTCATGTGTGGAACAAACTGCCATCCTGCATAAGGAATGCATTCTCCTTTTCTCGCTTCAGGAGGTTAGTGAGTGAGCATTTGAGTGGTCGAAATATCACAATTACGGATAATTTTAGTCAGTCGTCCTCACAATTTTTTTTTCACTTCGCGCTCTAAATTTCGTTGTATGTATGTATCACAATATGTGTGTGTTTTTAGTATTCATATTTCACTTCATACTTTAAATACATTAATTTCATTCATTGTCTGACAGTCTGTATGAGTGTGAACGAACTGACAGATAATGTAAAATGTGAGAAATACTATTTGCGTAATTTGATGTATCTATTTATTTATTTATTGCCTTATTGAGTATTTGAGAGGACGGAACGTTATTCTAAAAATTCTAATAACTTCAGTCTTACAATCAGTTTGTATTTTGTTTCATTGCATATGTAGGTTAACCAAGGAGAGAGTAGATGGTAATCTTAGATAGCCGCATCCAAGAGATCAGTTTAAATTCGGCGTGTACCCGGTTGTCGAACTTCCATTCGTTATCGTTAAGTAAGTACACCGACGTTCTCAACCGGAAAATCACTAAATCTGCGAGCGACTCGACTACTCCCTTCATGTCCGCGGTCCCTAACACCCTCACCTCTATATAATGCTTAAATAAGTCTTGATAGACAACTAGATATTTTTTTCTCTTTTTACTCAGCGGGAACTCCATTTAAGTCTGTGGCGACGACTAGCCACGGGCTATCTACTAGACGAGAGCATATCAGGCCTTGCCACATCGACTGCGGTACTTTGTATTCTGGCATCTGCGGCAAGAGCACACGTAGAAGTACACATTGCGCTGCACCTCCGGTCAGAAGTACTCGCGTGCTCGCTCAGTGCCCCGCTTCGATCCGGCTGTGCGGGTGCTCTACGGGCATGACCATTCGTTCCTCGTCACAAAAGCTTCTAACGGTTTATATCTTTGGTGGCGATAAATAATGCCATCCTTGACTAGCCATAGCGCGAATTTACGCGTCTCACGTAACACGTTTTCGCGTTTGTTCGCGTACCATCTGTCCATCACTTCGTCAAACCCAGCCATGTTCGCTGCATACTCATGCATCCGGAGGAATGCATCGGGCACTTAGTGCAAGGCGCCTTTTTGGTGGACGATGTCCCGTTGCTGTATCTCAATCGCCCACCGAGCTAGACGTGCCAACGGATTCTTTATGTTCCGAAGCCATTGCAGCGCGCTATGGTCGGTAACTACGCGAAAACTATACAACTCTGCGTACGGACGCATTTTCTGTTCGCCCAAACGAACACGAGGCATTCTTTTGTCGTCGTTCTATAGTTTTTCTCGGCGCCATTTAGTACCCGGCTCACGTAAACTATCAGATTCTCGCCGTAGTCCAGCTTCTTCTATCTGGACGGCGCTAAGCGCACCGTCGCTCGTGTCACACTGCATGGTAAACGGTTTATCGAAATTAGGCCGCGCCAGTACCGAGGTTTCCGTGATGCCTTCTTCAGGCTTTCGAAATCCGCCGGCTGGTCCGCGTCCCAAGTTCATGGCTGTCTGGTTCGCAGAAGTTTTGTCAGCGGCAGCTTCTGTTCAGATTCGCCTACTGTAAACCGTCCATACCATGTGATCATTCCCAGGAAACGTCTCAAGTGTTTTATGTTCCGCGGCAACGGATATTCTAATACAAGCGCGACCTTTACGGGGTCCGGCCTTACCCTCTCGCGGTCCAACAAAAATCTCAAGTACATAACCTGTGAGCATCTGAACTCACAGTTCCTCCTATTCAACGCCAGTCTTCCGTTAGTTTGGTTAGCACGAATCGTAACAATTTCAAATGTTCGTAAAAATCCTTCATCACGATTATTATATCGTCCAAATAGGTAAAGACATTCCGTTCGAAGTCGACCACGAAAAGCACGTCGATAAGTCGCTGAAAGGTAATACGGCAGATGATTAAACTCGAAAAGCCCTAAGCCTGGGATCGCGAATAGAGTATACTTTCTACTACCAATCTCCGTTGGTAATTCGTAGTAAGCTTGCTTCAGATCTACAGAGATAAGAATTGCGCAATTGACCCATGAGCTCGCTGATTTCTCGATTACGCCCGCCTCTAACATACCCACTACTTCCTTGTGCGCGATATCAAGCATTCGCAGTGACATTCGCCTACACCGTTGCCGTCTTGGCGCTGCGCCTTGCACGTCGATGCTGTGCTGGGAGAGCTTCGTCAGGCCAAGCGTGGATGTGTTCGGCGATATCAACTCGTTGATAAGCGCATCGAGATGCGCATCGGTGAGCTCGGAGATCCCGGCGCACGTTGAGTAAATTTCCTGTCCACCTATCCCGTCCATCTATTTAGGTCATCAAAAGAGCATTGCTCTCCTATCAAGAATAGATCCAATGTCATTAATGTACATCAAAAACAGAAGTGGTCCAAAATCCTTGGGGTACGAGTAATCCAGTATTAGTCGGAAGGAAATCCGAAGTATATCCATCCATTCCACGAACTCTTTACATGCTATTTATTAGATATGAACCAATCCAACGGCAGATAGCATTTGAAAAACCAAGAGAATGGAATTTGCTTAACAAAATGACAGCAAGCTCTGTTGAAGGTTTTTGATAAATCAAAGAGAAATAAAAAAAAGGTGATGTATCTTTTGTCTCACTGTACGTACATCATTAAAAAACTTGATTAAATGAGATCCCCTGCGGATTCCGTCGGTCGCGCTAGGCTAAACAACGATGCGCATGATGGAGAGCCGCCGCGGCGATCTTGATAAGGCGCTGCTTCACGACAAACCCCACTGCTACTGCTCCGCAACCTAGAGGAGCCACAACGCGACATGCCGTGTTCGGGCCAACCGACGCCACAGCCGACAAAACGTAGATGAGGACGTAGCCTAGGAGATGATATTGGCAGGCCCAGAGGGGAAGTGATTCCCCTACTTCCTCTACTGAGGGAGGGGATAATATTTATCCCTTCGACCCTACTCCCCTTCCTGCTCCTCCTCATCTTCCGTATATCAGCACTGGTCGGAAGAAACATTGCACTCTGAGGCTACCCCAACGCCAGCGTCCTGCCGAGGCACTTATTTTGATGGCAGGAATATATTCCTAGAGGATTTTCTTCAAGACTTCAAAAAAGGACTGACCTTCATTGCTAGGAATGAAGCAGTGTAAACGAGATTAATAGGCAACGTTCGAAATTGCAAGTATGGAAAAACGTTCCAGACGAAAGATGAGTTAGCGAAATATTTATAAACACGTATTGTCCCTGGTCATAATTATTTGTATTATACATCATCAATCGCAGAACTTCGGATGAAGTAGGGAGACAGATTAAACATCCAAATGAATGGTGCCGAAAATGCACTTATAAACCAGTTGAGGAGGTCACTCCAGAGATATCGCCGCTTAATCTGGTAGCTCTGGATATCTTTATTAAGACTACCCTGAGACATAGTAAGGCTAGTGCATTCAGTTAGGTGTCGGGATATCGATACATCATATAAGGAAGCTGTGCAGAGAATGAAAGCAAAAATTTTATCAGACTCTAGATATAGGCAGATGCAAGGTACATACAAGAGTAGAATCAGACAAACGAGTCTCAAAGAATTATAATACTAATATTATTATTATTGTTTTTTTATGTTCATGTTTACTTCTACCTTTTTATCTGTACACTTCTTAAGTATGTGAAAAGAAATAAAGTTAACGCAGTTCAGAGAGAGAGAGAGAGAGAGAGAGAAATACCTCTCTCTCTCAGTTTTACACATAAAAGCACAGACTGCAATAATACCAGACGCACGACCCTTCTACTTGATTAGGCCTCTAAAGGTAGGATCACTGTGACGGATCTATCTGTTATTTTCGGTCGGCTGGTGAAGCGGCGCGAAACTATATCGTCGAGTGCGATTGCGCGATGCGCAATTCAAAAAGGCGCGCGGGTAAAAGCGTAATATTTTCACGTAGCAAATATGTAATTATTGTAAGGGCACGATTGCGCAACGCGGTAAATAATCATTTCATGAAAAATCAGTTATTACGCAAAGGCGCATGCACAGATATTATATAACCCGATTGCGTAATAAAATATCTTGGATTGTATGCGCGTGGATTAAAGAATGATTCTCTGAAATCAATGAAGCATTTTTATTTAATTTTTGATAGCGAACTTTATTTATCGCGTCGGCGACGTAGTTGGCCGATAACCTTTTCCCCCAACCTGATTTAGAAATTACGCAAGTACAAGCGGTTCAAAGGACCACACCGCCGCGGCGGGTATTGAAAACAACAATTTTATAGCTGAGAGATTGGCTAGCTGCCGAGGGGCGAGTGCTGGCAACACTGCCCCAATGCTCGCAAAAGTGAGTGACACTTTCCGTGACGCTCACATTGTACATGGCCGGGTCGGAGATATCTTCTCCCCGTATCTTCCTGTTACAACACAAATATATATAATTAATATTTTATTAAATAAACATAAATAAATAATTTTATGTTTATAAAATATAAACATCTACACATTTTGATTTAAAATTTTAAATTAATTAGTTATTGAAGATTAAAATCTTAAAATAATAAATCAAATAATACGTCATCATATATAATTTTAATAAGCAAATAAATCAAAAATGATAAATAAATATGAAATAAATATAAAACTACGTCTCTACTTGCATTGGCTCCTGAGGTGGGGACAGGCGTCGATCGCCCGTGCCTCGACAGAGCCGGTGGGCTGTAGGCAGGCAGGCTGTAGGCTGTATACCTGCCCCATTGGTGGGACCACGCTACTGAAAACGTGGTACCGGGACGTGGAATCGCCCCGGGCGGACCTCTTTCGTGTACTTCTCCATTCGCCATTTCCTGGAAATAAACAGAGGAGATTAGTGAGGAACGCGCTAGATCCCCCCCTTTTAATCCCCCGGGCCCAATCCAGGCTGACCCTATTCTTGTCCTATATACCCTGTCGCCAGTCCCTGTCCGAGGTGACACGTACCTCTTGAGATGCTGTACGTGCACCTTATTAATCTTTCGACCCAAGTCCTCCAGCAGGACTACTGTCTCGCGCAGTACCTGTTTAACCTCAAATGACCCAGCGTACTTGGCGGCCAGTTTACCGGAAAGCCTCTTCGCGACCTCGAACAGGGTGTACCATATTGCCCAGTAGGAACGTGGTTGGACGCCGGTTTCGGTTATAAACCCGGCTGTGTCTCTCTCGGGCCTTGTCATTAAAACGACGAACCAAATCCCGGATCAGCGTTAGCCGTTCCATCTGATTCTTCCAGAGCTCGGGGTCAATGGGGATCACTAGGTCCTTCTTCTTCACTTCCCTTCGGAGTGTCCTACAGGGTCATTGGATCCTCCCAAAGTTCAGGACAGCAGGTGAGAACTTCGTGCTGGAGTGGACTGCGGTATTTAACGTATGCCTCAAATCCGGCAAGTGCTTATCCCAGCTACGATGATCTGCCCCAGCATATTGCGCAATCATCGTTTTAAGCGTCCTATTAACACATTCGACCGGGTTACCTTGGGGGCTATAGCGAGAGGTCGTGACACGCTCTATTCCGCATTCCTCCAGTACCTTTTTTAGGTGTTGGTTGACATAACGGGTGGCATTATCCGTCAATAGAAAACGTGGGGTTTCCCAGCGGAGTAGGACCAAGTCCTCCAGAGCACTCGCTACTGCCCTCCCGGTTGCGGCCCGTAAAGGTGAGAGCTCGATCCACTGGGTAAATAAGTCCTCAAAAACCACCACGTAACGGTGTTGGTGTTTACTTCGGGGAAGCTCGATCAAGTCGGCCGCCACCACTAACCAGGGACTCTCCACGACCTTCTGGTCCATAAGGCCTATCGTGTCTTGTTGGGAAACATTGTACTTTTGGCACACCTCGCAGGTTCGCACAAAGTTCCTCACATCGTGATAGAATCCGGGCCAATAGAATTCGGATCGAACATCTTCTCTACTCCTAAATGACCGGACGATGGATGCCTGTGCGCGTCAACCATGATCCTCGTTCTATGTTCGGCGGGCACGATGAGCCGCCACCCCTCCTCTCGAAACGATATCTGATCCAGGAGTTCACCGACTGAGTATCGGTACAGCATACAGTCGTCAATCTTCCACTTAGAGAATTTCTTCGGGGTAAGCTGGACATCTCTCAGCCGATTTAAATACTATGAGTCCAACATCGTATCAAATGTTGTGACCTCAGGCTCGTCAGTAATGTGCTCCCTCGAGAGTGATTCCACGACTTTGTTCAAGGAGCCTTTGGTGTATTCTATTTGAAAATTCCATTGTTGCAGCTCTAGGGCCCATATTGCCAGACGTCCAGTGGGGTTTTTTTTAGGTTTTTGAGCCACTTTAGGACACTATGATCAGTCCTTGCCACGAATTCATAGGCCTCTAAATAAGGCCGCAACTTTTTTATGGTCCACAATAGGGCCAGGCACTCCCTCTCCGTATTGGTGTAATTCCTTTCTACCGAATTAAGGACTCGACTTACATACACTACGAGGTACTCGTTCTTCCTTTCTCCTCTTCCTGGGTCAAAACGGCGTCAATGGCAAAATTACTGGTGTGGCTTTGCACCGTGACGGGTTTCGAGGAATCGGGTCGCGCCTGCACGAGTTCCTCTCCTACAATGGCCTTAAACCTCTCAAAGACTCTGGATTGGTCCTCTCCCCAACTCCAGGCCTGTCGTTTCCTCAGGAGCTTAACCAACGGAACCTTTAGTTCCGCTTCCATGGGAATGAATCGGGAATACCATCCGACCATTCCCAAAAAGGTCCTGAGCTCCTTAATATTGCGGGGGGGGGGCGGGGTATTGTAGAACGGGGGCGACCTTCTCGGGGTCTGCCCGTAGTCCTTCGGCATCCAGGTGAAATTCCATAAAGTCAACGCTCGAGCAACAAAACTCGCATTTGTCTTTATTGATCTCCAGCCCTGCGCCAACGATTTTCGGGCTCCTTTAAAAAGGACGGACAACAGGGCGGAAAGTAGGCACCGTTCGGTGTAATCGCCTCTTTCATGAATGATACAAAGGCATGTAAGAAAGACTTCATCATCCTCCTTCTCCTCCCCCGAAAAAGTGAACGAGGCGTCGTAGAGCCTTCGTGCAGCGTGCGATATCTTGTGTCGCCTGCCATAATCTGAGCCCTTGCCGCCTACCGCTACCGCATAGGCCGCAGGATGCTCGAGAGAAGCACTTCCTTTATCCTCTCACCGAACTACGGTCTGACCAGTTGGGGCTGCATCCCCGACAGAGCATGATGCATGCCGGGTAGACGTGTCCGAGGCCCGGCTACCGGCCCTTGTGCTGCTACACCGGAGAGATCAAAGATCCCTCTGTGAAGGTTCATAAAGGACCATATTACAGCAGAAACCTGGAGCCACGCTATCTGTTGCGGGGACAGTACCTGGCCTGGCAGGAACAGGCACTCCTGTACGTGCCCCTTACTCAACCGGACCTCCACCCTTAGGCCTAGGAGCGACCCCATTTATTGCAGAGCCTTTCCCCAGGCACTTTGTACTTCTACTCCGAGACCGACGTGCGTCGAAGGGGCCCGGAGCACCCGCTACTCTCCGATTGCGCCCGCCTGCCTGTCGCGCAGTTTCGTAGTCGCACCGAAGAAGACCCGGCCGGGCTAGCCCCGCGCGGCTAGCTTCCACCTCGTCGCTCGTACAATGGCATCACCCAGGAAGGTCGGTACCGGGCCACACTAGGGGCCCTTGCCTCGGCCCGGGCGGGTCACCGGAGTTCATCGGCTAGCACCGCCCCGCACCAGTGGTCTGCGCGCGGGAAAACCGCCGCTCTTACGGCCCCGAGAAGGCGTTGGGGTCGCCGCACCGCGTCCGCCGCTCTTTCTCTCTATCGCGTCTCTCGAGTTGATGACAAGGCTATAACAGAATTCCTGTGTGTGGTATGTGACGGGTGCTATGCAAATCTACAAGATCTTACGGCTGCGTAAGCCGGAGTTCCTCGCCGATCTGTTCTCTCCTGCTGCATCTGATCGGCCGGTCATGGGTGAATCTAAAGAGATTTCCGTTCCTTGGATACGCACCGAGACGGGAATTCAATTTTTTTCTGTTCAAGGCTCTCATTTGTGGAACGGACTGCCATCCTGTATTAGAAATGCGCCCTCTCTTTCTCGCTTCACGAGGCTAGTGATGGAGTATTTGAGCGGTTGGTACATTATAATAGACTTTGCTAGTCAGTCATCCTCTTAATCTTGTTTTAATTTGCGCCCTAAATTGGTTGTATATTCTTGTAATAAGTATGTGTGTATTTATCATTTCTCTCTGACTTGTATTCATTAAGTGAATATGTGTACGTGTACGTGCTGTTGTCACGTCCGGCACGAAAATAATTATTTAATTCAAGCGCAAGCTCTTACGCCGAACCGAGAAATATTACGTCGAGAACGCGACATTTCTGCTCACACTTGAGTGGAAGACTGAGTGTGGCTTTCGCCGATTTTAGGCCTAGGTTTGCGCCCAATAGCCTGGGAACAGGGCTAAAAGGGGTTAACCACTTTTTATGGTGTACCTTACCGGGATTATCTCCAAGGCGAGGGCCTATGGATTTTTCCAAGACATTGCTCTCTCTTTATTTAACTGGGAAATCTCTACAGCTTATATGGTAGGAGTTTTTCTAAATGACAAAGAAGAAAGATTAAATTGAATCGTGTATTTTTTTGAGTTTCAATAATGCGGTTTTACAAAGATTTTAACAATGGTTCGCGGTTCTGATAAGTTGATACGGCGGTTCGCGTTACGCTTTAGATATATAACGATAATTTATAATATTTAAATCGCAGCTTCGAATTCAAGAAATGAATAAGTATGTGTCGAATAAAATTAGCTTAACCCTTACTTTGATTCTTCTATCCGGGTGGCAGTAAGTTAATTTAATAAGGTTTAAGACCAGGGGCCTACTGTCTCTTATCAAATCAAGCTAGAGATAGATGAACTAGGTGTATAACCAATCTGACAAAGTTTAAAACCAGAGGTCTACTGTCCCTTGCCAAATTAGGTTATCGGAGGAATCTGACTTGACAAGGCTTAAGACCAGAGGCCTACTGTCCCTCACTAAACCGACTACTGGGAGGAATCTCCAGAACGCCCTTGAGGGTATTGTCTTCAGCGTGGGTGTGAGGGAGAGAGGCGGTGGTGAGGGAGGAGAGGCGGCGCCAGGCGCTGCATCTCTGATGCAGAGAGGAACGGGCTGCTGGTAAGGAAAGCGTGGGTGAGAGAGAGAGAAGAGAGGCGGTGGTGAAGGACGTGTGGGTGCGAGAGAGAAAGAAGAGAGGTAGTGTGGAGGGAAGCGAGGGCGCCGTCTACTGTACATGCAGGGCGGCCTTTTTGGGGGAAATCCCTTTTGAGCTCTTTTCTCTTATTGTTGCAATTCGCTATAATCGAGGTATCGGTCGTTACATAATTTGCATATCGGTTCGGTTTTCTTATAGAGTTATCTCGTTTTCGAATGGTGCTGATCGGACTATTATTAGTATTTCTCTTATTTTTTATATTTACTTGAATCATATCTTTCTATTGCGTGTGAGGTCTTTTCAGAAAGGGAACATTATTCTCTATTAAACTGTATGTACGGTTTTTGATATAATGGTATGTATACTACGAAGAATAAGTTTTTCAAACTATTGTATTTATGAAAGGCCGTTCTGTAGGCCTACTTTAGGAGTGTGAAAAGGGGGCTCGGCGGGGGGGGGGTCCCGGTTTCTCTTATATAGAATTATATATATATTAATTAAAAATATTGAAGCGTTACGCAGGACGTAACACTGTGATAGTGTGTAATTATATTTATAAGTAGACTCAAGATGTAGCATCTATAATGTGTGATTTGTGCAATGTTTTGTAAATTATTTACAAATAAAAATTTATCTATCTATCTCTCGTGCACTTTTTCCCAGACCAACCTTGCGATGAGGCCTGCTGGCCCTTTCTTCTAACCGGCCTACGCCTGCCGTCGCCCTGTAACCTGGCAGCCGGCCCCTGGTGGTGATGGAGAACCGGCCTACGCCTGCCGTCGCTTGGACGCTTCCTACGTCCTCGCTTCTGGCAGCCGGCCCCTCGGTGGTATAGGGAATCTTTCTAGCACCATTAGATGTCATAGTTAATGTTCTCTCGGTAGCTGAGAGAGTATCTACAAGGCGAAGCCTATGGCGATTATCTTTGTCAAATCGGCATTGAAGTGCCGACGAGCCGGATAGTTTTCGTTGTTGTTCATCCATTTTGTTGAATGAGCTTGTGGTGTGCACGAAACGTTGACCACGCACTAGAGAAAGCGCAAACGGCGCCGACACCTGGATAGCGCAGATAACTCTGGCCAGCGCAGCCCGCATTTGACTAACGTAGCCCACACCTGTAATGAAGATCGCATGGATCTTGCGCCAACTTCGCCTGACTTGCCGCCGGCGCAAGAAGCGTGACTGAAAGAGATACCGATCGGGCATCCTTTTGACATCAATTAAAAGCAGTAAGGCAAAGCAGGAGGTACACCCCTTTTCTTGCTCTTTATCCCTTATCACGAGATAAATGAGTGTATCATTCTCTTCATGTTTCACCGTACAGCGTGATATAGTTATTTTGGCCAGTCATTGTGTAAACACATCGAAATATTCAGGCAAAAATTAGGCGGGAGCGATTACCGACTTATCGGGTGATCAAGCGTGCAAATTATTGAGCCGTAATACCGATGCACGATTTATTTGTTAAATCGAATATTTAGTTAATAAATATAAACCGTATTGGGTCATTTATTTTTTGGGGTATTTATACGGCCGGGTCAGTGCAATAGCACCCTAAACTCTCCCCATTATAATTCCGTATAATTATTTTAATGTTTTTTCATATTTTGATTAATAAATCAAGGTAATTCTAAACATTATGAAAAATTTTTTTGTCTATTAGTAACTTTCTTAAATATTCTTATAATAACCTTCTAATTGTAATAATAATAATTATAATTAATTCATAATATAAATATAATTACCTTTAATATATACATAATTGAAATTTCTTAAAATAATAATTTATAATATCATTTTTCAAGAATACTTGTGTAGCTTTAATTATATATCTAAGTTAAGTTGCAGTTATCGCGGTTAGTACTTGGACGGGCGGTCGGGTAGAATTTTTTTATATTCACATAATATTGAGGAGGAACGGCGCACATGCTCCATGCGCGCAATACATGTAATGTGAGTGTGATATCCAGGTACGGTACCGAAGAACATTTCCAAACACCGCACGCGTGGAATCGGCCGAAATAGCAATAGAAGTGTATAATACGTATTATACGCGTAAAATACCCTCCGTACCCTTACGAATTATTATATAATATTTTTATTTTTATTTAAAAATAATACAAAGGAAATAAATTATAAATGATTGTTTATTAATGAAATTAAACACAATGTGAAAACGATATATTAATATATAAATTCATATTATCCACATATACATATAAAATACATTGTGTTATAGGATATGCTTACTGCTAGATATCACTTACTCTCACATTTCAAGAATCTCATTGTTCGTATCAACAGAAACTGTCATTATAATTGATCCATTTTTTGAGAATTGAGCATTCGAATGCTTTTTAATATATCAATACCCCGATCATGAGGGAAAATCATAATATTGTTTTAAGAATATGCTGATTTTGTAATTTTATTTTGTTCTTCAAGTATAATATTTTGCCTAGAGTTTTTATATTATGATATAGCTTTATTTCTATTAATGAATTCTATTTTCAAATGTATTAAATTAGTTAAATCTTTTTTAGTTAAGCCGTTTGAATTCTTATTTGGTTTAAAGACAGCTGAGACTGTATCAGATGTTTATAAATTATTATTATTTATTATAGTAATTTTTAAACTAATAAATAATTATGTTTTTATTATTATTAAAAAAAATGTAAATGCAAATTTTAGTCAAACCTTTATTGAAGGTTTATTTTTCTAATTTGTTTAATTTCAGTTTTTTTTAAAGTTGATGAATCTAATGTATACATGTATCTAAAGCATGTACATTTGAATCATTTCTTTTTGTTGTAATTTTTGTACATTTATTGCATTCTCTATATTAGTAATTTTTGAACTACCTGAAAATGTTTTTCTAACTGAAATATAAAGGATTAATACAAACAAAAATTTTATTTATAAAAACTTTAAATACTAAATAAATCATGAACTCATAAGTGAATCATATATTTCAACTTCTGTTCTTAATTTTCCTGCCACTTTCAGTTGTAACGTCCCGTCCCTTTTTTCCCGCTCAACTTTGACTGTTAGGGGCCTAAAATAATCTTCTCAACAGTGTGTGAAGGGACGCAATTAAAAATACACACACCCGACGGGCAGCGCAGACATCTGGAGATTCTGCGGCTTACCTCTACGCAGTTTGCAAATAACGCAGTTTCGCACAATAGATTGGAGTGCGGTTTTAAGACCGACGATGTAGAATCGTTGTCGCAGCTCATTAATTAATTACTGTCTCGTGGCTCGCGTATAACAGTCGGATATGAGAGTGCGTTATGAGCGCACGAGTGACTCGGTGTTTCCCGTCGAGAATTATCAGTTGATTGGAAAACGCCTACCTACTAACTGGATGACCCGACCTTGTACACGCATGATTCCGACTCTGTCAACGAATGGTACCAGCTTTGTAATCCGGTTGGTTTCAGACACTGGATTTGCTCACCTTAGGGTCTGTAGTTCGATGGGAAAACTCTTCTTCTGTATTGTCTGAAACCAGAATTACTCGGCTAATTCTATGGTTTCGATCGTAATCTCCCGCGGTTGCTCTTTGAATTGGTTGAAAGGTCTACGAAGCCTGCGTGCGACTGCTAGTACGCTCCGCCAACCCAACCATGTGTCCGTTGGAAAAAAATATTCCGCCACCGCGCTAGTCGCGTGCACAAACTAGGCACGTAATTTCAAATTCTCGACGCGATTTGTCTCAGAGGCGCTCAACTGCGTTTTTACTGGCCAACGATAGGAGCGCGTAAGCCCGTGTGTATCGTGACGCGAATATTAGCCAACCCCAAGTTAAACCCTAGCGCATCGGTAGCAGTGTCCCAAAACAAACCAAGTACCTTGTCCCGGCCGCGGCCGCGGCCCATCCATGCATATGAAAGTCTGCTTTTGCATTTATGTCTGTGACGTCCCGCACTATTTATGTCGCTTCTGCGCTAGTGTGACGCCTGTCTAAAAAGTTATCCATGTAGCAATTTTTAAGAAGCGCCCGCGCCGCGTCTGGTCGCTTCGCGAGGTATTTTTCGGCGTTCTTATTTTTCAAGAAAATGGCTCTACAAGGAGAAGAGATGGCGCCGAACACGAGCGAGGTCATCTCAAATACCTCGGGCTGCCGCCTTCTATCAGGCCCTCGCCACAGAAATCTCTGTGCTGCTTAGTCCTCTCTCCTCATGCGCATGCGCAGAAGTATGTCGCGAATGTCTCCTTTGACAGCGATCGCGAATCATCGGAACCTCACTAATATGCCGGGAAGCGATTGCAAAAGGTCCGATTCGGTACCCAGCTGATCGTTTAAGCTAATACCGTTAGACTTAGCCGCGACATCGAACACAAGTCTGATTTTGCCTGGTTTGCTCGCGCTACACACGCCAAAATCTGGGAGGTACCAGACACGAGCTTCGTCATTTCCCGGTAATATAGCTATGCGAACAGAATATCGCGATCTAGCCTTCGTTCCAGTGACCTTAGACGTCGAAAGGCTGTCCCGCGGCTGTTCGCGGTTCGAAGTGATAGAGTACCATCCCCCAAAACCCCATTAATCTCACGGAACGCTTCTGTAGCGGATTTGCCTTTAACAAAGGAAAACTTTAAAATGGTGCAAATTTCTGCGTTAGTGAACTCCATGTTTACACGTCTACAACTGTTGAATGGAATATCTAAACTAATCATGCATAGCGTCGTTTTTTAGGTTATATAGGTCAAGACCCTTCAAATGATGTATAATATTGTGAGATACGAGCTCTGTAGTGTTTTGTACATAGCCGCGAAATTCAAAAGACAAAAAGGCGGAAGGGAGATATTTGCCAAACTAATATATTGATCTCAACTCTAACTAAAACGGTAAAACCCGGTGCTAAAAATGCTGGAGCTGAAATTCCAATTCTAAAGTATAGGCACGCTACATCTAGTATAATAAATTGACGAGTATCAGTACGAACAATGTAAGTGGTATCGTCAGCACCATAAATTTACTATACTCGTCAATTTACTATACTAGATGTAACGTGCCTATTCTTTAGAATTGTGTAATAATATATAAAGTGACTTGGAAGGAAATTATAAATTATTTGAGAGTAGTAAATTAAATTGATGCACGGATGAAAATTTAATTTTAGTCTACATTGATTATATTGTTGAATTTTCCTCATTCTATCATTAATCATTGAGCCTTAACTACCTAAAATGCATTGAAAATAAAGCTTGGCTATTGTTTATTTTAGATTTAATCAATCTTCTTCATATTAGCCTTCGAAGGCTGATGTGCTTTATGTAAAATCAAAATCTATGAATCGATGAACCTAAATAAGATATCCATACAATGGTCAAAATTTAAAAAGTCAACCAGTGTAGACTAAAGTTAAATTTTCATGATTGTATGCATTTTTCCTATTAGATTCATCGATGAATGAATCATAATTTTATTCAAAAAAAGGAGCCTTCGAAAGTTAATATTGCTTAAATATAATATATAACATTATGTGAAAAGACCGTGTTTCAATGTAAAATCAAAAATAGTTAAGCCTTAGTCTAAATTCATTTTAATTTCTTCAGGCTCATATTCTTTCATCAGAATCAGAATTCATGCATTGTTTAGGCTGGTAGCAAGAAATTTAACTTTAGTCTGCAGTTGCTGACTTGTTATGTTTTTATAATTATTGCATGGATTTTTAATATTTGTCTAATCGACAAATGTATTTTAATTTTATTGAAATAAAATTATCTGATAACAAGATATGTGAAATAAAACTAATTTTGGACAATAGATTGCAAAGGTTGCAAATAAAGAAACATCATTGTTTAATAAGTATCAAATTTTTATTTATAATCTATATATAGCAATATATATCTTTAGAGAACGCGATGTACGACTCTAACGAAAGGGACGTGAAAGATGAAGGCAAACACAGATAGGTGCGGTAACACTGTTTATTTCGAAACAACAATGCAGCAAGCGGCGTCTGTCAGTGTGCCGACGGGCGCTCGTGCGGGACGCTGCTTGGGTGCTCGACGATCAAGTCAGAACTGGCCCAAGCTGCGCGGGCTGTCGGCGTCTACGCCACCTAGAGGGGGGCCGCACGTAGTGAGCGAAGCGTTGCCATTTCGTCCGGGTCGCGTCTTGGCTGCAGCTGTTGCTTACGCCGGCGGTGTTGTGGCTGCGGATGAACTCCCACATATCTATTCAGTCTTATATGAAGCTATATCTATATATACACACACACACACACATATATATACATATGAAAAATTACACATGAGGGCCTTTGCATGCTTATAGTGATGCGATTTAAGTTTCTAGCACGGTGGACAGCAGTTTTAAGTTTTCAGATTTTGCACATCATAAGTACTAAAATGTAGAGTACTGTGGCTAGTACCTAAAGCAGAGATGAATAGAGAGATAGCCGATGCTACAGGCCCAAGCCGCGCCAAATTCGATGCGCCATAGCAATACGCACCCTCGCGGATAACATTGTAATCTGTCGCACTTGAGGGAAAATGAGGGGAAATAAGGGAGAGGGAAGAAGTAAGCGCGAGCCACCAGTCGTGTCCATGTGACCGGCCGCAGGTATGTGTTGGTGCGCCCGATCGCGGCCGAAGCTGGCTCGGCTCTAATCGGCGAGGGAAGGAGCGCGAATGACGAGCCACGTCCGTGTGCCCGGCACTCTTTATGTGTGCGACTGTGCATAACTCGATCGTTTGCATGTGTCCATGACTCGCGGCCGCATCGGAGGAGCCAGCGCGAGCAACGAGTCAAGTCAAGCCCAGATGGACGCACGTGGCCAGCACTGTTTCTGTGTGCGTATGTTCATGATTCGGTAGCTAGCTTGTGTCAGTTCGTCGGATTTTCGGCGGATCTGCTTGCGGCTGCTTTTCTGCTGTTCGGCCTCACCTCGGACCTCAAGCGTGAAAATGATAGCAATCGTTTTGCAATGCATGCAAGATTTATGCCTCGATTTATGCACATTTTCAAACAAAAGTAAAGATAATTTAAAATCAATAATATTAATATAATTTGACGATTACATACAATAAATCCACTTTATTTGCATAAATGATACAAATCATATATATGCACACGAAAGAGCATAAGATAGAAGCTTGTGTATATAATTTAATTAATAATTTTTTAGCGTATTTTTTAAAAATCATGTTGTATATAATTATCAGTAATTCCTACTTAATAATCTTTGTATACATAGCACAATTTGTATACAACATTATATTTCAAGATAACCAATCATTGAATGAAATGCATTGATTAATAGCATTTTAATGAAGGAGCGTTCATTTTTTATAATTAATATAATTTAAATTTTTATTATTATATAAACTGCTCTTCATAATATTTTTATACTAAAATTACATTACGTGCAGTATAGCTTTTTAATTAAATAAGAATTTTGTAAGTATATTTAATATTAATTGATTATAAGTATAGCATTTGTTATTCAGATAAGCTATTTTTTATACAGTATATTTTGTCGATTATTTATATTTATAAACTATACTTTCATGTCTATAAAAAATAGTCAGATTTCTACCAATCATTAATTATGCGTGGTCGCTCTAAGGCTTGCACCAAACTGCAAGAGATCGTAATGTCGTGCTTGCGGAAGGTCAGGAGTACCTGATGAATCCCTCCCGTCATTTTTACGCAATCCGAAGCTTCCGATGGCTTAGAATCATATTTTACAAAGATCTACGCCCAATGCGTTTAATCAAATAATTTTATTAATTAGTTGTAATACTAACTGGCGATAGTGTACCAATCTTCAGAACATAAAATATTTTCTAAAAACTGAAAAACACATTAGATAATTTTAAATATAGTAAAATATTATTTTAGCTTTTTATTAGTATTTGTTGTTATTCTTATGTTTATTAGTATTATTTATTTTTACTTTGAATCACTAAATAATAAAAATTGAGAAATTATAAATAATAATTACTATCATATTGGTTGTTTGGCCGAACGTATTCATTATACAAAATTAATAAGAAGTAGTAATACTGAATACAGAGATTTATACTGTAAATTGTATTATGATTTTTTTCATTCAATATTTTATTACTAATGGATACGTTCGTTTTCAGGGGGCACCACGGGAAGGCAACCAATATCACCCCCCACCTGAAACATTAAAATCTGCAGAAAAACGTATTAAATATTAGTAATTTAACATTATAACAACTTTTATAAATTTTATTCGTACCTTTTTGAGTATTTATAATAATATGTAAGATATATCCATTATGTACCTATTAAATATAAATTTTTATATACAATTTTATACAATTTTATGTTAACATTATTAATTCAATTATTTACATTATTTTGCAATCGGAACTTTTATTTACATGAGTATAGATAATTTACATATTTTTAATTATTTTTAATTTCTTATTTTTTGAACAAACTCCTACTTTATTAGCAATTTTTCTATTATGATTATGTTCCCTAGTTTTAGCAAGGATTTTAACTAATAATAAAAATTTTAAAGCATTTAATCTATGTTCATAGCAGTGGTTTTCTTGATGAAACCATTCAGAAAATTGACTTCGCGTATAAGCTTCAACGATTTCTACTAATTGTGATAAAAGGTTTCTATTATGCCATATATTTTTATAACAACGATCGAACCCTTCTAATTCACAATTTAAAATCCGTACAAAATTATCCGTTGGCCTGGTCAAATACTGAATAGTAGGAGCTGTTTGATCAAAATGTACATATTCTCTTAAATTTAAATATTTTTCATGAGCGCTAATAAGATCATCCGCTTTTTTAATAAAATCATTTTTACAGTTAATACAATTACTTTTTTTTAAACATTTTTGCGCAACGTATCCAGCAAAGTACGTAATTGTATTGGCTTCATACAAATCTTTCTCTTCTATATCGACCAGTGGTTCATTATATTCGAAATTGAACTGAATTAAACATGACGCTTCTACAAGTTCATTGAGCTCTACATTTTCCTCAAAACTATATTCCATTGATTGTACGTCAGGTAAAGACAGATTCTGTGAGCTTTGATTTGGAAATGAAATACATTGACTATTAGAATTATCATCAGTAGAATTGGTATTACCTCGTTTACTTGAATGAATGAAATCGGTTGATAAAATGTGTCTAAAAGATAAGCGGTACATACGGCAAGTAGGATTCGAATTGAATCCTCCGCGACCGCGAAGTTTAGAATGGACATGCTCCACAGAATCTTGATTGCACAGTCCTGTTGCTAGTTGAAAATCGGGAGAAACTAATTTGATGTCCTGATATAACTGTACTAAAGACTGTGCAGTTATGATCAGTCCATCGAAACAAGGTGGTCGTTTGGAACCGTTTTTGGTCTTCACGGACCATTGTTTTGACCAAATAATAAATTTTTGTACTCGCTTTAAAACCTGTGGATTGCGATCTGAAAATGGACGCTTTTGTTCATGTTTAGTTACTAAATTATAAGCATTACACGCATCAATTACAGCATCCATTTTCCTCACGAATTCAGCAGATTTTTTCCACGATTTACATTTTAAACTGGTTGCGCTAGCCCCAGCTGTTTCAATTGCACTAGCCATGCGTCGGCTTAATAACTGAAATGCTAATTTTACTCGCATAGCTTCAAAGGTGTTTGGATTGAAATGGCTTTCCGTTATGTGAGCTAATACATTTGAAGTATGGAGGCTTTTATCAAGTTCCCACGCTAGTCGCAAATCATTTAACGAAACTAATATATCGTCATTTATATAAATGCTATCGTGTAATCTTAATTGTGCAACCAACCTTTTTATAAGGTGTGGCCAATCAAAAACTGTGTAAATCTTTTGACTTCTGTCATTTTGATACTTAATTTCGAATTAAGGTTTATTCGTAGAAACGTTTAAATTTTTAAATAATTTTTGATTGTTAGTACCTTGATCGCAAACAATCATTCTTACATCGGCTCCTATTTTTATAAGTTTGATTATAATTTCGTGAATAATGTCAAAAAGTTCTTCAGCTGACGCACCGTTTTCATTAAAACCGAATGAAATTAATTGGCGCCAATTATTTTCCGCATTAATACTGTCTAAGCAAAATATAAGAGCATGTTTTGTGACATTTGCGCTTCTACCTTTGCCCATATCGACTAAACCTTCAATTAGATCCTGCTTTTTCGAATACTCTTCGGCTGCTCTTACAGACATTTCATCGAATTTTAAAGCACAAAGTCGCTGATTAGGGTTCAAACTGATTAAAAAAGATTGAAGTTTGTCTAATACTACGTTATTAATACCGGGAACAACATCGTATTCGGAGATCCACGACTTAACTGTGGACTCAGTAGGTAATAATAATCCTGCACTTCTCAATCGTGAGTAACAAGCCGCGGAATGAAAATAAATCAATTTAGCTAAGTTTTTTTCGTCTTCGGAATAAGGATTCTTTTTTGTGTGGAGCTGCAAATTTATCATTGTGCGTGAAATTTTAGTGATGTCTAAAGCATCAAGTAAGTTATTGATATTATGTTTTTTATGCGCATTCTTTTGTAAACGGATTCTTAATCGTCGAATTTTTCCCTGTTGACTTTTTATAACTTTTTGAAAAGATTGGCTTCGTTTATTTAAAGTTTCGAATTTTCTTTTAAGAATTTTTATATAATTTTTAGCGTTTACTAAACTGCGGGCTATTTTCTGAATAAATTGTGAAGTGACGGCCTTTTGACTAATATTTTCTTGCTGGCTATCTAAGTCAGCATCAACGACCTTATATTCTTTATCAGGATCGTGGCGCATATAAGATCTGCATCTTCGCCATGAAAATTTGAAAACATTTGTTTACCTGACAAGTAAGTTCTAATAGGTAATTGCTTATTAATTTTATCACTATCAGTTCGCACAAGCTTAGAATTCATATCGTTGAATAATGGATTTATTACGGTGTTATTGTATGTCGATGATGCGGATGTCGAATTTTCATTTTCACAAGGCTTCTCTTGATTTTCAAAATGTTCAAGTGCTGCAATCTCTTTGTTCTTGATTTGTTCATCAGGTATTTTGTTTTTTCTCCAATGAATGGGAACGCTGTTAAGACGTAAACGCGTTTTCCAATCATCAAAAAAATCTTCATCTTGAAAATGGAGGCGGCACAATCCAAATGATCGAATCGTCGATTTGGAGTAGGTTTTTAACAAATTATTTCCTATAAATAAAACCACTTTTGGTCATTACCTGTTTTTGTCTTTTTTATATAAGTAGATTTAAAGATGATCAGTATGTTTATAAAAAATATAATATTAAACGATAACGGTCTTCTTATTAATTATTTTTTACAATAATTTATAAAATTATTTATTTAAGATATATTTTTTGGAATGAATAAATGATAAATTTACGTAAGCTTTCTCAATCTTGAATCAAATACTATAATTTAGTAAATACTAGGATTAAGTCAAATGATGACGAATTTTAAGTGTTAAATTAATAAACTAATTTATATCAAAAAACTTGAACGTTAGTTTTTTTTCAATAAAATTATTTTGCTCAGCGGAAAACTATCAATATTCAAGAAAAAGATTATAAAATATGAAATAATTATTGTTAAAAGTAAACCAATTAATTAAACAATTATTAAAAATGAATATTAATTATGCGAGAAGGCCGCGCGCGTCGTGCACTCTTTGAAAAAGCTAAGAACTCCTGAAAACCTCTGTGTACTCTTTAGTCCTCTTTTGTACTCCCCCCACCACTGGCCGCTGGCTCGCCGGGCCTGCCTGGCCTACGACGGCCGCCGGCCTCCCCATTCCACTGCGCTCGGCTGCCGCCTTGCCCCTCATTGCACTGCCCCTTCCACCGACTTTGCTTCCGGAATTCATTGGAAATTTGTCGAGAATAATTTCGGAGAAATCTAGAGAGTACAGAAGAGTACAGAAGAGTACAGAAGAGGATTACGGAGTTTTACTTCCTGTACTCAGAGTGAGCGGCCCCTCGGGCTGCGCACTAAAAATCTTGAAAATTGGGAAAATCCGAGGAAAAATCTGAAGAGATTTTGAAAGAGTATTTGAGATTATACTCTAAAAATTAGTTGCAAGTTAAAAAGAGTTATATAAAAATACAACCATATATGAATTAATTATGAATTAATAATTAATTATTGCACATAGGTATAAACGAAAATTATGAGGAAAATTGTTTGAATATAATTAGAATTTTTACATACCTGATATTTCTTATTTTGAACATGTAAATATATAAGTATCAAATTTATATTACCTTATTGTTTAAAACAGATAAGTAATATATGTAAATAATCATGTATTATATAAATTTAAAATTGATTTTTAATATACTAATATGTTGTATAGTACACGCATAAAATTGTATTATAAATAATCTTTCATATTAAGGTTTAGAGAAGAGTATACGATAAAAATAAATCGCAATTACAATATCAGTAATAATTTGTAGGGTTTAGTACTACATACCTATAAAAGCTGATTATCTGATACAGTAAAAAATATTAATAGATTTTTAAGAATGGATAATAATAAAATTATTTGATTGGGCGTAGATCTTTGTAAAATATGATTCTAAGCCATCGGAAGCTTCGGATTGCGTAAAAATGACGGGAGGGATTCATCAGGTACTCCTGACCTTCCGCAAGCACGACATTACGATCTCTTGCAGTTTGGTGCAAGCCTTAGAGCGACCACGCATAATTAATGATTGGTAGAAATCTGACTATTTTTTATAGACATGAAAGTATAGTTTATAAATATAAATAATCGACAAAATATACTGTATAAAAAATAGCTTATCTGAATAACAAATGCTATACTTATAATCAATTAATATTAAATATACTTACAAAATTCTTATTTAATTAAAAAGCTATACTGCACGTAATGTAATTTTAGTATAAAAATATTATGAAGAGCAGTTTATATAATAATAAAAATTTAAATTATATTAATTATAAAAAATGAACGCTCCTTCATTAAAATGCTATTAATCAATGCATTTCATTCAATGATTGGTTATCTTGAAATATAATGTTGTATACAAATTGTGCTATGTATACAAAGATTATTAAGTAGGAATTACTGATAATTATATACAACATGATTTTTAAAAAATACGCTAAAAAATTATTAATTAAATTATATACACAAGCTTCTATCTTATGCTCTTTCGTGTGCATATATATGATTTGTATCATTTATGCAAATAAAGTGGATTTATTGTATGTAATCGTCAAATTATATTAATATTATTGATTTTAAATTATCTTTACTTTTGTTTGAAAATGTGCATAAATCGAGGCATAAATCTTGCGTGCATTGCAAAACGATTGCTATCATTTTCACGCTTGAGGTCCGAGGTGAGGCCGAACAGCAGAAAAGCAGCCGCAAGCAGATCCGCCGAAAATCCGACGAACTGACACAAGCTAGCTACCGAATCATGAACATACGCACACAGAAACAGTGCTGGCCACGTGCGTCCATCTGGGCTTGACTTGACTCGTTGCTCGCGCTGGCTCCTCCGATGCGGCCGCGAGTCATGGACACATGCAAACGATCGAGTTATGCACAGTCGCACACATAAAGAGTGCCGGGCACACGGACGTGGCTCGTCATTCGCGCTCCTTCCCTCGCCGATTAGAGCCGAGCCAGCTTCGGCCGCGATCGGGCGCACCAACGCATACCTGCGGCCGGTCACATGGACACGACTGGTGGCTCGCGCTTACTTCTTCCCTCTCCCTTATTTCCCCTCATTTTCCCTCAAGTGCGACAGATTACAATGTTATCCGCGAGGGTGCGTATTGCTATGGCGCATCGAATTTGGCGCGGCTTGGACCTTAGCATCGGCTATCTCTCTATTCATCTCTGCCTTAAGTATAAGTTCTAACACTTATACTAAAGATAGCGCACAATCTGGTTTGCCGATGCTGTGTCTGAGTATATTGAGGTTCTACGCATAGAAGCTACTTTTTCGGTGTATAATTCGCTCTCTGTAGGGGGCATTGATGCTAGAAAACCAAGACTTTTCGCGCTTGCGCAGAGCGCCTCTGCGCTGATAGGCGGAGAGCTCACGCACAGTTTGAAATACAAGGCGCTGGAGGGGATGAAGAAGGAATACGTGTCTGCACGGCGCACAATAATTGTACCACATTATTATTAAATGTAAATAAATACTACCTAACAATTTTGTTACAAAATAAATTAATATTTGTAAAAAATATGTACGCAAGTCATATGTTTGCGTAAGTCCCACCATGCTATAAAAAGTCTATGCAATGAGTCCGAAGGTTTAGACTACAACATTATAGGTTTAATTATTTAAAAAAATGGCAAATAATAATATTTAAATGATTAAATAATTTATTAGCGTATATATGTATAAACGTCTAAGTATATTAATAAAAGAAATTATATTAATTTATTAATATATTAAGTAGAATTAATCAATACATTATTTATGAAATAAATAATACTTTGTAGACAGTAAATGGTTTTTTAAATATTATGATACCATTAGTTTAAACATAAATTTCATACTTAAAGTATATAATTATTATTATTATAAAATTATAACCTTTAAATAATTATAAAATTCCTAATTTTATGTTAAATCAATTGTTTCATATTTAGCATCATTATGCATTTTAAAAAAAAGAGACCGTATGAGAATGAATATGTGCATATAATTTTATTTTGTAACCATATTGTTAGGTAGTATTTATTTACATTTAATAATATTAATGTGGTACAATTTATAGCGAGTCTTGCAGGCGCGTATTCCTTCTTTATCCCCTCCAGCGCCTCGTTTTTCAAACCACGTGCGTGAGCTCTCCGCCTATCAGCGAATAGGCGCTCTGCGTAAGCGCGAAAAGTCTTGGTTTTCTGGCATCACTAGTAGGGGGGCTCTGTTCTTCTAGTTACATTGATCTTCATTGGTTGGAGTTAGCGGTCACTGCCAGTTAAGTTACTGTATGAGATACATTGAGGTACATTCTCTGGGCGATCACAATTGATTACGAATTCGAGACCTAAAATAAGATATTTGAAAGTTTATACAAACGCTCAAGTGATTGGTGAATGAATGTAAAAATAATCATTCAGAATTGCAATTTTTTCTTATCGAAGCAGTATTGTCAATTAAAATGCTAGCTTCTCGTTTGTTTAAATCAAACTAAATATATTACAGGTAAAACAAATAATCAAACTTTTATTTTTATTAGAAGTACTCGTATTAATAAGTTTACTTTAAATTAGTGAATGATTGAAAGTAGTCATTATCTTGTTTTATGATCGAGTGTGAACACGAAGTATAATTTTAATAATTTTTTTAATTGTATAAAGAAAGATTAATACAAACTATATTTTATACAATGGTTTTTCGATTAAAAATATATTTTATTGCGTGTATAACTATATACAAACTGTATGTGGGAAATGATGAAGCATGAAAAGTATAAAAGTATATCAAAATCAATTATTAATTGTTAAATTATTATGTATCTACAAACTGAAATGTTTAAAACAAAATAATTATGAAAAATTGTTGCTTTTATAATTTTGCAGTACTCAACTAAATATATTATATTTCATAGGTAAATGATAACGCACGTTATTTAATTTATTTTTAAAGTATTAGACGAATTTTTGTATTTTATATTTACAATATAACCTGCTATGTCATAGTTCTAAACATTATATATTTCTATACAGTTGAATTAAAATAATTAATATTAATGTTTCATTTGGTCACTGATATTACAAAAATACAATACGAGGTAATAATTATGCTATGAACAGTCAAATGTTAAATTTTATGCAATACTTCATAAATTTTTATATTGCTTCATACTTTATAAAATTTGTAAGAGATTTTTTGTATTCAAATTTAATTGGTGTTTAATATTTTATATAGTCTTCTTTATTTCTTTCACTGATACAATGTTGGTGCAAAGCTTTGAAGTTACCTAATCATAATTTGGTATTTAATACTTAATCTGTACGATTGAAGTATTTTGTAATTTTTCTTTGCATTTATTAAATTAATTAATTTTAATTTAATTACTTAATACATTTTGTGGTTCAAATTCTTGTGTAACTCATAATGTTGATTGATAATGTGTGCATAATTATATCTTTTTCAAGTAGTATATTCATTGGATTATTCTAAGTATACAGTTTAGGAGCCTGGGGATTTTGTAACTAATTGTATTTTAATAGTTAGAACAAAATTGTTATAATGTGTGACCCTCTAAAATTTTGAATAAAAAGTATGAATGTGTACTGGATAATTGTTCAAAATAAATTAGATTCCTGGATAGCTATAAAAATATTATAGTTATCAATATTGGAAATTTTATATCGTTGTAATATAATACTTTTATTCTGTCATGTATTTGCACTACAAAATGTACAAGACCTGCTTTTTTACAAGATGAAGTAATTGTTAACGGAATACCTAAAACATGTTGAAGGAACACATGAACATATATGTTTGTGTGATGGCAGGCATTAAATGTTGAGTTGTATATATGGTGTATACCAACTATTTTTCATGGATCTACAGTTGTTTAACCAAACTGACAGAAATAATATAGGTGCACTATATTGTTTTGAAATAATTCATAATGCTCTCCCTAGGTGACATATTGAATTCTTACATAAATTGTAATGAAATGGTATTGAATGAATTTTCATTTTGTATTACAAGAAAATGTAGTGACAAAACTATATTTGTCGATGAGGATGTTAAATATTAACACATTTTAAAGTTTTTTTATCCTTTTCATATATAGGAGATTATATTAATGTATGATTTTGTAATAAAAAGCCTCTCCACAATTCTGGCTATTCTCCATCCTGCACGTGTTGCTTAAATTCTTCCTTTACTTTCTTATTTTTAAACTGTTCATGCCCTGAGTACCCCACAGTCTATGTCCTATAAACAAGAACAAATAGAGAATTCATTCTGTACAACGAACACTTAATTGGATTAGATTTGAACTATACAAATCGCCAAATAATATTGGGAAAAGTAGTATCAATTTAGATGATATGGTTGATTAGAAATATTGGCTACTTCAATGAGTGACTTTGTAAATAGTCAAGGCCTACCTTGTAGTCAGGTTTCTGCCATAAAGGTTATAGGTGACACTGTAGGGCTCATCACACTTATCCACCCAGGTATTTGAGTCTCACATAAGTAGCAGATCTTATTCATAAAGTATGCTAACTTTGTAGCAGTGCCTTGGGAAAAGGTACATCCCAGTACATTTTAATGATCCCAAGGTATTAGTATTTTTCAAATATATGAGCTGTGTGAGAGCACCGATCATTTTCTAACAAGAGAAGCTATAATAGGCTGCAACGAGCTTCTAAGCAAAAAATGTCATCACGAGAATCGCATTTTATACCGTGGATAGATACTATTTCATCCGAGCTTGTATGCTGTAACACAAATCAATGAGGGCTGAAATCGCAAAAATGGTGCGCACGAATACCGTATATAATTGTAAAATAACGGCATGCCAGTATAATTAGGTCTAAAATTCGTGAAAGTTGATCTGTGTAGGAAAATAAAACAAATCACTGCTTATGACTTCTGATTAGTGCGTTAGACAAAGAATCATACGTGTTTTTTGCGTATTTTAGTAGCTGAAATAGAATATAATTGTCATTTTCTTGAAAAGTTGTCATTTAGTTAATTAATTCTTTTTACAGTGAAAATAAAAAATATTTTTTTCGGTTTAAAAAATATTTTTGGATAATAACTTGGATAATTCTGTATCGTAAATAGTATCACATATTTATAAAAAATCAAGCGTTTCGAAGTAAAAATTCGCCAAACTAAATATTTTTTAATTTTACTACTTTAACGTATAGTTCGCGCAATAGTCACATCACCTTGTTACGTGAATGATTTTAATATTTAATTAAAATATAAAAACAACTTAGCTTTAAAATTGAATTCATTATTTATATATTTTATTTTTAAAAAATGTAGTTTTAAATTGTAAAACTTAAAATGGCGGCCAAAGGGAAAAGTTTTTTTATATGTTCAACAATTGTTATTTTAAAATATGTTTACTATATGAAAAATTTGTAACGAATAAAATATTTTTAGAATTGCCTCAAGAATACATTTAAATTTTTTTAGTATATTTAGTAAACCAGTTTTTAATTCTATGCCTTATGAAATCATTTACAATTAATTATTTAAGTCAGAAATAGTATATAGAAGTTTTTGAGATCTCCTCCAATAGATAGTTTTTGATTCAGGATTCTTGCTTGCATGTACCATTTTTATTTTTTGCCAAAGCAATCTTTACATCTTTCTCCTTTTTTCTAGCATTTTCTTGATATAGTTTCCATTATATTTCTGGAGCTAAACTAGAAGCCTAGATATTTGACCTCTTTAACTTTTCACAAAAGATGTTGAAATTTAATGTTGGCATTTTTCAAAAGTGATTCCAATCCTCAAATCTCAGCCGTTTAAAAATCAATATCTGATAATACAAATAGTGGTCATTTCTAAATTGACTTGTCCATTTAGTGCTTTTCTTTTGGCGCTTCATCAGTCATCAGGTAATGGACCACCTCTATTGCTATTAATCTAATTTCTAAATCTCAGGCTTCCAATAAATAATTATCCCACCAGGTTTGTTATGCAAAGAATAGCTACCCTTTTTTGTAGTGGTTACATCGGTTCACGTTAAAGTTTTTCAATTTTTGTAGCTAACTATCATTTGTCACCTATGGTATATCTGCACAAATTTGTTACCAATATTTGATAATTATAATTAAAATTTAATTTATTGATGCGTACCTTAACGCTACACTTGTTGACACAGGTATAATATTTGCAACATATCTTATTTTAGAGACTGAAGAAGTGTATGAGTCTTCTACGTTCCCTTCTTTAAAATATACAATTTCTTCACAAGGTTTTCCGTACTTTACACTTTTCACGCTTACACGTACAACCTTTAACATATAAAATGTGCTAAAAGTGTATGTATATGACTGTGCAAAACTGAATCAACTACAGGCAGATATAAAACGTTCATAGACATTAAGTACTAATACCTGTATTAGTTTGGTAATGAACAGAATTTCATCCATTAGCTAATTCAAGCAATCCCAAGGAATTTCAAAAAGTAAAAGCAATCCGGAAAACGACTTCAAAGAAAAGTGAGAGCAAGACGAGTAAAGATCAAGTCAGGGTAGACGCTACTTCTAAGAACTAAATTCAGGAAACGCCTATCGATAAACACATGATAAGCTAATATTGCATCAGCTAGAAAACACCGAAAAGAAGATAAGAATCGAGAGGAATTAGTGTAGAAAAGAGGAAGATCCAAAGCACAAGGAGCAGAAATAAAGCTACGTTTCAAGCCTTTAGAGGTACTCGATATCAGGACCACGACAATTGAGTTGTCAAAGTTCTCACCGAGCGCATTCATGCCTGAGTCGCCGACTGCTGTACCTGCACACAAGTGTCATAGCTTAGCCGACTAATCTAGGAAGACCATCAGTGGGAACCGTTATCTGAGAACATAGCACAGAGCCGGTCATTCGGTTGCTCGGAAAAGCGTCGCTCTACCGAACATCTGCAGGTTCCTTAAAATCAATGTATCATCATACATTCAGACAATGCATTGTCCACTGCTCTCAACTCTCTTTCACTCTTTCCGGCAATTGGGATTACCCATCACTGAACGTCTGATAATAAGATGTTCTTAATGCGAAATAAATATACGTTCGGGTATATTTTGCATGTAACGCGCAGGGAGCAACTGAAGGTCAACAAGCGAAATTATATATCGTGACATTATAAGCATAAGCTTTAAATTATAATCGTTCAAATCTTCACGTATTTTCGTTACAATTTAATTTTGATCAATAAACGATAAACACATATTAACATTAAAAGTTCATTCTTCATTTTATTATTTATGCACACATAACTCCTAAGTCCTGAAAGGTCTTAGAGTGGGTCAACAATTAATCTAATTAATTCTGTATTTCTCGGTCCTTGATTTCTCTGCCCATTAGTTCCAAATTGTACGAAACAGTTTTTTTTTGGTTTATTAGGTACAATATGATATAGCAGTTGCCAAACTGTTTTGTTTCTTATTTAATCATTTGATCAAATGTAAACTAGACTTATCTAAATTTCCATTTCAACCGCGGCTAAAATTGAATCAAGTAGAAAAAAATTGAGTTGTTTTATTTAATGTAAGCTACTTTAAGAATTAAGTAACGGTTATAAGTCATAGATAACTTGCTTGCGAGCCATCTATCAAACTCTGTCAACAACAATAAAAAATAAATGAAAAGAATTGTGAAATTAGAAACATGAAGAAGAATCTCGAGTGTCTTTTTAATTGATAAATACATTACTTCAAACGGATCGGTAATACATTTATACGGCTAATAATTTGGGTATAAAGTCCTTCTCCCTAAGACTCCGTCATTATGCCTTGACCGTCGCTAAATTTTGTTACCTTTCTTGTCTGACTTTGCTCTCTGTAATTTTTACCTTTTTGCGAAAGTCAAATATCCGATCCAAGAAGTATGCTACGATTTGATTGCGACAAAGAAAAATGACAAGTAGTGCTATCCCTGCTGAGGGCATATAAGAAATTGCAATAGAATATATAATGTTTTTTTAATGAGTTTGATTGAATAGTATATCATTAGTTTTAGAGTTCTATTAAGATATATATAAATTTTTATTTTAATTTTATTACAACTTTGTCTTGAATTTTCAGCGCATAAAAACTGCACTTTGTTTTAAATTTGAAAACAAATAATATTAATTATGTTTGGACAAACCGGGAACCCATCTTTTGGTATTTATTTTCTTTCTTTTATTCAATCTTCATTTGATATTATATAAAAAATTTTGAATAAATATAAATTGTGATCCATTATTTAGGTTTTAACGCAGCGGCTCAAAGTAGTCCATTTGGTCAATCTGCTTTTGGTAAAACTATAGCAACAACAAGTTTTGGCACAAGTGCTCCTCCAGTTTTTGGAAGCAATACATCTCTTTTTAGTTCGAAACCAACTGGAACAACAGCAGGTTTATTTGGAAATACAACGACTCCTGCAACCTTTGGAGTTACTAATGCAACTCAATCTTCATTTGGAGGTATATTTTTTTCTAGATCATAATTTTTGGTTTTATTTCATTTAATATATTTTAATGTTAGGATTTGGCAACACGAGCACAAATGCACCCATGTTTGGAACTCAACCAAATGCAAATACTAATCTCTTTGGAACTAGTAGTACGGCATCAGCATTTGGTCAAACAACTAAGCCTACCACTTTCGGATTCGGACCGTCAAGTGGAAATACACTTTTTGGGCAGACCCAGCAACAAACTGCTCAAGTAACACCCTTTGGGCAGTCAGCAAGTACTGCAAATACAGGTCTTTTTGGAACACCATCAGGTAAACTATATTTTCTATAAAATTGTTGAATTTTATTGATAAATCGTAGCTTGTTTATTACTGTTACCTAATTGTAAAAAACGGACATCCCGCTCGATACACAGGGTGTTCTAAAAGTAATGAAAATCCCAAAAAAATTTCCCAGCTTACAATATTTTTATACATTTTGAAGGTCCCTCTTGTAGTCAAATTCAACAAGGAATCCAGTATTAACCTTGGATTTAACTTTGAACTTAAATTTGAAGGTCATTTCAAAGTGAATCTATGTTTTAAAACAGAACCTCTATTTTTGAAAACGACACTCGAAAAAGTGGGAAATTTTAATAGTTTCTTTCGTAGTTTTCCACAACTTTTTTTTGTTTGGTGTTATTTTCTATTTTGGATACATCTCTAAAATGACTAAAATTATTGAACTTTGTAACAGTATTTTAAATGGATGAGAATGCAACTGTTCTATCAATCCTGAACGTTTCATTGAAAAGATACATTACTGTCCTATACGATCTTTCCACTTGGCTCCAGTCTCTTACTATAAGAATTAGAATCTTTTCTGTTTAAACGAAAATTCGTTTAATACTTAAATTGATATCAAATAATAAATTGAAAAATTATACTAGTTTTAACATGTATTTGTTTCATATTAATTAAAATTAAAATATAATTTTTTTATTGTTATTTCATATAATGCAAATGAGACATACGTAGAGTTTTAAAAAAAAAAACAAGCTTGACCACACGGACGTCGAAGTGAATGCTTATGAGAGACTTTCTATATCTGAATTACAAACTCTGTAGTAGCTAAGTACATTAAAGCACATACTTTTTTGCTTTCTAAAATAATTTTATTTACAAAAAAGTTGATAAAATTCCTTATATGGTATAATATCAATTCATACATGATTTTACTACATACTCGCATAGGTATAATCTTTTCTTTTCGGCTATATGTTAAAGGTATGAAAAAAATCGTTAGAAGCGGCTCGGGTCGTGAGATTAATCGAAATTCTCCAGAAATAATCAGTCATGAGAAAATTACATGATCTCCGTAAGAATAGAGGTGTAGAGTTCTTTAAATTAGCAGTTGCTATCAGCGGGTCAGTTAAACTTTAGTGTTAGTCAGGATCACTTAAAAGATTTGATGGCAGACACTGGCACTTTTGACAAATGTGACACTTGTACCAACATTACGGGTCAACTGTAAGGAAAGTTTCTGGCTTGACGCCAAACATCTTCGCCGAGGCATACATGACTACCGTCCTCGGAATTATCCAAGAATTCATCGTAGCCCACAAATCATGATACCACTCGATTTACAACGGACGAATGGATACACGTTTTAGCCTCGAAGACGGGGCCAGACCCGATGCTCATCCTACGGCGCCAACCGCTTTGCCCTACCCTACCATTGAAATGAAATCTCTAGTGTTATTGCTGCGTTGTGGCGAGAGAGGCAGTGCTCTTCGGCTGCAAGGGTTGGATTTTTACCATTTTTTAAACGCTTGTGTCTTCGCTGGGGTTTAGCAATTTTGCGACCGGCAAGAAAATGGTTTGAAATTGTCTGAGCTATTTCGTGGTATAGCTGGAGATAAGTAATTAATAAACAGGCTATACATAGAACTAAATTACAGACGCGAATTAAAACACGATTGTGAGGAGGACTCAGTAGAGTCATTCGTAATTGTTAAAAAAGTTTTACAAATGTTCAAAGTTGCAAGACAAAAGTGACTCGAACAGAGTTTGGCGTGTTCGAGCAATAACAGAAGTGTTCAACAAAAATATCAAGAAATTTAACTATTTTTGCACTGCATTTTCCATTGATGAGATGATGGTAAAGTATTTTGGTAGATCCATTCTAAAACAATTTATAAGTAGTTTTGGTTACCTTTTTCATTTTGACATTTACTGCGTAAAGAGTCAAATAATTGATAAATTAGCAAATTGTTCGTTAGGTAGCAGAGTTGTTGTTCAAATGCTGGAACATATGCTGAATTCTTTATCTCCTCGTAAGTTGCGCCAAAATCATATTTATTTCGATAATCTGTTCTGTAGCCCAGATTTACTCGTTCATCTAAAGAAAATTGGGATTTAAGCGACAGGAACATGTTGAGAAAATCAGATAAATGTAAAACATGTCTTAGGCAAAAAAGCTCCTAAAGGGACTCATGTTGTACAACATGATCAAAGTAGTGGAATAAATTTTTTACTGTACAAGATTCGAAGCCAGTTTCAATTCTGTCCACTGCAACAGGTATCATCCCCCTTGGCGCTGTGAAAAGATACAGTAACACTCAAAACGAAAGGACAGAATTAGCATTTCCACATGCTTTTACAATATACGAGGTGTGTTCAAAAAATAACGAGAATTTTCGTTTTATGAAAAAAATATTTATTCATGAATATCTATTTTGTCCCCTTCAAAGTAATCCCCCTCGGATATAATACACTTCTGCCAACGCTTTTTCCAATCCTCGAAACACTTTTGAAACTCGATCTTTGTAATAGCTTTTAGCTCTTTTAGCGATTCGCTGTTAATGTCATCTATGCTTGCAAAACGACGGCCGTTTAATGTTCTCTTTATTTTTGGAAATAGAAAAAAGTCACATGGAGCCATATCTGGCGAATATGGAGGCTGAGGCATCGTTACAGTTTTGGTTTTTGACCAAAAATTCACGAACAAGCAATGAAGTGTGAGCAAGTGCATTATCGTGGTGCAAAAGCCACGAATTGTTTTGCCACAAATCCGGGCATTTTTTTCGGATTGCTTCACGTAAACGGCGTTGAAGTTGTAGGTAGTACTCCTTATCGATTGTTTGACCTTGTGGCAAGAATTCACGATGCACTATGCCATTAAAATCGAAGAACACAGTGAGCATAACATTCACATTCGACCGCACTTGTCGAGCCTTTTTCGGTCTTTGCGATCCAGAATGCCTCCACTGAGACGACTGAGCCTTAGTTTCGACGTCATAACCGTATACCCATGTTTTTTTACCTGTTGTAACACGTTTTAGTAGTTCTGCATGGTTATTAACTTCATTTAGCGACTCCTGAGCAACTTCCATTTGCCGCTGCTTTTGTTCGAAATTCACCAATTTTGGAACGAATTTTGCTGCCACACGTTTCATACCCAAAACATCCGAAAAAATTTCATGGCATGAGCCAACTGATATGCCAACATCATCGGCGACTTCTCTGATTGTGATTCGGCGATAGTTCATAACCATTTCTTTCACTTTTTTCACGTTTTCATCGGCTGTTGATGTGCTTGGGCGTCTGGGTCGTTCGTCATCTTCAACATTTTCGCGGCTATCTTGGAAACGCTTATACCACTCGTAAATCCTTGCTTTACTCATAGCAGACTCACCATATGCCTTTGTTAACATTTCACAAACTTCACTACACTTTATTTCATTTTTTACGCATATTGAATACGTATTCTTTGATCCATTTTTTTTCACAAACGAAAATCGCCGAGCTCGAAAAAACACGTCTACTTTAGCGGCTGCCACTTAAAAAGTAAGCAATGAATATTGTTGAAAATTTTATCGTGCTTCAGGGGCATGTGTACCAATATAATAAAAACAATTTTTATACAGGCGGGCTCTCCAAACCCGCGAAATTTAAAAATTCTCGTTACTTTTTGAACACACCGCGTATAACGAATTCATGGACTGGGTTAACATTCGTGATTCAGTATGGAAATAAGTAAGCATTATTTATAGAAGGTTTCGTCGATAACGCATACCCTTGTAACTGGAACTAAACGATCGTATTGCTCGGAATGCAAAGTAAGAAGTTCGAAATGTTGCGAGAGATGCGATGATAAATATTATTGTGAACCCTTTTTTAAAAAAAAGCTCTTATAGTTCTCTAAACAATAAATAATATATTTATATATAATAAAAAATAAATATACGGATTATAAAAAGTAAAAAAATATATAAAATACAAAATACAAAAAAATTTCAAAAAATATATGAAAAATGCACAAAAAAATTAAAAAATACAAAAAAAAAGAAAAAAAAAGAAAAAAAAAGAAAGGTTTTCAATGAACGCTTACCTTCATGTGGTGAAAGCTGGGCAACGTTACATTAGCAACGGCTAAGAGCATTCAAAAAATTTGAATTAGGAGAAGAATGGTTTACCTTTTTTTATTACATAGTTTTAGAACGAAAAATCTTTTCAAGAATTAAACTCCAAGATGATAGGTATAAAAATTGCAATTAAAACATTATTTGGGCCTTATATGCCTGAATATTCGTATGAGGCCCAATTTTGAGACTGCTAACAGCAAAGTGTTAGATAATGTGAAACTTAGTTTTGATGAAATCTGTGTATTTCTAATAAAAACCCGTGATTTGGGCCTCACCGGACCCAAAAATTTATCGGGCTCCAATTTTGGGCCAACCATTTTGAAACATTGAACAAACGCAACGACTTTTGTACTTTGATTTTTTCAATTAAATGGATTCTCGACGAGTAAATCATACATCACACATAATGCTCTATGCAAATGACATCACTTATAAACAACCGCCATAATTGTTTATTATGACCGACAAAAATTATTGACCCACTCATATCTTAAAAGCAACTATCGATGACCACGATAGAATAGTTTATAGGATTATTTTAAAATTTAATCGAAGTCAAAAACACGTTTCAAAAAAAAATCGCCTATTAAAATTTGCATTTTTTTATAAGTAACATTAAAAAACTGTTGTTTAAATTGATTTTTTCGTGAATCTGATCTCGGATTCGAAAAGATCAGACCCAAAAACGTCGAAAAACATGCTTTGCACAATTATTGAATTCCTTTTTCGATATAAAATATTAGGTCAAAACTAGCGACGGATTTTGGTCAATTCAAGCGTTAAAGGGTTAATGTAGGCTCAGAGGTACGATACTGCACAAAGCAGATCAAGTACTCGAGCACCTCTGGCCTTTCCGGCCCCTCAGTGTTTGAGGTAGAAGAGCACACGGAATTGCTTGTCGACGTAAAGCGCGACTCCTCCACTATTAATATTGCGATCTTGCCGAACCACAGAAAATCCATCAATCCCAATGACTTCATCCATGATACTAGAACCCAACCAGGTTTCCGATACACCAAATAGATGGTAGGTAGGATGACCATGTAGATGCTGACGGAGTCCCTCAATGTGAGCACCCTTAGTGCCTCTAAGAGAGTTCACATTTATGAAGCCCGCCCTTAGGAATCTGTCACCCCTACCAGAACCCCCAGCCTTGTCATTATTGTTGTTAATTGTATTATTGTTTATATCGACACCTCTCCCATTCTCGAGTACCAACAACGGAGCATTTGTCCGATCTAGTAAAATGTGATCGGTTATTTTCTTGCAATTTGAAGGACCGTCCTCACAACCCTGATTCAACTCTGACGTAGCAAGAGGACTGTGGCTCGGTGAACTCCTGGCCACGGAGCCGCCACGAGAAGCTTCCGATGAGTACATGCTCATAAATAAATTTATAATCTCATTCTCGGAGGCAACAGCATAAACCCTACTGTCGTCTCTCCATCTAATAAAATAATTACCACGCCGATGCCAAACGTACTTAAAGCCGAGATCGCGTGCAGTGTCTTTGCACTGCAAGAACGCACCATATTGACCTCGACTTAACTGCAAGAGAGAGAGAGAGAGAGACAGAAAGAGAGAGATAGAGACAGATGAATATTTATTTTGTTCAACAAAAAAGCTTTTATCAGATTCAAATTACACAAGTTATCAACTTAGAAATGACAAATATTTTAGTTTTGCACTGATTCTACGTATTTTTTAAAAATTAAAATATAATTTTAAATGTTCAATTTTGATATATTAACTTAAGTTCTTTGTTTTTAGGTTTTGGTGGTACAAATTCTGTAAGTGTTGTACCTGGAACAATAGTTAAATTCAGCCCCGTCACTGGTACAGATACAATGGTAAAAAACGGTGTAACGCACACTATTTCAACACGGCATCATTGCATTACCTGTATGAAAGAATATGAATCAAAATCATTGGAAGAATTGCGTTTGGAAGACTACACAGCTGGCCGTAAAGGTGTTACTCAGGGTAAATATTTTTCAGAAATAATTTGATGAATATTTTATTATTACTATTCACTTTACAGGACAACCTACAATATTTGGTACTGCAAGTCAAGGTTCTCCATTCGGTACGGGAGCGTCTAATAGTAACACTGCAAATACCGGTAGAATATCAGTCGTGAACTGAAAATTAAAAATACATTTTTTATATATAGGTATCACAAAAATTTCATACTTTTTAGGATTCGGAACTATTTCTGGTGGCTTTGGTAGTACAAGTCAAGCTAATAGCACCGGTCTTTTTTCAAAACCTATTAGTGGCTTTGGTGCAACAACTACTGCATCTAGTTCTTTTGCTTTTAATTCAACGACAACATCAAATTTGTTTAATACACAGTCTAAACCATTATTTGGACCTACAGCATCCACTACATTATTCGTACCTGGAAGTGGAACCTCGAACCCAGCAAGTTCCTTTGGTAATATCAATACTCAGAGCTCTGGATTTGGTGGCTTTAATTCTGGGCAATCTAATCAAGTATGTTTATCTAACTTTTTATTTCTTATTCTATATTTTACTTATTAGATTCTTTTATTAAGATCCCTTATTTCTAGAGTATTGGGTTGTTTGCACAAAATAAAACGGGATTCATGCCTTCATCGACACCTGTAACAAATTTTGGATTCGGTCAATCGTCAGCAACGAATACGGGTAGTTTATTTGGTTCGAAACCGATTGGTTCTGGTTTTGGAACAACTTTTGGTGCGCCAATAACTTCTTCATTTCAAGCTGCAAATACAAGCTTTGGGCCATCCCCAAATACTAATTCCACTTTATTTAATAATTCTTTTAAGTCTACGAGTCAACCCAGTGGCTTCACTTTTGGTAGTGCACCTAGTACTGTATCTACTGCCATTGGTAAATATTTCTTTAAATTTAATTTCGTATGAAATAACTATTATTTTTTAACTATATAATTACATTATTCTGCATTGAATTAATAATATAAATAATGCACGTGGTACAAAATTTTCGAAAAAGTCGTATTATTACATGGTTTTTTATGATTTAATTCTGTTTCTTTTGAGAGTTAACAATGAATGCAGCAAATTAAAACGTATTAGAGTGCGCATGAGAAAGTATGCGGAACTAATTGGCTTGCGAGGTTATCTTAATTGATAGCAAAGACAAAAAGTAGCCCTGCACAACGCCGTCTCGCAGGGGTAAGGGAAGGAACACTCCTGGTCTCGAACTCGAATGCTTGATTTCGTTCGAAAAAATTGACTATTGTGGTAGAAGGAGGAATTCTCCAACTAATTTTATGAGAAAACAATACAAGTGTACGTGCAGTACATATTAACGCTGATGTATCTGACATATTAGTTTACTACTAATAAAAATATTATATGTGCAATTAAATTACATAAATGATGCACCTTCAAAAGCACGGATAGTAATGCAGAATCTGCTTGTACTCGCTCATTCAATTACAATGAACAAAAATGAATCAAAGTAAAGGTTTAGAACATTTTTTTCTATCAGAACTTGGTAAGAAATTTATCCTTCATCTATTTGTAACAATATTAAAAAAGTCAATAATAGAAGCATGTTATGGAAAAAGTTTTTTTGGAGACATTCGTGTCTACTATGCATCACGTACACTTATAATTACAGTGCTTCCTTAAATTAAGGGGAAAAATTCTCCTTCAAACGTTATAATCGTTTTTTTCAAGAGGAGTTGAGCCTTCGAGTTAGAAATCAGGATTCTTCCTTCTGTACGGCTGTTCAATGCAAGGCTACTGCTCTTTGTAGTTGATTAAAATACGCAACCTTATTCTCTGGATAAATTTAGTTACATCTATGTTAGCTAATGCATTCTAAAGCGTTTTAATTTGTTTATCTTTAAATATAGGCACTGCTGGGACGTCTTTGTTTAACACATCAACTAAATCAAATCTTTTTGGTAACAGCAATAGTATTACAACTTTTAATACACCAGGTACATTTGGATCAATGCCAACATTTGGATCTAATAATAATACTATGACAACATTGAACACAAATACATTTGGATCTGGGTGAGAATAACTTATGATGTAGTGTCTTAAAAGTATGGACTCATGAAAATCTCGAAAACTAGTGAGGCTAGAAAATAACTTTAAATTCAAAAGTTTCTGCAAATCAAATGGCGCATCCAATGGTACACTTAAATTTAACCTTTGGCTTGACCTTTAGGGTTATTTGTAGATTACTGTAGTTTTTCTATACGCGAACCCCTTCTTTTTTGCTAAAATTGGAAAATGGACCGATTTCCTTTTCAACGGTATAATTGACTTTGGGCTCCATTTGCTGAAATAGGTGTAAAATTGCCGTAAGATTTTTTTATCTAAGCTTTAATTTGACCATAGATTTGGTTTCAGTATGATTTGGTATGACCTAATCACATTGTCTTATTCTCGTATGTTGAGGATGCTTATTCGCTCACATTTTAGGAGATGATCCATTCTCCAATATAGAAAACGAAGATAAGAATAAACAAAGAGTCAGTGCGTTGATAAACCTAATTAGAATGAAAAGACCAAAACACTTTAAAAACGATAATTATGTTGTGTATGCATAGCTGAACTATTTACGAAAATTGAACTTTTTTTCTGTGATTCATTTAGATATGCATATGGTAAGGTTTATCTCTTAAAAATAATGCATGTGGCCAAAAACCTTTCTAGTGCGAATTTAAAGTAGTATTCGTAAAGTTTATAAATGACTTTAAAAAAGTTTACTGGGATAAAGAAGTATGGTTTTCGTTCAAAGAATTCGACTTCACTTTTAAATAACTGTAAAGGTTTAAAACCGACGAATTTGGAAGAGTTGGTTCAACATATTATTCAAGTGGTTAAGCGGTCCCAAATGATATGATACAACAATTGGTTTCAGGATTTTATGATCATATTTCAATTGAATAATGGAGGACACTTCAAGCATGAACATCACTAGTCGAATCAAAGGTATTTTGTTTTCACTGGCTGAATCGTATAATTCAAAATATCAGTTTCAAACAGATTTAAAACTAAATATATGGCTAAATCATTCAAACTCAAAAAACTTGACTTGACCCTCAAATGACCCTGAAGGTCAAACTTAAAAAGGTTCAAATCAAGTTCAACATTGGATGCGCCATCTAATTTCTGGAAACAAGGTTTTTTCTAGCGCCTCTAGTTTTTAAGATTTTCAGGTATGTCCATACTTTTGGATAGCCTATGTATCAATATGTATATAATATTATATAGCGAGATGTATGGTTATTAATGTCAAATAATTATTTAACAGTATATGCTTGAATAATATGCAACCAACACATGGCTCGGTACCTGTTCATCAACAAATATTAGCATTAGTTTCAGCGCCATTTGGAGATTCGCCACTTTTAAAAAATCTGCTACCTGTAAGTTTGTCAAGTCAAATTTAATATTTAATGAATATTTAATGACATTTAGTTTATTTAATTTTATCATTGAGTTATCTGTTTTTTTAGTGTTAGTTAAAAATGTTTTAGTGCGCGTTCATTCTTATTTACGTTGTTCCAACCTAAATTATTTCATAACTCTGCAGTAAATAAATAATGAACCATAAGGTTTAGTTTATGGATAGACTAGACTAACGAGGCTATACAATGACAGTGAGTTGCATATATTGTAAATGTTAGTGATTAGGTGATCATTAGATAGTGGATTGAATGTTTGTTTTTGTATTCTTGACGTGGGGTGGAGATGTCAGAACTATACCGCTCTTAACGCAATAGTGGTTTAAATTTATATTGAATTGTGTCACATATTTGGACAGTATCATTCGTAATAGATTGTCCGAAAATTCTGTGACTCTCATAATGCTGTGCAAACAGTGGAGAGAGTGCCATGTATTATTACTGCTGGATGTGGGAACGGTGTCCAATGCCTGCGCTAGCGATGTCTTACCGTCATGTACATATGAGTGTGTGTAGGCGACAGTTTCAGTAATATTCCAGTACTCATTAAGGCCTTGAAGGTCTACAATATTTTACTTATATTGCAAATTTACGAGTACAGATCAATCAATTTCTTTAGTCTTCAATGTTATGATTATAAATCGCAATTAATTATTCCGATTTATCACATATATTTTGAGTTTCTGGTAAGTAGAACAGGAGGAAGTCTGAAAAAGTCTCTCTAACTTTTTAACTGCTGGTTTACTTACATTAATAAATTTTTTAATTGTTTTAAGTCTTTTTAGGTTATCAGCGCCATATTTAATTTTTATGCTATAATTTCGATTCGAAATTAAGTTTTGAAGATGGTATTTGAAAAAGAGCCCTAAAAAACCTTCAGTGGAGAACTTCTAGTTAATTGATCCACTCTTCCGTGCATTTGTCATTCTACTAAAAGCATGAAACGATTTTCTAATTTCAGGATTTATCATACGTTTAATCCTATACTCTACCTCTAATTATAAATTTTACTTTTGTATTCCACATTTTCCAAAGGTTTAAAGAGGAGCACGATATGATGTACTGTTGGATAGATCAAGAACACCGTCAGAACCAAAAAAAGGTTCCTTTGAGCGAGATTTATGTATCTATTTCATGGAGTAGTTGCGTTCTAACAATATTGTTAATTATATACGGACTGGATATATACAGTACTGTTCGAATGAGACTGCCATATTATGATTGATACAAGATGTACGTAAAATGATAAATAAAGACAGGTTATTCTATTAGTAAAGTGTTCGATAAGATTTTATAGACAATCTTTTTGAATTGTATGAGATGTATGGTATTTTCCATAGGGGGTTCTCTAGTGAACTTGGGCGTATTTAATAATAGAGATCAACTTGTTATAACCCACTGAACTAATAAATAGATTGAACCATTAAAGCGGTCTCTTAGGATTAGCTATCAGTACCTCTGTTATTCTACCTGTACGTGAACGAGCTTAGTTTAGCCCTTAAGTTTGTGGGCATGAGACATTTTTTTTCCTTGCTGATGCTCTCTAGGTTTCTTCTCTCTAAGAATAATCTGTTGGTTGGAGCTAAGTGCCACAGTCCTTGCAGCTCGAGGTTTGCCACACTGCCTTGCTTTTGACTAGGCTCATTGATTAGATTGGATAGGAATATTTTCGTATCTTGCATTTTTGATTGACTTGCTAGAGATGATTTAAGAGAATTTGTTATTCTGTGGATGTGTAATGAGGCTGAAATAAAGTTCTATTCAAGATTTGAGCTTTCTGCAACAAAGCATTATTTTTACTGCATTGTTCATAATTCGTATGTTCCTCTAAGGTTAATGGAAAATTTGAGGGATTAGATTTTTCGTTTATCCTTGAATTGAATACAAACTCAGTCTGTATTCATTATGTTTTTGAACCAGGCGAAAGCAGATTAAGTTTGAAGGGAAAAGAACGTGAGAGGAAGAATTAATAACAATTTTAATAACAATTAAATATCAACAAATAACAAACAATAACTAGTGATAACAATGAATAACAATAAGTGTATATTTTAACTTGGGGCGTGCGTCGGCTGTGAGAGCTTCAGCGAGAGTGCCGCGTCTAGCGTGCCGTCGGCCGCTCCGGCCTGAGTCCCGACGGCGCCCCGACGCGAGCGCCGCACCGGGAGCTTTTCCGCACCATCGCTCTGCCCAGGTAGGCTCGCGCCCTGAGACCCCTTGTCTCGGTTTCCGAGAAATCCGAAATCGCGCTGTGCGCCAGAATTTGTGAGCATTCCTCGGTATCAAGTGAGCTGAGGTTTTCCTTCGCAACGCGCCTCAGCTCACGGACTCCATGATCCAGGAGGTATCCCCTCTCTAGGAGTCGTGTCGGCTAATTCCCGCGGGGGTGTGTCCCACTCCGCACTCTCGAGGTAGCCCCCCTTCAAATTCTGGCGTCCCTTATCACTCCTTGCTCGCGTATAGAACTCGCACCGATCGCGCGCACAGTCAGCTCATTCCGCCAAGCCCATTTATTCCTTCTCAACAAATTGTTATATAATAAATTGTACATAAATTTGATCGCATACATATAAATCGTTTACATATAAATTGTTTACGTATATATCGCACACATACAAGCAACCTATGAATTTCTGTCGGTAACACATTAATATGTGAGGGTTTTACGATAGGTAGTAAAATAATGAATGTGCAAAACTAACGTATTCCAATTTTTTACTCGGTTATTTTGGTATCCGATACATTTTCTAAACACGTTCAAACGAGTTTTACTATTTTAGGCTACTAGTCATTTCAGTCACTGCACATTTTACTTCTAATACGTAAACAATATTGATATAGATATAGCGGGCAGTGTTATTAAATATTCGAAATTTTTATGTTATGTGACAAGACTGAAATGTTAATTGAGAAAGAGTTGCATTGTACGTGTATATGCACTATATCATTTATATGAGTGCTCATATTACGTTGACTCACAATTCTAATTTATTAAGTAAACTCTAACAATTATCGAACGACATAATCATAAGATCATATTCGGAGATCTGAACACTGATCTTTGTACAAAGAACGATGCTGCAGTAAGTTTTCATTTATTTATTGCGGAATTATCTGTACAGATTAAGCAGGGTGTCACATATCTCTCTCACATTCGGTACTTGGATTGTCATTTTTATTAACAAAAATTAAGTAGTGTATTTAGCCGTTAATATTGCGGCTGTCTTTCAGAATAAATACAATATTATCAATGTTACGCTTCGGCTGTCTGCTAATGAACTCGTACGTGGTTGCTTATCTTATCAACATTATAAAATCATAGATACGGATAGTGGAAGTGTTGTATTGTTGTGAGGAGGAAACAGTCTCAAATCCAAGTAATCTCGCAGTATCCTTATTTATTAATAAAAGTATCGCACTGTTTAGCACTAGTCTGGAATGAAATGCGCAATTACTTCAATATCAGGAGTCACCGTAATTAAAAGTAAAGGGGCGCCTGTACTAGACTCTTATGTGAACTTCCGGGATCACGACCCAGGTACACCGTAGTTACTAGGTCCCTCGACTCGAAAGAGGCGCAAACCGAAATAAGTATGTCAAAAACGATATTTTAGGTCGCAATGCCTGTACCAATTCAGTCAAAAACCCTTGTAACGATGGGCTTAACATCATCACCCCTCATTGAAAAATCCCCCATCCGGACTAAAGAAGAGGAAAAGCGGCAAGATACCCAATGAAATTAGAGTCTTATTACAATTATTTCTATTATCTTGTAATCTTTATTGTTATTGTTGTTTCTATTGCGATTATTTATGTTATTATTTATATTATTCGAGCTAAAATACATGTGCTTAATACAACTGTCCATTCTGTTTTGTTACGATGCGTAGCTTAAAGGCCACGAAGGAGGGTAGAGATGGTAGAGCACAATGAAATTTGAATTATTGAATATAGCTTTATTATTTGCGAAAGTCAAGCGATGTGTTCTCGACAAAGGTCTAACAACAAGTGCGTAGGTCGTGCGTTTGCACCAGCGGTCAAAGCCCTCGAAGCTTTGTTAAAATTAAAAGGCTGGGGATTTAGCGCCGTCTCCTCAGCTAGAATGTGATCGAGGAATCGTTCTACTCATCACTAACTAGGGGCGTTGTCCTAGCCCTTCGGCAGAAGTCGGGTGATCTCGTTTCGGCTCGAGGCCTCCGCGAACCACTGAGCCACGCGGCCACGGGTTTGCTATCTGTCCCCCGCGCACGCGGATCAGGCCTTCCAACGCCCGGCAAATTAATAAACAAAAACTTAACTAACGATAAATCGAACTCGCGAAGCATTGCTCCCCTTTACACAAACTATTTTTTTTGTTCTTTATATCCGCAGCTTATATACAATACATAAATTACAAATAAAATACATATCTTTCTTTTTCACGGTATCGATAAACATAATATAACATACGTAATGTTGCCGCTAAAAATAACAAATACATATAGAGTTGATAATAACAGATAAATCCAGTTAATAATAAATAATAATAATAATAATTGATAAATAGTATAATTTTAAATGTATCAATCGGTACCGCAACACATTTTATTCCTATTTTTATATCTAGCATTATTACTGCAAATTAGAGTGGATTTAATTTTAGTTAACTACCGATGTTGAGCTACGCATTTGTGTACACTTGTTAATCGGGCCAATGTCAAGCCATGTCTTTGCACTGATAAAAATAACAAAAATTCACAATCACTATAAACTCTTGCATCTGTACATCCTTGAGCCTCAAATATTCCAACTACTAGTCAAATATTTGCTATGAAGTTGAATAAATATGTTAATAAATAAATAAGTTTAATAAACGTGCAACGTGTAGTTTCATAGTGTTATTTACTTATTGAGAAAGAAAGTGGGAGGAAATGAGTGACACAGTAGAGCGCACTGGACCCTTTTATCGCTCTGCTAATTAACCACTTGAAACCAAAGGTTCTTGCGAAGCCGAGCCCATCCAGAATTCAGCTTGCAGAGCTCTCATCGTTGCCTGTAGCAACACGGTTGACGATGAGCCATCTTTACTGCAGTTTATTTCTATAGATCTCCAAGCACGGTCAGACATGCAGATGTCTATTACGTATTTTTTTTGTAACAAGACTACAGACTCACGATGTAGTATCTTATCTACTTCTGAACCAACGTCATAGATACAATTAAAGTAATTAACTCAAAAATTTAATTTTTTTAAAATTTCGTGAAAACAATAATAATAAAGCCTTTTAACGATGAAAAGCTTTTGGAAGCTCGGGTAGCAGAGGGATCTCTAGGCGAGGTTCTCTCTGGTTCCAATGAAAGAGGCGAGGAGAAAGTGATCAACACGAAATCAGTGAAATTAAGTTTATTGCTAAAGTACAAGGGTTCGTGCGGAAGCTGCGCACACGTTGTGACTCGAGTGAGAGTCGGGCGGGATCTGGCGTTTTGCGTGCGCGGTAGCGATGACTCTCATGATGAAGGCGATCCTCTCGCTACCTAGGTAGCGCGAGACGCATGGAACGCTGGGACCAAATGCTCGTTAGGGTTGGCTCACGAGCTAAGCTCTTGCTTGCGCCGATTCGAGCAGGCACCTCGCTGAGCTCCCACAAGCTCATACAAAGTTTGAGTTTAGGTAAAATCTCAAAAATTTGTAAGATTTTAGTTCCATTTAGTTCTCAAGTAATTTCAATACAAATTTTGAATTTCTTAGTTGAGAAGATAATTTATACGATCATTATTATGATCACCAAGATATTTAACAGCATAAATAATATTGTAAGTAATGTACATAATATTTTGTTAATCTAAATGAGTCTAAGCATAAGGTAGACGAAATGGGTAGTCAATAAGTTTACGTTAGTGTGCAATTCAGATGAGGAGAATCACAAGATGGAATCGATGTCGAATCACAGATGACTGATTTAAGCTTAGAGGTAGATTACTCTCGTAGCGATAAAAAAACTTTTAAATTTTTCATAGGACGATAGGAGGGAAGTCTCAACAATGAGTGTTGAAGTTATCGTGGGTATAGGTGGCTGCATTAGTACTGTTACGTCCTGTTTGTCAATAACGAGCAGGGAGAGCACGGCCAGTGAGATGCATAATTAATTGACTTAATTGCTTTTCAGTTCTAGGACCTTATAGGAATGAGGAGTTATATGCGCATAAATAATATAAACCAAAAAATTAACTTTTGATGGTTATATTTGCTTGCTGTTTATTAATTAAAATAATATTAGAACAAAAGATATGTGGGATAGGGTTACTAATGGAATAATCACAACTATTGTTAATTAGATTTATTAATTAAAAATAATGATAATTAAGTATTTTTACACATTGACTATAAGACTTTATCGCTCCGTTGTCGGCACTAAACTAAACCTTTTCTGGACGCTCGGTATCGCCGATGGCACCTCCAATCCTAAACGTTCTCTACCTGCATTAATCCCTCCGTTAATCCTGATATCCACCCGCGTGTACTTGATCATCGTGTGTAAAAGATCAACGTGATCTATATTGTATATATCTAATAGGATATCGCCTTTATCTACATTATTTAGAAATCCTTCTTGTTTATCCTGTTTTTCTTGGCTAAAATACAATCTATGCAATTTGCTACAAACCTTTCTAATTTTTCTAGCATCCGCGCGAGTCCCGCCGAATCCCGCCGAATCTTACTGTAGTCGCGTGCATTCTTTTGAAGTCCCCTCACCACTCGCCCGTAGGCCCGGCGGAGCGACAGCCGAACCCCCTTCCATTGCACCTAGCATCGGTCCGACATTTCGTCCGGTGCTCGAATTTAGTTCCGGATTTCTGTGAAATTGTCGAGCACGAACTCGGAAGAGTACAGAGACTGCAAAAGACTACAAGCGATTCAAAATAGATTTCAACTGCATAAATAAAAAGTGTGTGGCCCCTCGGTTTGATGGTTCTGTTTTCTACTACATGTTCTAGATACTCAATTTTTGATTGTATGAATTGACACTTTCCAATTTATAAGTAAATCAGCCTGACTTGCGATTATATCGATTTTTATTACTTCTGGTAATTCGATCACGTTGCTGTCTAATTTGAAAGCAGACTTCATAGTTACTACGCCTTTAACCAAATGCAGATCGATTCGTTTAAAAAATCGGTTCCTATTATCACTCCTTTAGGAGTTCATCGTTTACAATATGCAGTGTTATTTAAAAAAATTTCGCCAACTACAATTAATTCAGTAACGAATCGCCTTCAGTACTATTCGTCGCGCTTATGCCTTGAATCAATGTTTTTCCTTTTACGACCAGTGATCCAATCATTACGTAGCATTCTTTTGATATTAGACTTACATCAGCGGCGGTGTTGAGGAACGGGAGGAAGGGGAGCACTTTAACAACAGCTCTTGAATTATTATGCTTTATTTCCTTGTTATACAATGCGTAGGTATTTATACTATCGCCGTGACAATCGTTGCTGAGTCGCGTAGCAGTTTGACTCGGTGCGTACGTGTCGCTGGCTCTCTTATAAGTGCCGAGCTCGCTCACTTCGCGCCGCTCGTCCGCTCGGCGCCGATAGCTACGGGCAGGATAGCTACGAGGACACAGGCCCGCCCCCGCGGACCTGCTCACACCGGTCCGGTCGGTTGCTCCCCGCGTCCCTTTACCCCGGATCACCTCGGGCCACACTCGCGCGGGTTCCGTCCCTTACGCTCACCCCACACCCTCAGCGCGTGCCTATTACATTACTGCCCAAGAGAGCCTCCCGCCTCCCAGATCATTCTCCCCCCGATCGCCGATTGTCTTATCCCCCCCCCCCCCCGTCTGCCGATCTTCCCGCGCTCTGGCGTTGATCCGGCATACTTGCGCGCTAAGCAGGTGGCTCCCTTCCCGCCCCGTCAAAACAAGTGACGGTCGTCGTTCCTCGGCGCTTTGAGGTTACATCATGAGGCGGGAAGGTTGTCAGCGGACGCATACAATTTCTCGCGGGCGTCGAGTCCGCAACAGGCGGTATAGATTAGAACTGCGAAATTTCTGTTTTTGATAATTATAGATTTGTATGATTTCTCTTTGACGAAGGAGAGTTTCTCTAAACATGCGCGAACTTTATTCTTATCTTTACCTACCGACTCGATACATTTCGTTGCGATGTGACCGAAATTATTGCATTTGAAACATTTTGCACATTTTTCATTCAATAGGCAGTCTGCACTTAGATACCGAATTACCGCATGTATCTTCATATTCCTTTGCCACGATTTCCACAATTACATGCTTTTTTCGCGACGATAGTAGCTTATAAACTGTGTGGTTGTCTATGATATCGGCGAATTCCTTTTTTAATGTACTTCTTAACTTCTTCCATGTCTGCGGATTTTTCTTATCTGATAAATAACAGCTTGGCCGTCGAGAAGTCGCTTGGCATATGTCACTCTATGAATATCCGACTACTCGCATAGTTCGTTTACTGATTGATGTTCACGCCATCGTCATCAGTGAATATATAAGGTTGGCAAATATCTCCCTTCCGCTTTTTTGCTCTGTATTCAATGCTTTATAAAAAGTATTACAGTGATCGGATCTCGTTCAAATATGCGCCGTTTTGTTCGATAATCTGTTTCCATCTAGACGGCAACTTCATTTTACCCCCCTCGTAGAAGCCCCCCTCCTTATTTGCCAAGAACTCGGACAGCCACTTTTCACAAGCGTCTTTTGAGTTCAACTTTACACCACCAAGGGCGTTTACCATGGACAGGAACAAGTGGTAATCACTTGACGTTATATCCGGACTATACGGTAGATTCTAGGGTCTTATTGGGCAGCTTCTACATTCTCACCAGATACTTCAGAATGCTTATCTAAATCTTGAAGGACGATATCTTGACATGACATGACGTTTTGCGCGCTTGAATTTTCTATGTGATTCGTGCGCCCAAGTTGATCCTGTTCAACGACTCCGGATTCAATACAGTTTGAGCTTGTTATTTTGAACAATAAACCTTGACAGACGGAAGAAGGCTCTACAATTTCGACACAGGATGGGTTGCCTTTAACTCTATTCCCGCTTGGAAGTTTCCCGGGAGTGGAGGTGGGTGACAATTGTAGCACGACCTGAACGTCACTCCGCGAGTTCCGCATCTGTAGCATAACTCTTCAGTCTGTGGTACTGGGCAAGAGCGTCGATCGTGACCGGGCTGCCTGCAGTTAAAGCAGACTCCTCTCAATGAGTGACGCATCACTTGGGCTTGTTGCGTGGGGGAAGCGCCGTACTGCTTTGCAGATTGCTGCCGCGCCTGCCTTGATAACTCTGGAGCCGATGGTTGGAACATCTGTGTTCTCGTCTGCTTGGACTGAAATCCATTCATCCAGGGACTCAGTGGCGCAGCATGCACCTCGGCGGCGACTGTAAACTGTTTAGGCGGCGGAGGCAGCATACTTCTTGACTACTGACTCCTCGGTGGCTTTTAAGTCTTTTCTTGACTTATTGTCGCAGTTTGATCCGCCGGTAATTTGCTATTTTTGTTCCTTGCACTTTTCTTAGACTTCTTTAACTTATGCTCAGAGCTAGAGGAAGACGCAGTTTAATCACTATCGCGTCGATATTCGACAGAGGCGATTTTGCTATGACTGGACTGGACTTTATCTTGATAATTCATTTGAGACTTACTCTTGATTTGTCTATCGAGTTCTTGTTCTTTTTCGAATTTCTTTCCTAACTTGATTAAATGAACTTGAAAGATCTATATTCGGGAGCTAGCCTTTTATATGCTAACTTCACGAGCTTTTCTTTCGATAATTTATGTCGCGACGACTCGCGATAGCTCTAGATTTTTTAGAAATGAAAACATGCATTTTCTCTTGAGCCTGTCTCCGAGCTCTAAGTTCATCCATGATGTACTCGTCGTCTATATATTTCACGAACTGATGTTTGAAGGTGCGTACGAATGATTTCCATCGATAATCCATATTTCATCCATATTCATTTTCGTCGCGATACCATTGCCGAGCATCTCCCTTTAAAACTGCGGACAGAGCTTTAAGCAATTCGGCTGATGAGAGACCCATGTAGTCTTTGCATTCTTCTAAGCTTTCAAGAAATTCTTCTGGTCTCTCGTTGCTACGACCCGCGAACGAAATTTCCCAGCTGCGCAATGATTTTACAGCTTTCTTATTCGAACACAGCCGCGGCGATGGAGAGGATCTTTCGCGTCGCGACCTCGAGAGCTTCTTGCGTCTAGAGTCGCGGTCCAATTTTAAACTACTTACGATAAATGTAGGCGGCGAAACGCTCCTAAGCGACGACTACATTGTACTACGCCCAGACTCTTGAGTGAACTGGCTGTTGACGACGCACAGCGGTGCTTCGATATTGAGCACGGCCGATGTGAACGGCATGTCACCCGTACGCTCATCTACTGCCCCCTCCCAAGGTATGATCGCGGCTGGGCATTGTTGCCCTAACTCATATCGTAGCAGTCGAAAACGCCAAACGTATATATCCCCGTCAACACTAAGCCTTTTCGAATCAAGCATAATGACTATATTTGCCAATGGAAGATTCCAAATCTCGTTCGCGACTGCTTGTATAGTAGCTTGTATAGTATCGAGCGCGACTACTGTTGCCGGAATATCGAGATTTCCAATTACCGTTTCTACACTCATTTTGTTAAAATTTATAATACAGACTTAAAATTAATACGAACTAACACAATATAACTACACAAACGAACTTTAGCACGCAATACAAATTCTGGCAAAATCACGAATATCGCCAACTCGATCCCATACGACAAACAATAACTTCGACGATAAATATGCAGTACGCTTCTATAAAGCTATCATCACGCATTACAGCCCGAACTGACGAAATAAATAAAATCGCACTCCAACATCGACGAATTTAATTAGCTTTCCCGCTGCCAGTCAAGAATTTCTCTCGAGTCATGATACAAAAAAAAATTGTAAGATTGTCGGGATATATTTTATTCGCGCGCACTTTTAGCTTTACTTACTTAAATTTCTTGACTTAATTATTTAGTTGATGTACGCGCGGCCGAGGTGAACGACGCGATCGTCGTTTCGACGCTCGACGTCGATCGACGCAACCCTGGGCCCGCCGAACAATGGCTTCCCCCTCCTTACGGCGCCGCCACGAGAGGCCGACCGCCTGCGTCGACCGCGCCAGTCGCTTCCCGACCTGAGCTCGATCCGGAACCCGCCGACCCACTCGCGGGGCCACGATCAACCCATCGGCGCGCTCACGTCCAGACGCCCATGCCAGCCGAACCCTCGCTTCTTCGGAGAAGTGTCCGATTCCGTGGAGGCAAACCTGAGGCGTCCGCGGCTGCCCTGAGCGCCACCGTATCGCGAAACCCGCGTCAGTTGTAAAAACCTTCCCTAAGCTGACTCGAGCCTCAAATTTGCGCCGCGTTGCAAACCGCGAAACGCGGCAAACCAAAGTGCTTGTCCGCGCACAATTTATTTTGAAATCTCGAGTAATTCTTTATTCTCCTTTCCGCCTCAAATCCTACCTCCTTCTGAGTCCAGCCACAGCATAGTGTACTTTAAAAGAAAGAAAAAAAAAATATTACGATACCGAACAGACTAAATAAAATACAGATTAAATTCACTAAATATGTCACACAATATATACAGAACGTTATTGGCGTCGTATGTCGTGAGAATTATCGGACTTGTTTTTTCCGAGCAGTCTTTCCTAGAAAAGGTCACTACTGAAAACTTACACTCTCGCCGCTCTCATGCGCGTGTAATACGTGTTGATACGCGAACGTCGCTCACGCGTCGCCAAGCGCGCCGCCACGCGCCTAACTGTCACTTCCACGAATTCACTGAACACTAACTCGTCACTTGAAATTGCGCGTTTTTGTTTTAAGGGACTCACATCGGGCGCTAAAATTTTGCGACGCACAGATTATTTGTTAAACCCGATCCGGCGTCGAAAATACCAGGCGCACGGTAGGTGCGAGTTCTCTGGAAGAGTTTGTTCCAGGCAGCGCGCCTTGATAGTGGTTTGCACCACTCGGGCGCCAGGTGTTTTTGCACCCTCCTCCAGATCACTTACACCACGTGTACCGCACTAGACGGACCTGCACTGGCTGTGCTTGCGGAGAGAGAGACGCTGTCACGAGGAGGTCTCGTTTCGAAGCACTAGAATAATTTCGCGACGTGACGGAAAAACATGCAATTAATAAGTTACACAAACACAAGCCTTAATATTGACTAACACTTTAAGTTACACACAAACGCGAGACGGCAAGACCGGGATATTTCGGAGAGTGAGAAAATGCACGGGCGCGAATTCGAGAGCGATCGAGAGCGAGAGAGAATAAATGCAGGTACCGTACAGAAGTCAATCTGGATGGTGGAGCTATGACACCCTGGTGTGTCCAGACAGGGCGTGGAGGTCGTGGATGGCAGGCCGGCTCTCTGGATGGCTGTCGAAGCCGGCGTCCCAATGTCCGACGACTTGAAGGCGGGAGGCGGGCAGATGAACAAGCTTAGGCTCGATGGGCACGTCGTCGAGCGGGTAAGTGGTCGGCTCCGCTACGCACTCTTCACGACAATGCACTCCTTGACTTGCAGATTGATCCCAACCAGACTCTCGAACGAACACTTTGTTCTTCGCTACGGAATCCGGACGCCATGTGTCTATACGGACCTCCCAACGGAGTTCACGTGACCTCTCGTGCGGCGCTCTCGACTCTCTAACCTTTCGTCTCCTCGACACGTGCGACGTTGCATGACGGTCACTCGCGCGGGCCTAGCGATCGGCCGGCTTGTGGCTCATACTCACGTCACAGCGTACTCTCATCTTCCGACATTAAGCTGTAGGAGGCCGCGGTGCATCAATACTTGATTTGTTTTACACAAAATCGCACAAATCGTCTATATTAGTTTGTGATATTTTTACTTGTAGATACCCTGTCTTTTATAATAAATTGAAATTTTTTCAAAACATTACGGCGATTAACTCCGGATTTCTATATTCGTTTGCGAGCAAAACTATTGTAGATAATTCAACACTCTCTCAGACGCGTTATATCCACCATTCGTATTTAGTTAAATGCTATGCTTGTGAATAACAATGATATTGTACAATTTGCTGCTAATTCGCCGGATCATTTTCATATTAAACCTAACATTATCAATGTTATTTCGTCGATGCCAGACGATTTCAATATTAAGGATGCAGTGGTGATGCTCAATTTCAATCTGTTGGAGGCTATTAATAATTTGGCACGAATTATTTAAAAAAATGAGCTTGAGTTGTGTGACGTGTTGCATTAGATAATCATTTTATTTGATTAATAAGTTAACTCATTTACACATTTATATAGACCATGAATACAGAAATGGACATAAATACGATGATGATGATGATGAGATGAAATAAGAAACTTTCATATAGCGCACACATATTAAGTATACTGATATGAAGGAGCGCCAAGATGTCTCGATAGAAAACATTTGGTGTAAACGAGTCTTAATTTTTTATGTTTGATTGCTATATCTGTGAAGTATATTAATATATATCAAGTCAACTCGAACAACATTATATTTTTTTATCGTAATAAAAATGTCGAATTTTGTACCAGAAAGTAATGATTTGCGGAATTTTGTGTTTTTTTTTTGAAGAAACAACATTCATGAGTCCGAATCGGAGGGTCACGGACACTTCGGAGTATTCGTTAAAGGATTCGAGCGGTCGCGCACTGCCACTCGGAGAATTAGATACGCAGGAAACTGGGTGACGTAGGTGGACTACACAAGTTAGCTCAAACTCAAGACCTTATCGTCGAGTCTCGGCTCCTTGACGCTCATTTGAAAAGGGGTTAGCTAGCATGCTGTAGAGGCATTAAAGCTGCTCGGCCGAGCTGCTTAGATGATTTCTGGATGATTGATTCCGACGACGGCTAGAAGTAATGCCTCAAAGTAAGATTGGGATAACCAACACTCTGAGATCAAAAATCGTAATGTGCATATAAGCATACGCAGTATCAATAACTTCTTCAAACGACTGAAAAAAAAACTTTATGTCCAGCGAGTGATTTTTTCAAATTTGAAAATAAAATGAACTCGCACCGATGTCCTAATTTGAAGAAGATTGTGAATGAAATAGCAACTTGTACCTCAATTGATACCAATTATTCTAACAATAATTTATACAAATTATACTAACTTGTACTAATTTGTGTGTTGTCTTGGTAGAAGAGTATTTCTATCGTTTAATGGACGCGTATTTACTGCAATTCGGATTCAAATAGACCCAATATGTTGAAATAGGAAACTGTTTGTGAATGAAAGTTTTTTGCAATAGCTTTTATTTGTCCATATGATAAGTAAATAAGTTTAAAGATATTAACTATGATGCTAAAAAATGAATAAAATGTATAATAATCCTCTGATTTCCGGACGTCAGCTGAATTTGAGCTACTCACATGTTTACCCTTGAATTTAAGACACAAGTTTCAGAAAACAGTATCAAACAATTCATCTCATTTGACATGTTGTGGCTTTTAACTCGTCAAATTTGCAATGAATTTGCTATATTTGTTCAATATTAGACTAAAAGTATCCTACTTATATCCACGCAGATCTAATAAAGGTACCTGTGGCTACACAGCTAGCCCTATTCCATATTCGGAAAATTTTTTTAATTTTTCACTTATCTTTTAAAGCATACCAGCGTCTGAACCTAATTTTTCAAATAGTTTAATCTATTACTTTATCAACTAATATTGTATTTATTTTAATTACCTCACTTGTTCCTTTTCAATTCTTCATCTGAAACAATAGTTATCGATAGATATTTATACTCGATAATTTTATTTCATTTTCAAATAAATCTTATTGTATGTTTAATTATCATTGTCATGAAATATAATATATTTAATTTTTTTCTCAGGTTTCTGGTAAAACTGAACAACTTGCTAAATTATCAAATTCTGGATCTAAAACATCAATCAATTCGCATTACAAAGTACTTTCTGGTATCAGTATTCCAAAAATTAAACCTGTTATTACAACTACTCCATTATCAAAGGTATATTAAGATATCAAATATTATTTAAGAAATGTTTTCGTTTACACAGTGGGCTAGTTTATAGGATTTGAAAAATCATTGACATAAAAGTAGTATGATTTCTATAGGGATATAAAATGGTACTATTGGTTTACACATACCCTTGGTTTGCAGTTAAGGTGCCAAAAAATAAATAATAAATAAAAATTTTATGTTTCTTTTGGTAAAATATATTTAAATTTGTAGTTAGGTTCAAAATCTTTCTAGTTTTTTTTCAATTTAAATTTATTAAAAACAAAGCTACATATTGATCATATATTTAATACTTATATTTTAAACTAAAAATTTTTAAAATCCAGTCATCGGTTCATAAAAATATTTACGCCAATCTCCAAAAATCCATACTTTTCAGTAAACACTTTCTTGTAAAAGAAATACAATATTTATTTTGGTTGACTGTATTTAGAAACATTATAAATATTATATCAACTTATTATTTTAAAATATGTTTTGTCACGTGGCGGTTACCAGGTGGCTGATTTCGCCCCGGCTCCCAGCCACCACGCGAGTTAAGGACTTTCCGTCCTCTCCTCCTGCTCGTATCGTCGCACGGAAAATCCGCGGACGCGGCGGGGCGAGCCTGGGTGCTCGCCGCTATAAAGGACGTGAAAAATGGGAAAAGGCGCGCGAAATAATTACGCGGATGTTTAAATGTTAAATCAATAAATTATTTATTATAAAAAATTATTACAATCAAAAACCCGACAATCTGGTGGACGCTATCTAATAACTTTCTCTCTCTCTCTCACTCTCCCGACGCGGATGATCGCGCGCACACCGAACAAAATAGATATATAAATTTCACTTACTTTGGCGGCGACGATCTTTAAGTTGGCGGAAAAAACGCCCTCCGCTTTGTTGTTGAAGCTAACTCTTGTTTCGCCAATCTCAAACCGCAAGGCGAGATCAAAGCGTCCCAAGGTTCGCTTGTTGACGTTGATCCTTGCTCCACCAATCTCTAACCCGCAAGCGAGATCAAAGTGTCGCAAGGTTGTTTTCTCGATCGGCAGGGGAGTGCACTTGCACTTTGGTGCACCGCTTTCACTCTCTGTCTCTTCTCTCTCTATCTATCTCTCGCTATCACTCTCTCTAAATAATGTAATAAAAACTTAGACTCGCGTCGCACGGAAACGTAGCGCTTCGCCGCTAACAGTCTCGGGAGGCACCGTGTCCCGAGACACACTGATCCAAATCGTGCGATCGAGCAAGGATCGAGGGCCGATCGCGCGCCTAATTGCCCTCTCCCCTTTATTAGCCGCCGCGGCCCGCGCGCTTTCCCGCGCGATAATTACCGCGGTGCGCCGAATTTCGCGCAGCCCATTGCCCCCCACTCGGCGCATGGTCAAGGCGGCGAGCACGTGCTCAGTACCGCGGTGACCACGGCGAGATACTCGTCGCAGTTTATGTTAAAAGAAATGCATATTTACTGTTTCTTTTTTACTGCATACCAATAAATGTTCGAACGTATAGATATTTTTGATTTAATTAATTAGGTTTTACCAAAACTAACTACTATAGTTAGTTTTGTATTATATCAAATACTAAACATAAAATCATACTTTCAAAAATTATTTTTATCTAAAACTTTTTTTAGAATTTTATTTAAATAAAAATTAAAACAAAAATAATAATATCATAACTTTTATTAATTTCATTAGTTTTCTTGAACTCTGAAAGCAAGCTACCAGAATATAGTAAAATAAATGAATCCATTTAAGAAAATATTTGACCATGTCCAAATTTTCTTAACGTTCTAGGAATATACATGGTATTCAATAAGTCTGAAACACCTTGCTTGGATAAATTACTTTAAAAAATATGAAGATTATTCTTGCACTAAATTTTGAATGATTTTTATTTAACTTTGATGATCAGTTTAAAGATTAAGGTCAAGTTTTGTAAATGCTGAAAATTATAATTTGTCGTCGGCAACCTAAAGTCACTTCAAGGTTAACTACTAGAAAGTTTCTGGATATGAAACTTGCCGCACTTTCGATTGTTGTTGTCGAAGTAAGGGCTTTCTACTTAAAAATTAAGATACCTTTCAAGTGTTACGTACGCGGCTCTTGCTGCCAGGGGGGGGGGGTGAGGAAGCAGCGGCGCGCGTCCCCGCTCGTGGACCGAGCGCGTGAGTGCGGTGAGTGCATCGGCGGCGGGGGGGGGGGGTGTCGAACTCTCGACAGGAGCTGGAGACTGGAGGAGTGGCGAGGGGACTAAAGCACCAGGTTGCGGTTGAAGTAATTGGTTTATTGACTCTCGACTGCGTGTATCGTCGGGAGAGAAGAGGCGGCGCTCCGACGTATCGTTCGAGCGCGAAGTTGAAAGACAGAAGCCCGCTTTACAATGACTCCACGATTATTGTCCCCGTTACTATTTATAGTTGTTTCCCGATGCTCTACCCCACCTGCGGTCTGCCGAATTCCCCGTATCCCTGCGTTTGGAGTTGCTGATCTTGCGCTTGCTCCGGGCGCCTTCCTGTCGCCGGCCGCGTCGGCCCATGGCCCCGAGTTTTCGTCGATCGGCGGCTACCTGAGCGGCCGATTTCGCGGCTTAGCTCCGAGCTTTTGGTTGCTGTGGCCTCGCTGCTTGCGGGGCCCGCCGCTTTCCCTCGATCAGCCGACATCGGAGCCGCGGCCTTCGCGGCTCCATCGCGGCTCGGCCGAAGGTGACCCCGCGCTACGAGTGCGGGGGCTCCCGAATTCCCCGCGACAGCGGATATCGGAGTCACTGCCTTCACGGCTGCGTTGCGTATCGCGCCGAAGGTGTGTACGTAACACGTCCGCGGGGCTGCGAGCTGTCGTCCCGACGGCTAAGCTAGTTTGCCTCTCCCTCCCGTTTACATATGGTTTACATTTTTTTTTTGCTCTTAGCTTACAATTTATAATATTGGATACACGCCGCGCAACATAGCTTAATGCGGCGGAAGTTGCTCTTGGATATTCTCCCATTAATTTAGGGTTTTCCCGGTTTTTCCCTTCGGATGTTTTGTGTTTATTTGAGGCAGAGTTTTTTAATTGTGACCCTATCTTGCGAGGTCACGCGATACAGCTGGTGCTGAGTGTAGCTGGGTCGGCTCGCGATGTGCAACTCGATACTCCCGCGAGCGCGTGGCCTGTGTTGGAGATATTCGACTCATCTCTCTTGGCCTTGTCTTCGCTCGTACCGGGGATTTGTGGTTGCAACTCTTTATCGCAGTTCGCGGCTCTTGTACATTTGCTCGTACGCTTTTTGCCGATTTTACGAGACGCTCTTCCGCGTCCGATGATTCTTGCTCCTTATTATTTTTTTTTATCTTGGCTCGACTTCCGCGTTGATGCTTGAGTTATCTTGTCTTGATGTGCGTATCCGCAACTTTTGTTTGCATCCCGAAAGTTTCCTTGAGCTCCAGGCTTGATCTGGTTCTAGGGATTTTGGGCCCCGTCCCTTTCTTGATAAGATTATTTATTTGTTCTCCGGCGTCTTGCGCCCTTTGATTTTTTTCTGCCACTTGTACCTCTTCTTATTGCTCTGCCTCTTTAGGTACAGCTTCCTCCTCTCTCTGCCTCAATGTGTACGTGAGTTTGTTATTATAATTTGATTATCATTTTTTTTTATACCCTGTTAGTTTTCGCGCTTTCCCTTCGTTATTTTCATCTGCAACTTCCGACGTATTTTGCGCCCCTTTCTCCGACATGTCTCAATATATTATATTTACAATACATTTATCTTTTTTTTCTCTTTTTTTTTGTGTTTAACTTTTTGCTCTTATTCTTTTTTTTCTTTTTTTTTATTATACATATATTTTTTGTTTATTATATACTTTTTTGGTAAAGCGTGTTTTTTTTTTCGTTTCTTTTTTCTTTGGTTACAATTGTTGTTAATGAACTTTTTTCGCTACGTCCGTCACTATTGCGATCGTACCTCTATTATTATTATTATTGTTATTATTTTTCGAGTCGTTTTTAATATTTGATTACTCCTTCCAAGGTATTGTCCGGTTGCCCCTGTTTCGCATTTTTTCTAAGGGGTCTTCTCCATTCCTTTTCGTTTTTTGAGTACTGGCGCTCGCATCATATTTTTCTCCCAATCGATGACCATGGCTGTTCGCTTTTTTCGTTGGCTGTAATAATTCCATATATTAATCTTGTCCCTATTTATTTCCGTGAGAGAATCAAGTTTCTCTCTACTCGCGTCTCCATTTATTCGTTTCTCGATATCTTTAGGTTCTGATTGTTTTCTATTTACAATAATTTCATGACTTGATTCTCTCGCGTTTTTTTCCTCATTTTTTTTTGCTTGGTATATTTAAATGCTCCTCCCTTTCCCAATCTTAGCTATTTGTTGTCACTTTTGGCGCTCCTTGCATTATCACTTACGCTTACTTTTCTATGGAATATCCGCGTGGATCGTGGCCGCCGATTGCCGTTGCTACAGTCCCTACTATTCCTGTGGACATCTAGCTTAGATTAGTAGCCCCCCCCGTCTCCCTGTTCGAGGAAGCTATACGGCCAGCGTCTTTCTCTGCGTGTTTTTCTTTTTTTTTGTAGGGATGCTAGCATTTTTCGAAAATGCGTTTTTTTCTTTTGTTTCCATTTTTCTTCTCTGTTCTTATCTGCCATGTTTTTTTTCGAATCGTTATTGATCGCGTCCGCGGGGCCGCGCGATTTTCGTACGTGCGTTTTTTTTATTTGACTTGCTTTACGCGGCGGAGGGCGTATGTCCCCTCCACACGAACCATGGTGGTTTTTCTCTGGGAGGTCGCGCGTTTGCCACTACGCGCGACACGAGACTCGTCTCGTCAATGCTTTGCTTCAACTTTATTTTGGAACCCGCGAAGTTTGCGCTTTTTTTTTGCGGATCTTTCGCTATCCAAGTTCATGAACTCATGACGTCTTGTTTGCGTCAGCATATCAGCGCCTTCCTCTTTTAATTCGAGCTGGGACAGCGTCCCTGAGCGTTCACGGATCGCTGCGTATACTGTATACTGTAGTCTAGAACACCTTTCAAATGTGAAACCAATATCGCCTGTGGCGTTGAATTAGTTTGTATGATATCAGCAAATGTTAGTTAAATAATTTTCTTGATTTAGCAAAATACATTTATGATTCGTGAATTATACAGTAAACTTTTAACCATTATCCAAAATGAAGACAGTTGATTATTAAGTTATATCAATGGAATAATAGGTTTACTGCAAATGAACGAACTAAAAAAGAGTGCACGCAAACAAAAATACAGTATACGTGGTGTGATCTATACTAACCTAATTTTCGCGTTATCAGACAACACGGGATCCTTGGCTCGTAAATACGATATATAATAATAAAAACTTTGGAGAAGTGGCACGTTGTTAAATAACAGTTCAACTTACATGAACGCAAAATGTAAAATCTACTTAAGTCACGTAACAATACAAGAAGACCATCTTACATGAAGATCGCATATTCATTCAGTTTATAAGCAAATTAACCAGCTATTTATTTAAACGTGTCTCTGGAGTTAAGATTGAGAAGGCGGCGTTTACTAAATTCACGTCTGTGATATGCGATGGCTGCTGGATGAACACGTCACTTCAGACATCGACTGGGTTGGACAGGGGTGGACAGTTGGAGGAAGTATTCATGTGTCTACAAATGTGTCAGAGCATAAGGCTGCGTAGGCCAGAGTACCTCGTCGATTCCTTATATTCTAATGATTTTAGTCGACCTGTTGGGGGTCACCCTATAGTTTTTCCATGGATGTGCTCTGAGATAAGAAAGAAGTTTTGCCGTCTTCAAGTCGCTCATCTGTGAAAATAACCACCTGTCATTCGGCATTATTGGGGCAGCATCACTCAAATGGATATTAAAGAAGCATTGCAGTAAACGCAACGGTGTTTATCTCCACCCGTCCGAATCAGATGATGATGATGATGATGATGATGATGATCATCGTCATGAAGATCATCATTATCGTTATCATCATTAACTCTATAGGGGCAAACTCAGAGACACTTGATTGTTATCATTATATCTTAAATGCCCGTTTAATTCTCAGTGGCGTCTACAATCCATAAAATTTTACAATAAGAAATAAGGTTGTGCACAGGATAGACCGTTGACATATCATAGACAGATAGCTTCTCGCTGTAAAGCTTATTCAAAAGCTGAGAGAATAGCATTTTCGATCATACGTAACATTTCCAGTTAAATTGAAAAGAACCCATGATTTGACAGGAAAGCGTATACTTTTTCGTTGACAATAGTATGGTTCGCGTGGGTCGATTGTTGAAAAATCAACAATTACAAGTTCAAGTGACAAGTTTCAAAACTAAGTTTAATTCGTACAACAAAATAACCTAAGCGCAAGAATAAAATGAATTTCTACATTTTTATGAATTAGATTTAAGAAATATACATTTCTTAAATTTTAGATTAGGTACCAAGATTATTATAATTTGTGTATTAGACTGTATTCTCGTGAATTATTATCTTTTATGCAATAGCCTTATTATAAAATCATACAGTGTCTACTAATATATCATGGTTTTACAAATTTTTACAAATGTATTAAGTGTAGTACATGTATACGCTATCACAATAGTTCGTCATAAGTTGCTGTACATACATCCCTTTTATTACGATACCATTTCATTATCCACTGCATAGAACAATAATATTAAACCTGGCAGTAGGCAACTTTTGAGTTATAATTACCATATTAAGATTAGCATAGAATTATGTATGAGCATAATATATTGTTAGGTGTCGCTGTATACCGATTTCAACGATCAGATTTTACGAAATTCATATTATATTTTTTCATATCATATTATATTTTCATTCACCTTATATTATATTTCGAGACACAACAAAATTGTCTTTCGAATCGGAGACGGTCAATTTTAGACATTTTTTATTCATTTTCAAATGGCACAATAACATTTAAATTGTTAAAATTATTTTACCTATATATCTTTTTATGATAACTTTCGTATAAGAATATCAAAATTTGTATTGGATAATCCATTAAATATTAAATAACTACGTTTTAAATATAGCCGTCTATGAATAGATATGTGCTTTAGCAAATGAATTTAAAATATTGCAATAATTTTAGCACAAACTTTCATGTAAGAAATACAAATAATCACAAGTTAGACAGTTATAAACGTTAAAAGAAATTCACTGTATTTTCCTTAAATTTGTAATACCAAATTAAAAAGTTCATTTAATATATTTGTTAGTGTTTATATATCTCGACACAATATATATTTTCTATGTATGGACAAGTATTCAATTGTGCATTCAATCATACATTCAAGTGCATATTGAAACGGTCGACTATCTGCTAGTAAAAATTTCAGTTATCATCTTGTTTAGTTATTCTTGAGAAACTCAGTAAAAGCTCGAAAATATGTAGCTATTAGGCATGTAGCAGTAAATTAAAAAGAAAAAAATTCATAAATATTATTAAAAATCTTATTCTAATAATTAAATAGATAACAAATAATATTAATCAATATTATAAATTAAATATTTAATTTGCAGATGCAAGCAGCAAAAAGAATATTTATCTTAAAAATCCATAATTATATAATTATTTCTAATGGAAATTAGGAATAATTGTAAAGTAAGAAGAAATCGAATTTAATATAATGTAGAAAAATAATGTTTTTGTACTTATTCTACAGCAATTGATATTTTATGTTAAAATGCACATATATTAATTTCCTTTAATTATAAATTCTTTTGATTTAAAAAATAACGCAAATGACACTTTTGTTCTTACATACAACAATTATTTAAATAAAAGATTACATTATACATATGGTATACATAGTTTCGTATACACAATTTTAATGTATCTATGGTCCTTCGGTTTACATATTATTTCTATAGTAATTCATTAGAAAATAAAAAGTTCTGGTTTAAGTAATACAGAATTTTTCATTTCAACAAAATGATACGTACTATAAACAATTTCTAAAATATATTATAAGATAGAAAATACGAGACTACATTATGATAGGCGCATTGAATTTCGCGCGGCTTGAGCTTAGACACCGGCTATCGCTTTATTCATATAACTTCCAGGGATAAATTTGATAAAACATTGTTTTTGAAAAATGTATTATAATTTTTGTCGTTGAACCCTATACGAATTGGAAGTATATAAACGATGTTCAATACTTCCTCTAAACTGAAGATTCAAAAATTATAAAGAAGTAATCTATGTCATGTTTTTCGTAAAAATTTATGTTTTACGAAATCTTTTAGATCAAAAATTAACCACAACCACGGGACAATCAATCCTTTTTCTCGATTCCTTAGCTTTTATGTAAATTTAATAAACTATAGAGCTCATGATAAATTAGGTAAACCTTGCAAAAAATTGAATTCCATCTTCTACTGCTTTTCCTTTCTTTAATTTGTGGATTTGTTTCACAAAATCTCCGTCCAGTATGTCTCGCTCCTGTTCTTGTTCACCTTGATTTACTAGGTTGCACACTTTCTGACATTCCTTTCTTCCAGTGTGTTCATAAAATGGTGCCTCCACTCTTCCTCTGTTATATCCTCGTCTATTCCTTCTCTTTTCTTTCATATCCTATTAATATATTTCCATGCCTCCGCTTCTGTTCTTATGTGTCTTACCCTTTCTTCTTCTAGTAGTTCATGTTCCTTTCTCTTACTCCATTGTTATATTTCTTCTTTTCGTCTAAATATTGTTCTGGTAGTCCGCCCACTCTGAAATTCTATCAGCTTCTTCCATATCTGCCTTTTTTTCCTTCCACTCTTGATCGTGCCATCTTGCGTGATCTGGTTTACATATCTGTTCTCTCTTTATTATTACTTTCTTTGCTTTATTGATCTGATTCTTCATATCCTTCCATAATTAATTTTTCTCCTCTTTATTACATCTCCATTTTCTTATGTTACCTTGATATATTTAAATTCCTTCTTTGTCCTCATTTCTTCCCGTTCCCTCTTTTCTTTTGATGTCTCTCCCTCTAATGACACTAACAATGGCAAGTGGTCTGACTCCGATCTATTCTCTATACTTATGCTCTTTATTTTGTCCCTAACTTCATCATTTGTAATTACATAATTTATCACTGAGTATCCGTTCTCTCTTATGTACGTTCACTCTTCTTCCACTTCCTTCTCCCCATCTCCGTTTAATGTAGCCCATCTTCTTTCACTGATTTCCTCTAATAGTGTTTTTCCTTCTTTATCACCTTATCTTTCGATTTTCTAGCATTTCCATCTTTTCGCTCTCTTCTATTATTGCTCCTTCTGCTCCTGTCCTAACATTGAAGTCCCGTCCCATAATTAGATTTTCCTCCTCTCTTTCATCAACCGTTTTGTGAGGGACAGGACTAGGAGCAGGTTACAGTTTGCACACAATGAAAAATGCGAGGTCTTTTAATTTAACAAAGTAATTCGTTTATTTGAATTACTGACAAACAAAAGTCGCACTATGAAATATCAAAAGAAAAATAAATAAACGGCTGGCGCCGCAATGCTCACCTACTTGCCTGCTGTCTCGATCGAAAGGTGACCCTTTGTCCGCGAAGGGCCCGATCGTCGCCGATCGCTATCCCCTCCCCTCGAGTTACGCGAGAAGCGCGAGCTGTCGCGCCGCGCGAAGCCCGGCGCTCCGAAAACCCGCGGTTTCGCCCGAAAATCCACGAGTGTCGCGGGGCCACTAAATGCCTAACGGCTACGAGGAATTTCACGTCTCGTGCACGGGGGGTGGCCTTCATAACAAGGAGCAAGCTCCGCGAGGCTCTTTACACCACAGGTAGGCCTTGCGCCTACCTGAGTGAACGGCTGAAGCCACGAATCCACAGTGATTCGCGCTGAGGTAGCCCCGTTTCACTATTTTAAATCATTTTGCTCGAACAAAAATAGCTCCGCCCTCCCTCGCCCCGCGAGGAGTGGACAGCGATCAGCGCGCAAACGCCTAACAAACACATAACGCTAATACATACAATTCCCATCCAATTAATAATAAATAAGTAATTAAGTAATAATCAATAATTCGCAAAACGCCGACAAATAGTTTTCGCATTACAACTTCGATCCATAACACGTTTCTCTTAAATATTTGCTTGTTTTTTCCATACTTCTACTAAATACGGTTGCAATGCTCCACCATTCGTCTTTTTTTAACACGTCCCTCTCTGCCACTTCTGCTTCTCCTGTCCTAACCTCTTTCTTCCAATCCTTTCTTTACACCTGTAATGATTCCGCAACTCGGTCTTGCTTTTCTATTTTCTCCTGTAGCTGGTTCACACTTCCATTTCCACTCCTTCGGCATTTTTGTTTTCAATCTGTTCCACTCCTTTTCTTCCACCCACGTTTCCGTAAGCTCCACTACACTGTATGTGTTTATAAATTTCCACACCTCACTGCACAATCTTCTTACTCCTGACACATTCCAAAAGCATGCCTTTATTCCTTATTTGTCCTTGCCTAAGCCGAATCCTTCCGAAAATTTCTATTCCCTATCTCTCTGTCTCCTTTCTCTCCTCCGCTCTTTTCTAGTCTGTTTCTATCCTCATTCCATTTTAGCAGTTTATGATTTACCCATAACCTCGTATAACTTACTCTTACGTTTCCTCCTTCCTGTGTTTTTCTTTTTGCAATCTCTTTGATCTTGTTTTGTATCTCCCTCTCTTTCCATGTTAGATCATCGTCTATGTAAACCTTTTTTCACTTTCTAGATTTCTTTTTTTCTCGTCACCTCTTTTTCATTCCCATTGTTTCTATCTCTCTAATAATTACTTTCGTGTTTTCTCCTGTTTTGATTGTGTAGGCCTTCTTTATTTTGGTATCTACCTTTACTTTACCCTTCAAAAATCTACTAATGTTTTCCGTTAAATCTTCATTCTCTAATTCTGCACCTTTGATAGCAATATTCCTCTTCCTTTCCTCTCTCTCTCTTCTTTCCTTCTCTTATTCTAATCTTCTTACTTTTTCCACCAGTTGGTCTCGCTTCGTTTTCCATTCTGCTCTTTTACTGTCGTGCTTCTCTCTCTCATCAATCTTATTTCGTTCATTACGTTTGACCATCTTTCTTTGTTTCTATGCTCGCACCGCTCGAACTATTTTTTGACTGACTCCACCTATTCCAGCACCTTTTCTATTAGTTTAGTACCGTCAGTAAGATTTTATCTTTGCTCGACTCTTTTTACGCCACTGCAACCGACATATGTTGTCAGCACCGCGCTTCACATGGAACCCCGGTTTAGTCAGTAAAAAATTTACATAATGTAACAATAAAAGAAAAGATAATCGAATTAAACATAAGAGATATATAAATGATTCATGGAAGCGATTGGCGTAGATCATAGAACAATTATATAAGAGGTTCTATAAGCAAAAATTAAAATAACGTATTAAACAATTACATTACTCCATACGCGAAAGATAAATATTGAATAATAAAAGAATATGACGAAACAGCAGTAGGAGGATACAAAGGCATAAAGACATATGCCACACTGTTAGTAAAATATTGTGCCAGCTATTAAATAGAAAAGCTGCAAAAAATAAGAACGAGATGACCAAAATTAATGACAGATACACCGGTGGCATTTAAAAAAGTTAATCGGAGCAAAATATTTGAAGAAAATTACAGAACAATAGTATACCATACATAATCAAACGGGAAAATATAACTAGAAATATATAAATCATATAACTTGAAATAACTTGATAGGCTATTCAAATGGGTGCTGACATGCGCTTGTGTCTCGATGGTAAGGGGGATTGTCCTACGGAAAGACAGAACTCCTGTTGCGTGGTTTCTGCGCCCGATCAAATACTAATAGTAGACGGGTCCTGACTTAAAGAGGAACTTTTATGTTTAGGTATAGGCAACCTTTGCGCTTAACTTAAGTATTAATAAGACCCGGGAAATGGCTATGGTATCGCCTCCCGTTTGGATTATCGCATGCTCCTAGTTAAATAGACGATTTAATATGATGCGCGCCATATGCAGGAGGGGGTGTGCTTACTTAGTGCAGCTTGGAGCGGCGGTTACTCGTGTGCCGGCTGGGGGCAAACTCCTCGGCTTGAGTGGGTAGATGTTGGTGCTCAACTAGGGCGGTACTGCGAAATCTCTGCCGAGAGCTGGTCTTGCCTCTACGGCGTCGGCGACAGAGGAGACAGTTACTCGAGGGAAACGGGCTTGCTACGCGACTTCCGAGTTGCAGCTGCTCAAGCTGTCCTTCTTGCACTGATAGAGCGTAATTATCGACGGTAGATAAGCACCGAGGTGGGCCGGGGCTTAAATTAAGCTCATTCAGCAAAGGGCGTCTCAGAGAGATTCATGATACGTGGCGGTGGATGCGTTGGTTCCTTCAATGTCCTCCCATCGGAAGAACGCGGTCCGTGGAGGAATAAGGGCAGAATCCGGTAGGGTCTTTTTTCTGGACTGAATTTTCTTAAGAGGATGAGATATAAGGAGTATAATTATTTTATAAATAATAATTACGGCGAAAGTCAAAATGAACGGTTTCGAGAAAACGCGAGTTTTATGCGCAACTGAGGGAGAGAGAGAGTGAGAGAAAACTCCTCTCTCTCACTCGCATTTGTACAAACTATGAGCAAACGCGTGTAGGCTCAGATCCGACGAGGATCTTAAATTACCCCGACGCGACGGATTTTGCTTGGAGAAGTGTGCGCAAGTATTGCGACTGACTGCGCGACGTGCTAACCGAATCGACGCGAATGCATGCGCACTGGGTGTGCCGGCCCTCTGCGCGATACGCGCGAAGTTAATCTGATTCAAGAGAGCACATAAGCAATACAAGCTTTTTAGCGGAGCGTAATTGAAGTAACGTGCATATTGTACCAATAAATTTATTATATCAAATAAAGATTGTTTATATTGATGTCACGGAGCCAATAAATAAATCTTTTATTTGTTCAACGCATCGGTGTCACAAACTGACATTACATTTTTCCCTTGTCTCTTTCTCAATATGTTGAGGATACGCGATGGAAGAGCACAGAGGTAAAGGAGCGACAAATAAAAGTGATAGATACTTTCTTGTTGTAATATACCGAGGCAGATGCTGGCAAAGCTTGAAAGAGAAGTATCCCGTGTCACGTACACACCTTCGGCCCGATACGCGACGGAGCCGCGAAGGCAGCGGCTCCGACAACCGCCGATCGTGGCAAATCGGCGGATCGCGCAGGCAGCCGGGCCACGGCAACAGGAAGTTCGGAGCTGACCAGCGACGTCGGCAGCTCAGGTAGCCGCAGATCGACGAAAACTCGCGGCCTCGAACCGACGCTCGCCTGGCAACAGCAGGGCGCCCGGAGGATTCGCAAGATCGGCAACTCCAACTAAGACGGAGGCTCACGGGGAATTCGGCAAGCCACGGGTGGGGAAGAGCAACGCGAAGCAGCTATAAACAGCGAGGGGAACAATAATCGGTGGTTCTAGTCATCTAACGTCGCGTCAGAGCGCCGCCTCTTCTTACCGACGATACCAGTTCAACCGCAACCTGGTGTCTGACTCTCCTCGCCACCCTTCCAGTCTCCAGCTCCTGTCGAGAGTTCGACTCCCGCCACCGACGCACTCATCGCACTCACTCGCTTAATACATGCGCGGAGACGCGCGCCGCCGCCTCCTCCCCCCTGGAAGGCGCAGCCGCGTACGTAACACCCGCTTCGCTCGCCGGACCGCAAATTGAAGTCCCCTACCATCTGCGCAGCGCCGCCGAGTCTACCTGCCGGCGCGGCTCGCTACTCCGCCGTTCGCCGCCACGCTCACTGCTATTTCCTGCAGTAACCCCAGGGTTTTGTGCACCTGACCCTATGCATACATTCCATTTAAAGTCATCGCAAACAGATGTAGTGAGCCATTTAAATCGGACCCGAGGCGCCGCGTTTCTTTGTTTACAAACTTGCCGCGTCAGCTCCGGCTCGGCTATGACACACTACGAATTGGATACAAAAACACTGATTAAAGCAATATTAATGGGGTCAGAAGGTATATTACATTCTTACATGAAGAATCACTGGACAATAATGAATTACAGACAACAAAAAGTTAGAATAAAAACTGTAAAAGAAATAGAATTCCCTTACGTAGATAATACGATAATGATGGAAATTATAAGAATATCAGAAGTCAAAATTTAACGAAAACTTAATACATAAAATATAACTACAATTAACAGACATGACAAGATTCAATCTATACAAGGTCAAAGCAAAGAAGCCAACCTCAAAATACATAATTGCAATAAAAAAATTAAAGACGAATGTAATAGTAGAGGAAAAGAAACTACATGATTTAAAGAAATTAAAAATAATCTTCATATGCAAAAAATATTGGTCCATGGCATGGCACAAAGAAGGATAAAACGTGCGAAAGATCAATAATAATACACAAAGCTTAGGAACTACGGCATAATAGTGAAAACAAACATCATTTTCTTAATAGATAATGATCCGATATGCTTAAGGAGATATTTAAGCGAAAATTGCGAAATAAAAGAATATAAACTATAACACTTCCCAGATAAAAAGCAAGTTAAAGCAAGTAAACAAATAATATGAGATTTAGGTAAGGGCACCGATTCTAAGATAAGCGAAAAAGAAATAGATTAACTGGAGATTAATTCTGCCAATTTTTACGTCCTTTGCGTGCATAACTATTTGAAACCGTTACCTGAAAGTTCTCTACCGTTATCTGTATTAATATAAAATTATCCACAGTTTTTTTACAACGCCTATTTACTTTTGCATCTTTTTCACCTGATCTTAGTTATATTAATTAGATCTATCGCAAAATTTAAATGTAAGGTAGTATTCAATAGATTAAGAATTAAAAATTAGAAAATTAATGCTTTCAAGTTTGTTTTCAAAAAATAAACATTAATATAAGAATAAATATAATAACTTTGTGAAAATATTATTTCATAATATTATAAATTATAGTTATGTATACGATAGAAGTAACAAAATATTCATATAATTTAAATACTTATAAATACATATTTAATATAAAAATGTGACAATTCATTCAGTTATAAAATTTTTCAGTATATTTATTTTAATTTCAGAAATCACTGTTTGATGGTCTCGAAGAAGAAGATCCATTGCTGGAAGCATTTCAGCCAAGACCAAATGCAAAACGTTTGGTTTTACGACCTAAGACCAATAATTCAAATAAACAAATCGATATGTGTAATAAGAACGATAAAGATAGTGCCACCGATACTACACCAAAGCTTGACAAAGAAAATGAAATAGCAGATAAAACCAGGCTTTCAAATGATCGCCGTTCTTCGAATTCTTGGTTAAAATCTAGTATTACCCGTAAACCAAAAATGATTGATGAGCAAAATATGAATTTACAAAATGTTTTATCTGTAACATCTGATTTGCCACTTGCTGGTGATGAACTTGAGAATACAATAATTGAATTAAGAACAGTAAACTCAGAAAATCAAGAAACTGCATTGAATACACCCTGCAAAGAAATTTCACCTGTTGACCCGACATTAAGTAGAAATAGTTTGATATTCGGCACAGACGAATGTAAATCAGTTACTGAACTTGATGAAGAAGCAATTTCGACCCAAAATTCGGACGCTTCAATTAATATAGCGCATGTACAACTTCAACGATATGGTTATTATACAATACCACCTTTTGAAATTTTACACAAATACGTAAATGACAAAACATGCATTGTACCTAATTTTACCATAGGTCGTAAAGGATATGGTAATGTTTATTTTGCTGATTCATTCGATATCTATGGATTAAATTTAGATGAAATTGGTAAGAAATAAGAATAAATTTAATGTAACGGAAATTCCGTAAAGGCACAATTTATTTCTTTTGTACACATTCGAATGTAAGTTTTTTACTATGAGTTAATATGATGATTGCATTTGTCACAGAAAAAATCACCACAGAAAAAAATAAGGACTAAGTTGTAGGATTTTGCGTAAGCAATCTTATAATAGCATTACATTTCACCTTTACCCTGATTTTGAAGGTCATTTCAAGGTCAGGTTGGTTTTTTGAAACTACAAATTTTTATTATAAATTCTCAAAATTGTTGTCTCAATACAATCTTTAATGTGATCTAAACTATATTTTAATCTCGTTTAGCTGGTGCATTTTCTGGTTTTTTCTCTTTTTCAAATAACGCGTTGTAGAAGACAGACAATAGCGATCATCCAAAACCTGTGCGAGGTGATTTATTGGAGCACCCCTATAATACACTATCTGCTTCATTAAATTATTCATCTATGCCATTAAATCCTTGAGCGCGATGATTAAGCTCTATCTCGTATTCAATGCCTCCACGAAAACGTAAGGAGATCGCACTGAACGACATATTGCTAGTAGGTCGTACGATTCATAAGAAGCCCTTCCAGCACCTACTGCGCTTTCGCGCACATACTTACGTCATGACCGACAACACAGAGAAGATTCACCGATTCTCTTACATGTCAATGATAGGAAATACCAGAAAAACTTCTAGTGCGACAATGAACAGACGAAAACCTTTTAAATGAAATTTGCAACACTCAGCGTATCTTCGATCCCTTACCTTGTTACTCGAACACTGCAATAGCTCGCGGAGAAGGCAGGGTTTCAGTTCTTGCTCGTGGCACAGGTACTAAAACGAGATTTATATGTCGACGTCCTCTTATTTTGCGCGAACGATCTTGCATAAACTAAATCGGATATAGGACTATGGGGATATGGTTGAATAGATATTCAACCACCATTCAAGATACGAAAAAGAATACGATCATCCACCACGCAATAAAATTCCAGAGAAAATCACCAAATAATCATTCTCTGTAGAATTGGTAAAACTTTGGACCCTTTCCGATTATTAGGTCTAATCATTCTGCACACCAGAACATTTAGGCAGGAGAAAGCCCCAAGCGCTTTATACGTATAGCCTGGACTCGATTCGTTCGACAACTAATCCTCTCTCGTGAGCACTCGATTCTGTGTAAACTGCTCGTGTGTAGTCAAGTTCGAATCAAGATCCATGGCATGCGTTACAAACAAGTTTAATTGTTGCCGCGATTCTATTACTTCTTTTGAATTCAAAACTTATCAGGCTGCGTTTTGATCGGGTTCAATACACATTCTGTATACGTTAAAGAAAGCTCAGAATAAGCTTCAAGTTTTTGAAGCTTATCGTATTACGGAAATTCAATTTTATTCTGAAGCGAGTGTCGACTGACATCATGTGAGAATTGCACATGATCCAACCGATGTACTCTACAGGAAATAACCCACAGGGAAGTTTTTTAAAACTAAAATATTGTTCCTGAGATCATCTTGGACATTTCAACTAGTAAGTGCATGGCTGAAGTAACTGTAATTGGCGCTCTTGCCGTTTCTGGAAATAAAATCACAAACGATTCGCATCTCTATTATGAAATCTTCTTTTTCTATTCTCAGATGGTACGATTAATTATATACGTCGGTTACAAGGTATAGTTGAAAAGTTAGAATAGTCAACTTAAATTGTCGTAGATTAGTAGCGAGATCGCACTACTCGTATTACATAAATCCATTAAAAAATAATTTAGTAGCAAATAATCCATGCATGGACGATGCAGAACTTTTTTACGTCAAGGGTATAATTAGCTCTTACAATCTACCGAAAACTGTCAAGTACCCATTCATCTTGCCAATTTGGCAATACATGATGAATATGGGGCTTACATCTGAAGACCATTAACTGAGAAGATGTTATATTTTAATCGAGCTAACTGCAAGATTGATATCTTGTATATAAAGGCAGATCGGACCTCCTTATTTAATCGTGCGTGTTCATAAAAATATTCCGTGACAAAATTTGACAATGCGGGAGGTAATTTGCGTTGTGCAAGTTAGATTGTAATTTTGCAAGATCGCAACGTTAATGGTGGGGAAGTCGTGCTTTATGTCGACAAACCATTCCGGGTAAAGTGCCTCTGAGCCTACATTAGTTTGTGTCGTGTATAGGCCCCTTCGTGTTTGATTTACGAGGAATTCTATATTTTTGGAGGACAATGATACGGTGATCCCAGCTGTCAATATACCCGCTCCTTTTAATAGTAAGTGCAACATAATTAATGTTACAGTAGAGGTACCTGTTCCTGAACCTATCTGTTGCTCCTTTGCACATAGGGATTATAATAGCATTGGTAGTGAAGGGCTTATACAGTTGGGTGCCGTTACTGAAGGAGAATTTTGACGTTGAGTCCGAGGCAGTCGCGAGGCTCAACTCCTATCTAATGGCCATAATTATTCAATTGGCAATCGGTAAATATTATGAACCTAAATAAGAAGCGCCAGCCTTGGATTAAATCCGAGCTTCGTGACTGGCAATGCAAGACAATTCCTTGAGGAATTCTTTCATCTCCGCAAACACGTTCAGGAGAGGGTAGATCAGGTGAGGACAGAATATGTTCATAATCGCCTGGTCGACTTTCGAAATTCCAGCACAATCTGACGTGAGTTGCGGAACCTAGGGTTGCTGCCGCGAGCAAGTGAGTCTTTGCAAATACTGTATATTGCATATCTGTGTCAAATACCATCGATGACCGAAGGGTAGATTACATCACAGGCAGTATTCTCTTCTGATGCATCCGTTTGGTCGGTCAGGGATGAATCTAAGGAGGTATCTGTGGCACAAATGCGCACCGAGACAGGAATCAAATCTTTCTCTCTTCAAGGTGCTCATCTGTGTTTTATTTTCATTTCTATGCTTACCTACGAAATTTTCAGCTCGAACGTTAAGTACAATAACAAAATATTTTTTCATTAAGAAAATTTGGAAGTTAATTTTCGATTTGTTAGGCCCAAATGAGTCATCCTACTTTTAGTGCTATCCAAGAATAAAAATTTACTTTTAATATTATTTTGTTGGATGAAGCTTTGTTTTAATTAGATCGTATAAATGGATAAATATGAGGTGTGTTCAAAAAATAACGAGAATTTTTGTTTTATGATAAAAATATTTATTTATTCATGAATATCTATTTTGTCCCCTTCAAAGTAAACCCCCTCGGATATAATACACTTCTGCCAACGCTTTTTCCAATCCTCGAAACACTTTTGAAACTCGATCTTTGTAATAGCTTTTAGCTCTTTTAGCGATTCGCTGTTAATGTCATCTATGCTTGCAAAACGACGGCCTTTTAATGTTCTCTTTATTTTTGGAAATAGAAAAAAGTCACATGGAGCCATATCTGGCGAATATGGAGGCTGAGGCATTGTTACAGTTTTGTTTTTGACCAAAAATTCACGAACAAGCAATGAAGTGTGAGCAAGTGCATTATCGTGGTGCAAAAGCCATGAATTGTTTTGCCACAAATCCGGGCGTTTTTTTCGGATTGCTTCACGCAAACGGCGTTGAACTTGTAGGTAGTACTCCTTATTGATTGTTTGATCTTGTGGCAAGAATTCATGATGCACTATGCCATTAAAATCGAAGAACACAGTGAGCATAACATTCACATTCGACCGCACTTGTCGAGCCTTTTTCGGTCTTTGCGATCCAGAATGCCTCCACTGAGACGACTGAGCCTTAGTTTCGACGTCATAACCGTATACCCATGTTTTTTTACCTGTTGTAACACGATTTAGTAGTTCTGCATGGTTATTAACTTCATTTAGCGACTCCTGAGCAACTTCCATTTGCCGCTGCTTTTGTTCGAAATTCACCAATTTTGGAACGAATTTTGCTGCCACACGTTTCATACCCAAAACATCCGAAAAAATTTCATGGCATGAGCCAACTGATATGCCAACATCATCGGCGACTTCTCTGATTGTGATTCGGCGATCGTTCATAACCATTTCTTTCACTTTTTTCACGTTTTCATCGGCTGTTGATGTGCTTGGGCGTCTGGGTCGTTCGTCGTCTTCAACATTTTTGCGGCTATCTTGGAAACGCTTATACCACTCGTAAATTCTTGCTTTACTCATAGCAGATTCACCACATGCCTTTTTTAACATTTTATAAACTTCACTACACTTTATTTCATTTCTTACGCAAAATTGAATACATATTCTTTGATCCATTTTTTTTCACAAACGAAAATCGCCGAGCTCGAAAAAACACGTTTAACGTTAGCGGCTGCCGCTTAAAAAGTAAGCAATGAATAATGCTGAAAATTTTATCGTACTTAAGGGGCATGTGTACCAATATAATAAAAAAAATTCTTATACAGGCGGACTCTCCAAACCCGCGAAATTTAAAAATTCTCGTTACTTTTTGAACGCACCTCGTATACTGTTATTGGGCGGCTAGGAATCCTTGTTCGATACGTTATTTTTGGGATAGCTTCTATACCCATGCAATTATTGGACAATTTTTTATGAATAGAAAATCGAATAAAGATACTTACTAACCCGTTATAAAATTAAGTTACACCCGCCTAATTTCCCGATAAAGATAAGAAATGTTTGGTTTCAAAAGTCTTTTACAGTTGATGTTCAGAAAAAGGTGGTATAATTAAAAGCCATCCAAGATCTCAAGATTAAATACCATTAGATTGTTTTCGATGGAGGTATCTGAAATGGATATGCGGGAAGAAGGGAGAATTTAATCGTAATTTAAACTCATAATTTATTTTTAATTAACAATATAAACAATATGTACAAAAATAATGCTGAAGAAAATAAATATGCGCGAACTGGTGTAATTATAACGAAAAGTATCTTGGCAACAAAGGAACGCGTGTCGATCGAAAAATAAACCTCACCTCTCGTGTTGAGCTCCTGAAGCCTTATATCCCGCGCATCGCCGCGGCGGTCGCGCGTGCTGCTCTCTCCCCACAGGTAGCGTGGGAAGCTCGGCTCTCTCCCCACTCTCAAGCTTCGCGCTCCGAACCTTTCCGATGGCCGAGTGTGTCGCCGGTCCGCTGACCCCCTCGGGCCCACCTTAGCGCGGCTGGAGCCACGGATCCCATTCGGACCCGCGCTAGCGCGGCTAGGCGACACACACAGCTCGCCTCTTTTACATGTTTCTAAGCGATTCCGGCCCCGCGATACCTGTGGTTCGAGCTCACAAATACATATATGTTCGCAAATATAAAATAGTTAATTAAATAACAAACGCATCCATTACAGTATCTAAAAAATAAGATTTCTGCAACAAAACCAGTTGATTTAAGGGAACCTAGAGATTATATTGTTTGACATGTAGATATTATCAGCTCAAAAATAAAACAAAATGATCTAGATTAGTTTTACTTGCGCCTAAATGATTGTCAATCAGATAACAATTCAAACATCAACTTAGCTATATTGAATTTCGAAGGAGTCAAGGAGGCTCGCATTAATCAAGGTCGCACCTGCGGAATACCATTTAGTTTAGTTGTATGTTTTGAGAGAGCATTAGCCGCTTCGTGGTGTGCCTATATATAGGGAAGTTCGAAAACAATAAAACAATGCCGCTTGGATATTAAAATTATAATGAAAATTAGCATTTACGCCGGTTGGGCGATGGAAATACTCAGGCCGGGAACTTCATAGCCAGTTCGCCACGGGAAGATTCTTCCCTCTCCTTTACAATCTAAGAGACAACGATTTCCGGCTCTTATATTATATAGATATAAGACGTACGATGCACATATTATAGTAATGTATTATAAATAATTTAATACTGTAATAACTAATAGCATATAAGTTATATAGATAACTTATACATAGCCTACTACTACTTTTTATATAATATAGATTATAAATTGAAATATTATTTGAATATTGTAATTCTAATAATCAATTAATGTAATATTTTAGTTCATTTCAGACACAAAGAAGTTATAATTTATCCTGATGATAGTGTTAAACCTCCTATCGGTCGTGGATTAAATCGTAAAGCTCAAGTGACATTAGATCGTGTTTGGCCTCTTGATAAATCATGCCATGAACCAATTACTGATCCAAAGCGTTTAATTGATATGGACTATGAAGGAAAACTAAGAAGAGTATCTGCAAAACATGATACGAGATTTTTAGAATACAGACCTGAAACTGGATCATGGGTTTTCAAAGTTGATCATTTTTCTAAATATGGCTTAAGCGATTCAGATGAAGATGATGGTGGAACATATTTAAGCGAAGAATTAAATAAAAGTAAAATATCCGATATACTACATAAAAGCGATAATTCATTAGAAAAAAATATTACAAAAAATATTCAACTTGTTAAATCGCAATCTGATATTGCAGATAACAATGACACTTTGTTGCATGGCGATAAATTAGAAACTTCAAATTGTAAGTATGATTAGTGTAATATAATTGATGAATCTTAGTTTTTCCATAGTATTCTCTTATTTTTATGATTGATTGCTACCTATTGCGTCGATGATTGATGATTGCCGCGATTGTTGGCTCCGAACTGTGTCGAACCAGAACGAAACGCGCTGGATGATCGGTGACGGTAAGATACGGGGAGTTGCAGGTTAAAGTATTATTTAGTAGCTGCAGACTGTGATCGTGTTGTAGACTGACTCGTGCGAGACTGGGGGCCTTTGTTTCAGCGTCGTGTAGTCTAGTTCAGCTATGACTCCTAACCGAGCCTGATAGAGGCGCTCTCGTCGAGGAATTCGAGACTGGTGGAACTAATAAATTTTGCTAAAAAATGCTAATCTGCAATGCATTGCTTCATGCATTTGCTTTTTGCTTTTATCCAATTTTGCTAATTTTGCTCTATCGATGATTTGGCGTTCTGTCTGAATGTCAGGGACAAGCTTTCAGACTCAATTAATGCATGCAGCGTATTCCTTATAGAGAACCAACATAACTTCACTAAGAGATTCATGAAAGAAGATTGCCAAGTCACCTAATATCTTTGTCGATTAATTTTCTTACTAATTAGAAAATAAAAAACATGCATTAGTAAATTCTGAATCTAAAGCTAGGGTATCTCCCTTATTCTTCATCATCTTCGCTTAATTACAAACAATTAATTTTACGTACATTACATGCATTTAATTACATACAATTTTATAATTCATTTAAATGGGTCAACCTATTGAGTAGGTCTGTTGTATGCAGATGAAACTTTGGACAAACTTTGCATTACTAAATAAACGCTCATTTGATCCAACAAATTCATAACTTCATTTGTAAAACATCGTCCAAGAAAAGAAGTTTCGGTAACGTCCTGTTCTTCCAAAATTATTATTACAGGTGCAATCAATTATTCATTTTCTGTTTTCTATTGCAATCTTTTGAATTTAAAATTAATGCTTTTCAATTTTTTGTTGTAATTTTATTTCATTTTATATTTTAAAATAACAATTTCTTGTAAATTTATATTGTTAATAAATTTATTAAAGATCGTATTAGTCAAATGATCCTGGATTTTATCGTTAGTTATAGCAACTATCTCTTTTGAATCTCTTTGATTCTTGTTTGTTAGTAACTTTAGTTTTATCGCTAATAATAGCATAATGATATGAATAAATACGTGAATTACTATAAGTATAGTCTATATTACTATATATAGCTTAAAATTTTATGATTCACCATATCATAAAATATAACTACTATATCATATATAGTAGTTTTTGTAGTTCCATTTTTATAGTAGGTTAAAATAATGATTCGTGACTCTGAACACAGCTTTTTAAGAAAAGGACGTTTTCAGGATTAAAAAAAAAATAAAAAATTTTAAGGTATATTCTATGTCTTCGAGTATTCCTCATAAAAATTTAATTTTAAAATGTATATTGGATGCGGAGATACAGGACGATCCGCAAAAGTCCTTCGAAAAAACGTAAAAAATAGGTGATCATACCGGGCACGCCAGGATTAATAAACAATAAAGCGAAACGCATATACATCCGCATTCGATCGGGTAAGTAATTTATCCACCACTTCTACATAACTCCCGTTAAATTCTGTTTCGCGTTGTCTAAGCTCTCCTGATTTATCAGCCATTTCGATTATTTTTACGAAATTATTAGGCGCTGTCTATTCATCGGTATATTCACCGCTGACAATAAGGCACATATATTTCGCTTCGACTTTAGATTCACCCGAGAGTCTTGTTTATCGAGTGTTGTGATCACGCGAATCGTCTATCCCGGCTAGACGTTAGCGTAGCCGAATACACGACAATTAAATGTAAGGGACTAACGTATAAATCCATTTTAATGTGCTCAAGGTTATTGAGCAGTCAAACCTGATAGCGTTGTCATACGACTCTGCTTCTCTGCAACACTGCTCTCGGATAAACTTCCTTGCACTAATTTGTCGATTACGAGAGTTATCAAAAGACAATAACGATTTAAAAATCGGAGTGCTTGGTATTCGATAACATCTTCGCTCGCCAATGTTCGCTTGATCTCGTCTGACAATATTTTCGCTTGTGTTCGCCCGTCAATGTTTAGGCTTATCTTCGTCCATTGTATTTCGTTCCGGCTATAGATAAATTTAACCGCTGCACAAAGTTGATAAATTCAGATCGCTGTTCTGTCTTACACATTATATTTCTGAATAATTTTGCCAAATTTATCGTCGCGATTATTAAATTATTGTCTTTCGCCTAATTTATTACGTCGCGTCTTGACAACTGCTCGTGTCGTCCGGCGCCATTGTAACGCTTCGCTTTCCTGCAACACGTAGGACACGCCCTTCCGTCTCACGACGGTTGCGCAAAAATATTGCCTACACTAATTACCCAATACTTTCCTAATCTAATGTCTGCTCACGGCGGCGAGTGGTGTCCCGACCACGTTACCCAGACGCATGGGAATCCGTCGGTGGTGGTCGCTCTCGACCACCACTTGTGCAACGCGGTCCGGCCTCCGCGGCGATATACATGACCGGTGCGGCTGCTATTTTATCGTCCCGACGGTGCCGCGTCTTGTCCGCGATAAAGCTCTTCGAGCACGGGAGGATTTCCTCCCTAGCCCACTCATCGGTGATGCCTTCGGACGTCATCTGGTCCTCTGGACTGGAGAACAGCGCCTAAAGTTGTCATCCATCGGATACTAGAGGTGGTGTTTGATGTTGTCGCCTGGAGTGTAGGAAGGCGGCATCTGGATTCATCCGTCGGATATTGGAGACAACTGGCTGTACCGCCCATCGGTCGCTAACGGCGTTGGTTAAGTTGCTCACTGGTCCTTGGAGCGGCATCAGCTGCGTTACTTATCCCCCCTTGGAGCGGCGTCGGCTGCGTCGCCTGTTGCTGGATCTCGGGGAAATGAGCGAGGTCTCAGGTAGCCTTCGCTCACTCTTGTCAGTGCCCCAAGTCTCCGCTGGTAGAGCTCTTTCTACTTAGCTCTCTCGACAGCATCGTTACTGCACTCATCCGGGACTGTACTCTTCGTCACGACCGTCACATCTCTTCACGTCTCTTTAACTCATGCTAAACGATTATGAATGGTTCAGCTTTCAGGCCAATAAAGAAGTCTATTTTTCATGTCGACGCCAACAACTCTACCAGGAATTCCAACGACGATTGTACCAGCACCCGTAACTACCTGGTTTAACAGCAGTAGCAATCGACCTCAACCGACAGCGTGCGATCGAAAAGAAACGGCACTCGGATGGGGTAAGGGAAAAGCGGCATTGCATTGGCAGTAACAACCAAGCGACACCCAAAGATGCCGGCATTTGGCAGCGCCCAAAATGGCAGTAGGGACGTCGCTTATGGCATTTTACCGTGATTGTTCGCATCAGAATGGGAGCAACATCAACTTAAAACCCACAGAGGTTTATATATATACAAACAGGTTTATATATACATAGATTATTGATTCAGTTCAGGCAAACAAAGAAGCAGTATTGGCACCCAAGATGTTTTAGATTTGGTTACAAAATCTTGCTTTCTCCCAAACCTATGAAAAGTTACTAACGGCTAGAGAAAGCCTTTGCAATAATACTATATGGAAAAACATCCTCCATAATTCTTTGGAACAAAAATCTCGAAATTGATCTAGGATTATATTAATAATAATCTTCTAAATATCATTATTTTCGCCGGAGTCGCGATCTGCTAAACCCCCTTTTAGTCATAAGATAAGAATACGCTAACCCGAAATTGATTATTAATAGAAAGCGCAACTTACCCAGTATTAACATTGCGATTCTGCTAAATTACATAAAACTAATAATTCCAATAATAAAAATTCCAAAAAAATCCAATAATACTAAAAAAAGTTCCACACTGATACCCATCACTGGATCCTCTTTAAAACCAAGTATTTTTGTAATATTTTAGCCATGCCTAAATTTCCTACACTGAATGCTGCTTGAAGCAAATTGGTAAAAATATTATCTGGCAGCCGAGATCATCGAATTAATCGGTATTAATCCATATTAATCGAGTAATTAATATCATTCCTGCTCTTATGTTATCGATAACGGTAGCAACATACGACTAAACCCATGAGTCGAATGAAAACACATTTATTACAGGTATGGCTCATCAGTCATATCCATCGATGCACTGGTGACTAGTGCCTAATTCAACTGTTAAAAAAGAGCGATAGATAGTAAAAGTGATGGCTTTCCTTTTTTCCCTTATTCTCGTATTATAAGTTAAGACAATTTTAAGGAGTAATATTTATTTACACATTATCATTTTTACACACATCATTATCATTTACACATTATCAGGAGTATATTAATATTTACACATTATCATTTTTCGAAAGCGCAACATACCATTATGCTCAGTGTTTATTACCAATGCATTTATGTCTACATTTGATGTACTCGTGTATTAATATAGTAACCTGAGATAGCAATCTGTAACTAATTTCAGTTGTTTATATGTATTCTGTTAATTCTATTTTATTTCATAAAGCTGCTTATTCTAGTATAAAATAGTGGTAAAATGAACTATTAAAATAAAATCAATTAAAATTTTAATTGACATCCGATTACACTAATATATTTTCTGTTTTATTGCTTTGTAGATAATACTGTTTATCAGCAGACATCTATTTATAGTCCCACCTTTATTCATGCTCGAATCACAGGAACGGAAAGTCACAAAGTACAATTGATGAAAGCTAGCTTTTTTGAATTATCGGAGAAAAATTCACACGGAGGTACATTTTTGAATTATAGATAATTAAACATTTATTATTTTTTCATTGTGTCTATTAATGACCAGGTTTATCCGAAAAAAGGCAAAAAGATAATCAATTAAATCAAAAAGATTACAACGTAAAAGATCTTTTAATGTATGACGAATCATTGGAATCCATTGTATCGCCACATAAGCATTCTATAAATATTGGAAAAATGTTGAACAAGAAAGAACTTGGTCCGCAAGAAAAAACACGTATAAGTCTAGATATGGATATAAATTCAAAAGGCCAATTCGTAATGCCTAATATACGCCCTTCGGTGTGCATTACAAAATTTAAACCTGGAGTTATAATTAAAAATCAATTTATTAATAATGAGCATAGATTCAAGTATTTAGCTGATACAGGTAAGAAATGTTAGAGTAGTTAATAAATTTTTTAGATGAAGTTGTAAATTATACTTTTCTCTTTATGTTTCAATGCCTTAAAATTTACACATTATATATTTAATTAACTAATTTTTTATTTTAAATGATAGAAAATTTAACGAAAATTCAACAGAACGCTGAAAAGCAAGATCTTGGTAACTAAATGGTACAGTGTAACATTTTTTAACACGACGCATTCAGATTATACTCAACCAGGTAGAGATCTTTCCCCGTGTCCGTGCGGTGAATGTACAGTTTCCACTTCATGCAATTTATTACAATAACACTGCCTGCTAGACACTCCCATATACGCCTATAATACGCCTATACCCGCTGGATGTCAACACACCCAGAGCGACTTTCCAAACATAATGGGTCTAAATTTCCACAATGATCTTCATGAGTACTCTCGTTCAAGGCTGCATTCCGATCTTGTATTGAGCATGCGCGTGCGCCGAAATTCCGGCCCCCTTGCCGTCGACTACCGAACCTCGTAGTATGGGTCCTATAACGTGTGACGGGCGGATTTGCGCGCGCGAGCGAGCGAGGGATTAGCTGGGCACCGCGGCCGCGGGGCGGGAAGGGCGCGCGGTATTTTGGAAAATGCGCAACCGCGCCGCGCCGTCTAGTTTCGTGCCGGACGCTGAACGATCGGCCCCGATCGCCGACCGATAAGCGCGACGCGCGAGGAGATAAATAGAGAGAAAGAGAGTGAAGGAGCGAGAGAGAGAGAGAGAGAAAGGCGCCCAGCTGACGCGTGGCCCCGACACCACCTGGGGACGCGAGAGAAAGGCGCGGCGACTTCCCGGCCGGATTGTGGCCGGGACTATCGGCAAGGAGGCGACGGCCAGGTAGGGCCATCTATTACTATGCTTCGCGCGTGAGAGAGAGAGGCGCGGATGGCCCCCCCCCCCCCCCCCCCACCAATAGCGCGACCCAGTGTGCGGCCTGATACCCAGAGGTCTGGTGCCTGCACCGCCGCGAGCCCGTGGTGGCTCGCCGGCCGGGATGAAAGGCAGGGCGCGTGGCGCCCGGATGAGGCGCGCGGCGAGCGGGACTAGGGGAGACCTTGTAAGGGCGAATGCGGCGGGGCGGGCCTGTCCCCCCGTCGCCTATTTTATATGAATAAATATATATTTTAAAATAGTGGCCCCATATAAACATTCATTTCATCGGACCCTCCCTCCTGCTGAGATCACAACCGCCGCGACCGACGTAGGCCAGCTGCCCGGGCTGGCCCGGCCGGGTCCCCTCCGGGGCGACCGCGAGGACCTGCATCAGGGCAGGAGGCGCGACCGGAGGAATACTGGCGTGGGGCTCCGGGTGCAAAAGCACCACGTCACAAACGGTGAAAGGTTCGCGCTACACTAGTGCGCCCGCTCTTTTCTATTGTGAGAGAGAGGTTACGTTTCTCTCTCTCTCTCTCTCACTCGCTCGCGCAATGCCGCTATTTACGATATCAATGAGAGAAGTAATTTCTTCCTCTCTCACTCGAAGTGCACTGGCAAAAGGACAACCGGCTTCGAAGCGACCGGCGGCACGATTGCAGTAGTTATTATAAAGAGTGCCTTGGGTGATATTGGAAAGGGCGATGTGCACTACGTAAGGATTGCTTTCGTCCACGAAGAAGCTGGTTGAGGTGGGCCGCTGACCTCTGTATCTATTCTCGGTGTCGGCGCTGGCTCCTCGTACTACTCGCCTCCTTGGGAAAAAGTGACTCTGTCGGTTTTCTGGTAGGGTTTTTCTTCACACGACCTTCCCCGTCAAGGCTCTCGGGAAAACTCCCTTTTCCCGCCTGTTCCAGCCCAGTCTTGCCTTTTTCATTTTCCTACCTACCTCTTGCGTCCTTTCGGTTGGCCTTAACGGGCCCAACGCTTGGCACACGTTATAGTATATAAAATGTTGTAAATAGAGTAGATAAAAGGCAATAGGTATCTTAGAAATACAATAGATAACGATAGAAAATTGTAAGCGGAACACCTCACAAATATTGTTTGTAAATATGTTATATTCAATTATGATTTATTTTTACTAAAAATGTGAAGACGACAGAGAGGGGGCGAGGCGAATAGATTGCGAGTGCACCATGGTTGATAGTTAATTACTGATAATTGCCGGGGTAGTTATGCGTCCGCGTCCTGGTGTGGAGTCTCTGAAGTGACGCCACCGCCGTGTAGATATAAGCTAGGAACAAGCAATTGTCCCTAGGCTTTAGAAACTCACTATGCTTCGGATTTGTAGATCCTATGTACAGAGGTGGCCTTATAGGCACCTCAGACGTATCTTGGTTCAAGGACACGGACGCGGGCTCGTGCCCGGTCGATAATTCGAAGTGTATTTTAACACGTTGTTTGCAAATTTTTCTATTACAATAGGGTAGTGCTTGAATGAGAAGCATTGTGTACCATGGCCTCACGGCCGGAAATGTATCTGCACTCCCCCGCCCATCTGAATAAAAGGTGTGATGGCGTTAATCACGAACAGGATACTATTGGCCACGTTTGTTGGGTTGAATGTTGGTTCTAGGGTCTGTGCTCTCAGTGGCGGGTGGCTCGAAAATGAGGGCAGTGGGGTTGTTGATGATTGGCGGTTCAGCGATAGTGCTTCAGATAGCTCATTCCTGCATCTCAGTATCGCTCTTCGTTTGGTTATCAATATCGAAGTCAATTTTCTCTCTTTCTCTCCTCAGGGTTCTGTTTTAAGACCACTGCTGTTTTATCATTAACGAGCTTGGTCTTGCCCTCGACTCTATGGGTGTGAGACATATTTTATATGCTGATGACCTCCAGGTTTACGATAGTTTTTGTAGGTATAATCTTGAGGAAGGAGCCAGACATGTAATCGCCGCGATGCGGGGTGTCTCGGGACTGGGCCTCGTCTGCATTCTTTAAGCTCAATGTTGGAAAGACGTCTACGATTCTTTAAGGAACTCGCAGGTTCAACTATTGTTCGACTGTTTATTTAGATGCGTCCCTTGAGTTGAGGGCAAGGCTACAATGCTCACAGAATTCCTGTGTGCGGTATGTGACAGGTGCTAGGTGATATGACCATATCACCCCCTTCAGGATCCGATTAGGCTGGATAGGAGTTGACGGTTGGAGAGAATTTTTTATGGATTTGTCCTCTCCTGATGCATCTGATCGGCCGGTCAGGGGTGAACCTAAAGAGATTTCCGTTCCTTGGATACGCACCGAGACGGGAATTAAATCTTTTTCTGTTCAAAGCGCTCAGCTGTGGAACGGACTGCCATCCTGTATTAGAAATGAACCCTTTCTTTCTCGCTTCAGAGGGCTAGTGATGGAGCATTTGAGGGGTCGGTATATGACTATAGATTCCTTGAGTCAGTCGTCCTCTTGACCTTGTTTTGATTTTCACCCTAAATTATTTATATGTGTGTATGTATTATCCTTCATTTTATACTGCATATACATTCCTCTCATTGATTGTACGTAAGAGTGTATGAGTGTGTACTGACTGATAGATAATGAATTATGAGAGAAATGTGACTTATTTGTAGAATTTTGTGTAGCAATTATATATTTATTTATTTATTGCCATATACTGCGCTACATCTGTGATAATGACGTATATGTGATATAATTTATATTTTAGTTGACTTAAGATGATTGCATTTTTAAGTGTTATTTGTGCAATAATTTTGTATAAAATTTACAAATAAACTACTATCTATCTATCTCTGGTAGAAAGCAATCACTCGTTCTAGATCTAACAGTGCGTGCATCTTTGCTTCAGACTTTATGCGGAGTTCCCCAGGGTTTCGTTTTAGGGCTATTTTTGTTCCGTCTTTCTATAAATGATCTTCATCTTGCTGTTAACTCCATGAGAATACATATCTTATATGCTGATGTTCATCAAGTGTATCTCAGAGATCATTGCAGCCGCAACACAAGCGTTGTCAGACAGGACATCGACGGCTTCTTTGAAAGTGAATGTCAGTAGGAACTCGAAAATTCTTTTTATAACAAGCAGGTTTCCTATCGATAAGAAATTAATTATAATTGACAAAAAGTCCTCAATAAACCCGCGAGGGGTAATATTACATCCACATCGGAAGAACTGAAAAACTAGAAGAATTATGATATAAAAGTGTTGAAATAAATTATGGATTTCTTAATAAAGAAAAACATTAGTAATATAAGGAGGAGTATAAGTAGTAATCATCTAAAAAATTATGTTGCGTATTTGATATGACAATTTCTAGGTATCTACATTTAAGGTACAAAATGTTCCTAGAATCTGCGGTATAACCGGCATGAGTATGAAGGTCAATATGCACTATTTCCAAGGGTTGGTAATTGGGTATGAAGGGTTGGCATTTTTAGGTCAATTTTCAGAGGATCAAGTAAAGAAATAAAATTTCATACATTTAAATGGAAAGAAGTTTTTTTTAATATAGCAAAGATATTGAAACTAACAGCAAATATAAAGAATGTTGTTGGTAAAATTCCGGAATTACTTTGTTAAATAAGTTTGTGGACAAGTACTTAAAAGAAAAAGATATAAGATATACAGTAAATATTCCATATTTATCAGAACAAAACGGATTTAAGTAATGAACACAGCGGTAAATGTTATAAATACGTCTGAAACACTTGAATCATGACTTAGGAATAGTACGAGCATAAGATTCAAGTATTTTCGGACCGAATGTTTTGCTCGTGCACCAAAAGAAAAATGTAGAAAATTAGATAAAAAGAATATAAAAAATCAAGTAGTAGGATATACTGAAAACTGTAAAGGATATAGGATTTATGTTCCAAGTTTAAACAATGCTATATTCAAGTCAGAAATATTTGCTCCAGATTTACAGTATGTAGTCCCTGCAAGTGATAATAAATTGCAAGAAGAAAGGATTGGTCACGCGAAAGAATTATTGAAAATTATGAAGTTTTTGATATTACAGAAAGCGGTAGTGATAGTAAAAAAGAAGCAGAAAATATGAATAGAAAAGAAAAAGAATTACGACATAGAAGAACTATCAGGCTTACTGATTTTTATGGATGTTCTGTAACCTTTTCAGCAACAGCATTACGAGCGGTTACAATAAAACCAGTCGAATAAAAAGATCGAATGGAAAGAAGCCGTGAGATGAGAAATGGTTTCCGTATGCGAGATTAAACATGAATTCTAGTAGAAAAATCGAAAACGACAATGTTATTTCTAGACCTTCGGTTTTTTTGCGGAAAATAAATCCTGATCAGTCAGAAACATACAAACTATGTTTAGTAATAGAAGTTTACCCATAAACGGAGGGAGTAGTCAGATTTACTGGTAAGATCTGCTAGTAAGAAACTATTTTAAAGACAATTCGATATAAAGACAGTATTTTTAAATCGAAACTTAGATGAACAAATATACATGAAAGAACCAGAAGGTTTTCATTATGAAACAAATATTGTTTACAAATTAGTTAAAAGTCTGTATGGATTAGAACAAGCACCACGATGTTGGACAGAACATTTTAATAATTTTATCAGACAATTTGGATTTAAACAAGTATTGCTGATTCTAGTTTCTATATTTATAAGGTAGACAATAAAAATGATGTTTTTAGTAATATATTAAATGCAGTAAATCTTTAGCAGCCAAGAAATTACTTTTATTAAAGAAATTATTTACGGGATGTGAAGTAAATATTAAGAATTATACATTAAATGTACACAATCTGAATGATTTAAGATTAATATAGAACCAAGAGTTTCATCAGCAAAGCAAACATTGATGTCAAATGTCATTTTACACGCGATCTTTATGACAAAAGCGAGATTTATAATATGTAAAAAGTTCATTGATTTTTTAGTAAGGAAAAACTCTGCATTAAAAATTCTTAGAAGTGAGCAGTAGTCATCTAGAAGATGATATTGCGTATCTGAATGCGATAATTTCTAGGATGTTATAATTATGACTTGGAGAGAGTGAGTGCAAGAGAGAAAATAAAGATAAGCAGAGCAAGTACAGCTTTAAACACGAATCCGCCGACCGTTCTCTACGCATTTACGTTAGGGCTAGACGGGGACATGGTCTTTGGAAGAAGGAAGAGCCAGCAGCCCAACTAAGCGTCGAACCACCTGCCGCTTGGCAATATGGCGCTATATAGGCGCACCGGGGCCGTTACTTAGAGGAACCGTCGCCTCGTCGACCAGGTCACTCAAGGAGAGAGGGTCCCTGTGGTCGCCGCCAGCCGAGCTATGCTAAATGCCGACGCTCACGGCCGGGACTCGCCGCTGCATTTTGACGAGGTGCTGGGGGATGTCAACTTCAATTTCGCCGTGAGAGATCTTTTTTGCCGGTCGAGACGTGTGGGCGGACGGAAAGAACGTGTTTGGTGTTCGTGGTGAACTGACGTGAGTTAGTGGACGAAACGTGTGGATAATTGCGAGATTCAAGATAATTTTCTCGTAAGACCTATGCGAAAATGATATAGCACCGTGAAGTGAAGCCATGGAAGTTAAGTTTGCTAGAGACCTGACAGTGAGAGTAGAGGGCTACCTGACACCTTGTCCTACGACGCTATCCTCAGTATTCGGCAGGCGAGAGACACCGATAGCACGCACGAAGCAGACGACTGCTCCGACACCGCTCTCATCATCCGACGAGCGACAACAACCGACACCACCTGGAAACTCTAGTTGACGGACGGCAAATCCTGATGCCGTTCTTGTCAACCGATGAACGAATGCCACTGACGCCGCCGAGAATCCCAACCGATGGAAAGCGTCCCCCCAGTGGGGCACCCGGAGCGACACGGTACGGTTGAGTGGGCCTACGGAGGACAACCTCTTTCACTATGTGCATGGGCATGAACAGGATGCGACGCCGGCTAAGCGGACAGTAGAACAACCATGCTGGAGGTGGGAGGTGGGAACGTATGGACAATTGCAATTAGATAGCAAGCAATAAACCTCAGTAGCAATAGAAATCAACGTTGGATTATTATTATCCTCCCCCTCCTTTTTTACCCACTCTAGTAGGATGACCAGCTTATGCCGGTGCGTTCTCGCCGAGGCCAGCGGGACCGCCCCAGGAAACGAAGGTCTCTCCAGACTGACTGGTAATATAGCGTGCACGCCGTTGTGCGACCATCGCTAGGTAGAAGGAAATTTCCTGATTATAGGGAAAATGAAGTGTCACGATTGTAATACAATTGTTTTCGGAGACTTGAATGCGGAACGCTTATCTGCTTCGGAAAATGATAAAATATCCGAATATATAAAAATCAATCATAATTTCTGTTTGTTTGATTCGGAAGATATAACAATAGATTTCTAACATTTACACGCCATTTGTTACTGGTATTACATTAAGTTTGCGAGGATCGACAGTATTGAATTACATATACGATTGTATGGTTATCAGTTGGGTTTCAGACCGGACTTAACGGCACAACGCACTTATTAAAATAGTTGACGATATCATACTTTGTTTTGATAGAATAATAATGACTGTTTTATTCTTATTTGATTTGTCTAAAGTATTTAAATTGTTAAATATTGTTTGATATTGTAAGTATATGTTATGTGAATTTGTTAATTAAAATTCAGGAATTGATAGACCATCCACCGTACTCACCAAATCTGGCCCCGAGTGACTTCTTCTTATTTCCGAATTTAAAAAATGGCTCAGATAACAACGGTTTACGTCAAATGAGGAGGTCATCGCTCACACAAATGCTTGTTTTGAGGAACTACCACATTCATACTTTTCTGAAGGCTTAAAAAAGTTGAAGATACGTCTGTCAAAGTGTATTAAACTAGAAGGAGATTATGTTGAAAAATAAAAAAAATTACCCCAAAATATTGTTTTTCTATCTTTTTCTAAAGACTGATTGACCTACCCTCGTAACTATAGTAAGTCATATTCGTGTGTATGCTTCCCTGGTGCCATTTGAATAATTTGTCAAGTGTCTTGACGGAAGTGCTTAAATCTAAAATGTCTGAGAAGGAGAAGGTCCTGCGGATGATGAATAGGGCAAATAGATTCGTGGTTTAGTACAACCCAAGCTCTTAGTGGTGACCACCAGTTTCTGTAGATCCTCGAGTGAAAGAAAAGAGATAAGAAATTAAATGGAGCTTGTATGTGATCTTCAATAGTGATGCCAACTTATTCTCCCTCGAAGCCATACAACTTTTATCTAAAAATTTTTCTTAACGAGATAGAGCAGAAATGGAGAAATAATGTATTGATCGTACTATCGGCGTGATATTTAAAAATGAATTAAAATTTATGGTATTAAGTTATTGAGAATTAACAAAATTTATTAACTTAGTGAAAGTGATCGCATTCCTATGTTTATGGAAAATTTAATATTTTTAAGTTATTTCGAAAAAAAAATTTCTTGGTAATCAACGTGTCTTTTAATTACTTGTCTCCAGCTATACCACGGGATACATCAACGAATGGGCACGCTTAAGAGTATAGTTCTGTCCTACTCTCTCCCATTGACTATTTCCTCTACTCTCGTTGGCTGTGTTGTTGGGATTATGCTGTGTTTTCCGGCTGCAGAAGCTGGATTTTTACTATTTTTTAAAAGCCTGTTTCTTTACGGGGGTGCATCTAACAGTTTTACGACCGAAAAAAGTGTTTGGAATTGCCTCAGTTATCCGATGGTATAGCTGGAGACAAGTAATTAAAAGACAGGTTGTATAATTAAGGACCGCACAAGAAATTAAGTTTTGTAGAGCTCAGACAAATTAAAAATGTTCGAACTCATAATAAATTGCATTACTAGATATATTTTTGTTTCTTACAGGTATTCAAATGGGAAATATTTTTAAATCTAGCTGGGGCTCACGATTTACATTAACATCCTTGTGTAAACCGTATGATGTAGGAATCAAGAATGATCATAGTTTAGTTAACTATTCAGAATCTTATATTAATCGCTACTTTGATGATGTTATATGTACAAATAATGTACAACTTCTACAGGTAGTCGGTTGTAACTATTTGGAAAAAGATAATGATAAAATATTTAAGGTAATTTTTTTAATTTTTTATTGTTTATTCCTGAATGTTTTAAAATTCATCTTTGAATTTCATATTAACAGTCTAGCATTGAAGAACATTTGAACATTCAACTTCAACACTCGCACATCGAAATAGTTGAAAATTGTCCCATGGTTACATCAGTATCAACGTCATCAAGTGCAAATGCCTTATACGAGCACAAAATTAATTCATTGAATGTGGCAAACAATTTTACGACAAACGCTATGATGATGTATTTTTCTTACGTCTGGAGTCTTTGTGAATCCTTGTGGGGAAAGCTATCATTTTCTGAATCTTTTTCGAGTAAAATATTAATAATGCAATATATTTTTTAAAGCAGACGAGTTCATAGCAAGTTTTTTTAAATATTATTTTAAATTCAAATTTTATCTTTTATATCACTAGATGACTATTATGGACATAAATTTAATACATTGAAATTTTGTAGAGAATTTTATTAAATAACTATAGTATATTTATAGTATATTTAAAATTTTTTAATGATATTAAAGTAAATTGTTTTTCATCTCGAGTCATGGATACTGCGGTCAGATGGACACTACATTAGACACCCAGTATAGTTTTCAGTAATACATCTGTATAGGACAGAGTAATCTAAATTGCATTACTCCTTAGCTATCTACATATCTAGGACCTTATGCAATCTATATTGCCTAACTATGAATCTCCCTAACCACTCAGGTACACCGCAAAAAGTTAGATAAAGGAATAAATGTTGCTCGTGAAAGTATATGTTACGTCATAACTTCTAGACCTAATATTTTGCCAAGTTTATAATGATTTTAACTCTCATTTAGAATCGATTATAATTAAATTAACCCTTTCACTGGCAATGTATCATATATGATCAAAAAAAATCGTGCCACAACTGGCGATGTATCATATATGATCAAATTGAATAACTGCTGCATTTTTTAACTAATTTATTTGGCGGATTGAAGATAGTTAACGGAAATCGGCCGATTTTTACCAAAGCGTCTAACCAGATAAGGGGATCAAAGGCTACCATTTTTGGCACGTAATGTAAAAAAAACTGCATCAGTGAAAGGGTTAAGAAGCTTTTGAAATTTGTAAGGATTTCGTTACTGCTTTGGAATAAGGATTAATATCTGGAGGTAATTCGAGGAAAAGATTATAGAACATTTAATCAAATTAATTATTAATTAAAAGGATGAATAATAATTCTTATACATCGAGTATGATTATTCATCAATCTCGTCGCGCCTTGGCTTTCGTCGCGATCCCGGCTGTTCGACTGCGGTCGATTACGCTTATAATCCAGTACTTATTGTCGAACTGCTGTGCCTTTGCGATCTGGACGAGCTCCCCGATGATTCTCGATGGACACCGCTGAGGATGGCAGACTCACCAAATACTTCGGCAAGTGCAATACCCAAATCTCCTTGACGAGTTACCTTTTTCCGTCCGCTATGCACAACAATATGATTTAGCCTCGCGCACCGACAAAACATATAAACAAGAAAATATCTATATTTATATTAACCTACTCCAATCAGGCTTGAACGGCGATCGCAAGGACACGTCACTTCTGACCGCGGCTAAGTGATACCGATTAACGATAATATTATTTTTCGATCCCTTTGGTCCGTCAATACGCGACCAAGGACGGCGAATGATTGTGTTGCTCTTACCGTGCGACGAACTATAATACGCCATGGGCGCGGTCGATTGGGTTATCCGAAAGCGAATACAAATTAGCGCACATCGTCTGCTATCGTCCTCACATACAAAGTCATACGAAACCGATCCGTTACAAAATCAATAAGTAAAACAACTATTTGAGATAATTGTAGCACAATTTCCGTTTATTAACATTCGATACTAGTAATAAATGAGTAAAAAAAGGTGAATAGTGCTGCAAACAGATGAATTGACCATCCGTATATAGCATGTAAGGTATACCTTGAATTATTGGTTCTACACATGATTTTATTGGATCTAAAATTATTAAAATTATAATTATTAATAACGCAAATATCTCGAAGTTGTTAATTCGTGGATAATAAAACTCGTTAAACGTATAACTTTATTTATTGCATTTGCATTAAATAATTCTTCAACCATTTCATGATCTTTAATGTTTTTACCAGTAATTTGTTTCGTAATAGTACTCAGAATTGCGGATTTCTATAATGGATGCATTAGATCCGCGTGTAAGTTATCTAATACGGATTGAGAGTAAACTCCAGAGTGTTAGACGAAAAAATATTTGGTGAAGTTATATTTAAAGGAATAGGTTTGAATTTAAACCACATCATCAACTCTGTAGTAAGTTGGAATAATTAAATTACAATGTACTTCATTTTCCTTTTTAATTAATACATGTATTATCGAAGTCAGAAATCAAGTGTTATTATTTGACGTAACTGATAGCTCATTACAACATCTTTCTAAATGAAAAATTATAACATCTTTAAGAGTACAAAGTATTAAATAAGCTACTTGTACTTCTGTGATTTTTGCAGTATATCCTTGTTTTTTCATAATATTGTAAGCAAACAGATCAACGGATGTATTAATGAGCAATAAGGAGTTTTGGATCAATTTACGATATGTTTCCCATTTTTCAATTAATAAATTTAAATATAAACTATTCAATCAATCCTTAAATGTTTTTTAAAAATAGACAAACTTAAAATTAACTGTCACACGACGCTTTCACAACTATTTTATAGGTTCTATTTTGTCGTAATAAAAAACGAATGTAGCGATGGCGAGCCTGGGCGCTCGCAGCTAAATATTTAGAGTGGACGCGAAAATATGTTTTCGGTGGGAAAGGAACCGCAAAAGACTACTTGCACAAACAATATTTAAATAAAATATTTAATAAGAATACTTTCCACAATTTATCCACACAATAATAATTTCGACCGAGTCGAATCTAAATACTCTCTCTCTTTCTTTTACATTCACACACGCGCGCTCACACACACACTCGCAAACAATCTTTAGCACATGCGTTTGTGAGTTACAGTAAAAACGACTTACTCGTAGTGGCGGCAACTCGTTGACGATGGGCGTTTACAGATAATACAATTACGCACAAAGAAATCTCTTTAAAATGTTCTTGGTTGGTCGCGACACATGCTTACACTCAAGGCTCGTAAAAGACACACTGATTTCACTGTAATTTCGGCAATTAAGGGAGATCCGATTTATATATAATTTTTATATAATATGCTACTGAAATAGAACGAACTCGACCCATTTTCGTTCGAATCTTCTCAAACAGTAGTCAAGCCTGGATTGACGGCCAGGAAGGTTTTGCTGTGTGTTTGGTGGGATTGGAAGGGAATCATCCACTACCAGCTGCTCCGATGTGGCCAGACGCTTAATTCTATCATTTACGCCGAACAACTGGACCGCTTGAAGCAGGTGAGCGACCAGTAACGTCCAGAATTGACGAACAGGAAGGGTGTGTGTTCCACCAGGACAACGCCAAACCACACATTTCAGTGATTATCACCTGTTCCTGTCCTTGGCGAACGCCCTTGGTGGTGTAAAGTTAAACTCAAAAGAGGCTTGTGAAAACTGGTTGTCTAAGTTCTTCGCAAATAAGCAGGGGGGCTTCGACGAAGGGGGTATTATGAAGTTGCCGTCTAGATGGAAACAGATTATCGAACAAAACGGCGCATATTTGAACTAAATCCGATTATTGTAACACTTTTTATAAAGCATTGAATACAGAGCAAAAAAATGGGAGATATTTGCCAACCTTATATTTGTATAAAGACTTGGATATATTTCGTACAAGCATTTAATTTTTTTATCTAATTCCAAGATAATAAACTTTAAATAATAATTATAGACGAACAAATTCTCTACAAAATGTAACTATTGCACTCAAATTTATATAAAAGTTAAAAATAACCTAGCTGTTGATATTGATACACATAATCATCTGCTATGCTCTCTTTCTGTTTTAATATAATTAATTTTTTTTGTGAAAAGCATACTTATTTTAGGTAATAATAATCATGAAGAAATAATGATTAGAAAAGAATCTCTAAGTGAATGGTTAAAAATGATAATATCCGATACAATGCGTCATGGGATTCCTGCGACCAATTCAGTTGATCAGACGATATTTTTGCTTCTTACTGGTGAGCCAAAATATATTATTACATGCATATATAATATACATACATAATGAACTCATAAACCCCCAAAACAATATGAATCTATCATTTGCTATCAACACCATTTTTGCAACTTCCCCTATGTTGTTAAATTTACTTCACATGCTATATCTCAAATGTCAAATCTTTTCGATAAAGTAAGTTTTATGTCACTGCTCTAGAATATGTCTTAGTGTTAAGGGGCACCGAAAGGAAACTAAACACTTCATGCAATTGATATACTATGTATGAAATGTTAGTAATAAAGGAGATATTTAATTAATTGTTAAATAATCATAATTTACGCAGCTCAAACATGACGTCGATAGCGTTGTGCTTACTATGAAATGGAGCAGTTAAATTGGCAGACGCTGTAATATCGTTGTCATTAAGTAGACTAAATTACATCAATCTTACGTGCATGAATCAAAACCGTATCATTATAATTTATATAGAGATTAGCACCCGCAGCTTAGTAAGCAAGTTAGAATCTTTTGTAAACGAAACGTAAGGTGGCTTATAAAATAGGAAATTTAAAATAGGTTCTGAATTACGATTACATACCGTTTGTATTAAATATTCAAGCATCCCGAGTTTTTCAGGCCCCTTAGTATGGAGTGAAAGAACAGATATTTTGATATTTTACTCCCCCTTCACTTTCATTTCTATCCTGCCGAATAACTGATAACCGTTGAACACGATAACACTGTATTTATCTGAATTCAACTAAATTTCAACCATACAGAACAAGTGAAAGCACAGATAATAAGCATATGAAATTGAAGATGTTCATTGTGACTACTCTTAGTGACCCTGAGACAGGCATTACATTCATGAATCCGCCTTTAAAAACTCACCATTACCATCCATACTGATGTTATATTTTTGTAAATATTTACAAATAAAATTGTACTTAGCTCGACACAGAGGTTCCTTTGGCGGGACGCGTACCGGCTATCGAGGCTGGCCGTCTATCAGATGACTAGTCATATTTGGTGCTAAATCGTTGCCTTTCAGTGAAATATTCGTGAAGGACACGAACGCGAAAACTTCCTCGCAGAGAAATCCGACGGGGAGTGTGTGATTATAGAAATACATACATTGATGATTTTCTCACGAGTCTTCCGACTGCGCGTGAGAGCAACAAACTCGTTCAAAAGGTCATAAACATAACGCCGCGGCGGGTTTCAAAATGCATAAATGGGCCGCCAGGGACGCCCGGGCACCGGAGGAGCGCGATTCGGCGAGCGTGACGGGAGGCTTATACAGCCACGGCTCGGAGCGCGTATAGGCCTTTGTTGGAGATCTAAACGGTCGACGACTGTTTAGATTTCAACGTTAGCCTCAGCAGAATCCCCGCGCACTGAGCCTCATAGCTCCGATCACAATCAAAGGGCACCTGATTATACAGGACGTGTGGCGGAGCGGGATCGAGTAGGACACGGAGTTATGGGACGAGGAGTCGACCACCGCTAGAAACTGGCTCGAGCGTATCCGACAGCTCAGCAGACTCCGCGTCCCTCGATGTGTGTCGCCGAACACACCAGACTGTATGAGGATCCAACTGTATTTATTCTACGACGCCAACCTCCAAGAGTTCGCACCCGCAGAGTATGCCCGTTTCGAGAGACCTGATACGCCGCGGCATATAGCTACAATTTATGAGACAGCCGCGCGTTATCGATGCAGCCGCAATATCAGCTATATTTATAATAGAAAATTAGTGTAAACCCTTTTAAATTGTTCTACAGTACTTCGCTAAATATTCTCATCTAGCTAACATATTATATATTTTAAAGATATTTGATATTTTAAATATATTTAAAAGACTTTTTTTTAATGACAATTTATTATTTTTTATGTTTACAGCTAATAAATTGGAAGAAGCCTGCAAAATAGCAATAAAAAACGGTGACCATTGTCTTGCGCTTCTTTTATCTCAAATGGGCGGAACTGTTATGACGCGTGAATTAGTAAAGCAACAAATAACTCTTTGGCAAGATACCAATGTAGATGGTCAATTTTCCAATCATCGTTTAAAATTATTTTTGTTAGTCGCAGGTATGTCGAATATTGTTACAAAAAATAAAACCGTCAATTTGTTCGAAAATTTGGATTGGAAAGCATCGTTTGCTGTACATTTGTGGTAACATAAGCACCATTCCTTTAATATAATTACTGTATGTAACCAATATTAAATAGTGTTTTACATTTTCCTCATATTTTTAGGTATATTTCGTGCCCTACAGCATCCATACCAGATATAGTCGATCTCTATACAAATTCCTTTTCAGATTTAACAATAAACACATATACGATGCAGCCTCTACCTAATTATATTAAATATAAATATCAATTAGATATGAGTAACGAAAAAATTGTATTTGATTTATGTTACCATTTATTAAAATTGTATTGTACTGGAAACCATTCATTAGAAATATTATTGAATCCACAAACATTTACGTACGACTCTTTTGATTATAGGCTAAGGTAAGTTTATAAGATATAATGTCCGTTTTAGCATTAGAATTAGAATTAAGTTTATTAATAAACCAAGTGACCCGCATGCCAGATGCCGGAGGTATAGTTAAACCTTTCTATTTTGGGTTTCACGCACTTCGTGCGCTTCTGATTCGCCTTTTCTGGTTCGTTTCGACGTAGGTGGTAGTAAGGTCTTCAGCGCGAGTTCAGTTGCCAGAGTTCCCGTTAAAATCCTTACACTGGTGGCTGCATGGTCACTGCCTTGCCCGTCAATTTGCATTAGTGAGAAGCATAGAGACGCGTGTCGCGATCGCATTTGACACCATACGTGTCCCCAGACACACTAAGAAACGTCAGCAATCAGGCGAAGATCGGAAGCAGGTCTCGTCTTATTACTCTCTGCCGTTTATTAGACTCTATGGCCCATACGTGGTTTCGCGGCCTCAAATCATGCTTCCAACACGCGGTCGAGACAGCAGACACAGTTCTGAACATCACAGCGATTACGGTATACAGTTGTCGCCACAATTTTTCTGATACAACTAAGTCTTCACGCATCGTGCCAGTGTGTTAACTCATTGAGGTTTTTGAAAAGTGTCCTTGTACAAATTTAGTTGCGCTAAAAGTGCTTTGTTGTTTAAATGATGAAAAAGAATTTCCTAAATTACGAGAAACGAAACGGTGATTCTGTCTCGTGAAAACAGCTTATGCTCAAGACGGAAAACTGAAGGGGTTGCGCCGCCTAGAGCCGCATGCACGCTATCTCTTATTCGCATGATGCGATTGTGGCTCGCTAAATCATAGTAAAGAAATCGTAGCGTGATCACTGGCACCGCGAACCAGAGTTTTCCTATTTCTTTTTACAAAATACAGCGTGAGCATACACACGACTGTACATAGCTTGTGTCAATAAACATCTCCTTGAAAAAAAGAAGATTTTAGGCTTAATAGCTACAAAACTCTATGGTCCTACCATATTATTGTCAAATGAAATCTGTCTTATGATTATTGATGTAAAACAATTAAGACGTGTATTTATATATAGAATTCGCATTTTTACATTGATAATGAAAAGGGCATATTTCGAAAATATGAGATTTTACTAAGCCTTTACAGCTGCAGCTGTACAGACCCCGTCATCCATATCTCACGAACAGTCGGTCACATATTTCCGGTATGCTGCTTAAGAATAATATCACGGGCAGGAGGAGCAGAGGCAGGGCATGTTTTTGCATTAAAAATCTCCAAAACCGATTTTTAGAATTTTTTTAAGTGTTGTGTGCAAACATTAAACGAGCGATATACGTGATCTGATTTGTTTTGCTGATCCGGTGTATATATAAACGAATATGATTTTGTTAACGCTGATTGCTGTTATAGCATTTTCGTTTGCCGTGCTAGCGTGGTCCGACATGCTTGACATCCGCGACGCCCGCTTTTGTCATCTCATCACAAAATTTGTAAAATATTGGGAATTTAAAAATAATTTGAACAATTAACAACCACAATACCAGGATTAGTAATTATAATATTATAAATGCGGCCTTGAAATTTCGACACTATATTTTTAAATGTAAACTATCCAATAAAACAAAAAAGGCGATTTTTTAACGTGTCATACTGGTATACCCCCTTTAGTCAGATAGTAAATACATATTTTACATTGACAACCGAAACCTGAATAAAAGAGACGTACATCCATTACTAAGTATGGATTCAATTTTAGAAATTTACTTCAACTTAAGTTTACTTACATATGTATTGATTATTGATTTTATAAATTCTGTCACATATTCGTCAATATCACAGATGTAGTGCAGTATATGGCAATAAATAAATAAATAATAGATACATAAAATTCCACAAATAAGTCATATTTTTCACATTTTACATTATCTATCAGTCAGTTCATACTCATACGCACTTATGTTCAATGAGTGAAATTAATGTATTTACAATACGAAGTGAAGGATGAATATTAAAAATAGTCACATACTCATGATATATACTCGTACATACTTATCCATAATTGTAGTGTCCCGAACTCTCAAATCATCCATCCCTAGCACGCTGAAGCGAGAAAGGGATGATACATTCCTTATGTAGGATAGTAGTTTGTTCCACAGCTGAGTACCTTGAACAGAGAAAGATCTAATTCCGTCTCGGTGTGCATCCGCGGAACAGAAACCTCTTTTGGTTCACCCCTGACCAGACGATCGAATCATCAGAAGAGAATGAAATATTTCTTCGAACCGTCTACTCAATCCAATGCAATCGGATCCTGAAGCGGGTGATATGATCATCTCACTTAGCACCCGTCATATAGCGCACACAAGAATTCTATGAGCGTTGCAGCTTTAAATAAACAATAGAACAATAATTAAAATGAGGAAAGACCAGTGAATGCACCAGTTTAGCACGAAGAGTCTCCTTACTAAAGTAAAACAATAACAGTAGCGTCACCTGTCTTTTCTTTATAGCAGTATGTACATCTTCAGTCAGTTTTCACACACCAGTTTCAGTTAAACTGCGCCGTCGATACCCATTTTTGAGTGGATCCAGGATGTTATGAGACACAAAGTACTCCATAAACTGGTCATATACAATTCTCTCAAGCACCTTTGAGAGAAAGCAGAGCAGTGAAATTGACCGAAAATAATCTGGTCTGGAAAGTGTTTTTGATTTGCCCAATGACACTAGAAAGCCCTCTTCCACACCTTTGGAAAGCATCCACTCTCAAGCGAGCTATTGTACAAGCGCACTAAAAACGGACCTATAACCAGCAGAGCCTTCACAACTACACTTTGCGGAAAGCCATTCTCATCAACTGCCTGCAATGGAAATTTAGATATTGACAGAACAATATCGTTAATATTTATTATTTTAAAATGAAATGCATCATCTGCGGCAGAGCCAAGTACAGCGTTTATCCTTCTGTCATCGATGGCGTTAGGCACAGAAACACGGGCAATGTGAGTCTTAAGCTCATCCGGTGTTAGCCCTAAATTGCGTAACTTGCGCCAGATATTGCTAGAGTTTTGAGAATCGAACAAACGACTATGAACATATTCAGTCCTCGCCCAATCTATCCTCTCCTAAACGCGTTTGCGGAGATGAAGGAATTTCTCAAGGAATTGTCTTGCACTGCAAGTGGCAACGCACGGGTTTAATCCAAGGCTGGTGCTTCTTATTTAGGTTCATAACATTTATCAATTACCAGTTGAATAATTGTTCCTCAGAAATCAAACATGAGGGAGTCTCTACATGACATAAACTAACGTAGGCTCAGAGGCACGATTCTACACATAGCAGATGAAGTGCTCCAGCATCCCTGGCTTTCCAAGCCTCTCCGTGTTTGAGATAGAGAGTACATTTACCCAGAATTGCTTGTCGACATAAAGCATGACTCGCCCACGATTAACGTTGCGATCTTGCTGAATTACAGACAATCTATCAATCTCAATAACCGTGTCTATCATGTTAGAACCCAACCCTGTTTCTGTTACACCGACCAGATGATAAGTAGGATGATTATGTAAATGAAGACGAAGTCCCTCAATGTCAGTTCTCCTAGTACGTCTAAGAGAGTTCACATTCATGAATACCGCCCTGAGAAATCTACCTCTCTTTCTACATCTTGCAGCGTCATCTTTATTATTTTGCCTCCCTCTTCCGAAGAGCAGCGACGAAGCATTTGTCCGATCCAGTGAGATTTGATCGGCCGTTATCTCGCGACTATAACGTCCATCCTCATAACCTCGATCTGATTGTGCTGATAATTTAGACGAAACGAAAGGGCTACGACTTAAATAATTCCGGGCCACAGAACCCTCCCCCCCCCCCCCACCGGTGAAGTTCGTGCTCATGTGCATGGCGAGTACATGCTCATGAATAAATTAATCATCTCCTTGTCAGAGGCTACATCATGAGCCCTATTGCCTTCTCTTCATGTAATAAAGTATTTACCGCACTGATGCCAAACGTACTTATAACCGAGGTCACGTGTAGTATTCTTGCACTGCACGAATACACTGACGTTGACTTAACCACAAATTTATAAAGATTGTAGTTTGCCTGGCATCGGACGGCACCGCTCCGGCACGGATGAAAGCAACATCTTGTATTGAAAACGCAGTAAAAGCCTGCCGCGCCTCTATGACGAGATTATCAGCTTCCCTTGTACGTAGCTGCACCCTAATTGATAGTATAGAAACCAGATTGGAAGGACGGGAACACAGAAGTGATGATGTCGAGCGCCACATCAGAAGACCGAACTCCCACGTAATCACAGTCGACCACCCCCGTGATGATGAACTCGACTCTACCAGTTCTTGCCGAAACCACCCTCCCATCGTACTAATTATCTGCTTAAGAATGTCCACGAACGTCGAGTACTGAATCACTGAAGTTCTCGCAGTTATATTGTTATTATTGTTATTAGTATATTATTATATTTAATCATGTTTCCTACTACTTGCGTGTGAAATGTTGATGTGTGTCTTTCTATATTTATTGTTGTTAGTTCTATTTTTGCTATTATTTTGGTTGCCTATATATATTGCCGTATTGTTACTTATGCTTTTATTTCATCTTAAATTAGAATTGTCTTCATCTTCATCAGCACTCGAGTTCTCGACAATTACTCGCAGCTCCAGCGATTCGTCCTGCGCTTTATTGTAGTGTCACGTCCGGACCATCTTCGATGCGGGTCTGGAAATCAACAGAGAGACATGCGAGACTGGCGATTCATCGATAGACACAGCCGAGTGTACTATCCGCCAGATTCCAGAAGGGCGATTTGGTAGGGCGAAACGGTAGTCATACTTGAGGATTCGGAACGGAAAATGAACAAGGTACATGTCTAGCAATTTGCAAAGGATGCAGTACCCCAACATAAAAGATCCAGGTGCTAAGGGCCTGTGAAAAAATTTTACCTCCGCAGGGGGGTGTCGAATTTAGGAGGGGGTGAGCTGTGACAAAGTGGCTGAGGAGATTTCGCGAGCAAAATAAATACAAACTCTGTTGCAGTACCGAAAGTATAATATTTTATATACATCGTATAAAAATAATGGAAAAAAGGTATAGAAACTAATTTTAAATTATAATTCATTTGTGACATCAATTTTTCGAGAGTTAATCTATTTGAAAATACAGATGTATAGTAAAATATTTTTAATAGTCCTTAGTATTTTAGAATATATATAAAAAAATACGTAAGTATTTTATAGAAATATGCTTTACTCAGATATACAGTAATAGTCTAAGCATCTGCATTAGACAGTGAAAAAGAATAAGTATGTTTATTTTTAGCCAGCATGTATCTAAAATTTTAATTGAATAATTTTTCTTTATTATTATAAATTCAAATTTAGTTTAAGTAGAGAACTCCAGATATGTTTGGTTGCTCTATCGCTGATGAACTTATTCTGTACAAGGTGTCTTTTAATTCCTTGTGTCCAGCTTATTACGCGATAGCTGAGGCAATTCTAAACATATTTTTTGCAGTCGTGAAACTGTCACATGCACCCTCGCGATGATACAGGTATTTAAAAAATGGTAAAAATTTAGTCCCCATGGCCGAAAAGCGCGACCTACCTTCTGCAACGCAGCCAATAAGAGGAAACAGTTGATGGTAGAGAGTAGGGCGAAGCGGTCGGGGCTGCAAGGCAAGCAGCGAGCCTGGCTCTACCCTCGAAGTTTAGACGCATGCCGATTTGTCAACTGCCGAAATGGTCAACAAAAGAACATCGAACCCCAGCGGACTCTCAGCAGGGGGAAGGGGGATCACAGGAGTCGGGCCGTAGGCCGGCCGTCAATCCCCCCGCCGCGGTACTGCTGTCGGTCCGCTGAAGCCCGATGTTCTTTTGTTGACAATTTCTGCAATTGACGAATGGGTACGTGTCTATGATTGTCGGGCTGGGACAGGCCCGCTGCTCATCCTGCGGCCCCAGTAACTCCGCCCTACTGTCTACCTTTGATTATTTTCGCTACTCTCATTGGCTGCGCTGCGGTAAGTAGGCCGCGGAGACTGGATTTTTACTATTTTTTAAACTCTTGTATCGTAGCGCGGGTGCATCTGAGTTTTGCAACGGCAAAAAAAATATTTTACTATACATCGTTTGAAAGGTCTTGACATAACCTATAAAACGACGCTATACATGATTAGTTTGGATATTGCATGCAACAGTTATAGACATGTAAACATGGAGTTCACTAAAGCCAAAATTCGCGTTATTTTAAAGTTTTCCTTCATTAAAGGCAAATCGGCTAGAGAAACGTTCTTGAGACTAATGGTATTTTGGTGGATGGTACTCTTATCACTTTGAACCGCAGAGGAATGGTTTCGACGATAGAAATCGATTGGCTGTGACGATGAATACCGATCAAATCATGGAAAAAATCGAGTTTGACCGGCATGTTGCTTCTCGTGACATCGCCCAGAAGATGATAGTTAGTCATCAAACTATTTTAAACCATCTGCAAAAGGTTGGATACAAAAAAAAGCTTGATGTTTGGGTGCTGCATGATTTGATGCAAAAAAACGTTTTCGACTGAATCAACGTCTGCGATATGCTGCTGAAACGGAACGAACTCGACCCATTTTTTACGCGGATGATGACTGGCGACGAAAAATGGAATACATGCGACAATATCAAGCGAAAACGGTCGTGGTCTATTCATCTGTGATATATCATCTGTGATATCAAGTGTGATATCAACTGTGATATATTTAATGAACCAGAACTACGTGAAAATAAATTATAATAATAAAAAGAAAAATACATTATTTTCTGCCGCATTTATTTACCTCAAGAAAATATGATCCATTATCTTGGTACATTTTTAATATGTTTGTAATACTGTCTAACGTTCAATGCTATTCAATGTATGCCAAAATTGATATTGCAGAAAGAGAATCTGCATCTACAGAATCTTTAAAATATCAGTTAGTCTTTTTAGAAGCAATTATCTGAACTTTCTAAAAACAGATCCTCTGAGCGGCATCATTTACGACCAGGCGACTAATATAAACACTGGCACCGTGACATCGCGGTCTGGCAGTCAGCGGAGGTCAGCGCCGAAATGAGAAGCCGATTACGACGGCCCCGAGACGCATAGTTCTGAGCTAGCCTTGCGTGCGAGAGTTAGCCACGTCTGGAAGTTTCTTCCAATTAGCGCCGACTACGACCTGAGACTCGAGTTAAGCCCAGCGTACAGCAACGTACAGCAGGAAAAAGAGGGAGTGACTCCGATGGTGCCCAACACCACCTGCGGACTTACTGAGGCCGCGGGCAGACCCAGACCGAACGGAGCCGGGACAAAATGCGGTGACGTTTCCGGTCCGATGCGAAGCCCCTCACGGCACTGCATTAGCCTCTTCGGACGGTCTTGCTACGGTGTAGTAGGAGGCGCTGCGCTCCCGACATAATGAGCTTCCGGGTGAAGACTATTCGCCAGTGCAAATAAATATTATTTTACCCCGAGACCCAAATATTTATTCGTGAATTCACCCCTCCCTTCGCGAACCTATACTGCGTTGTATCAGGGTGGAAAGACCACATCATAATTTGGACTAATGAATGTGCTCATTATCGTCTAGAGATTGATTTATAAGTTACTTGGTTCCAAATTTTATTCAAATATTTTTAAATATATGGCTGATATGATCATGAATAGGGCTTTGAAAATGTAATTAAATGTATTTGTTCTTTAAGAACCGCTTAGCGAAAATTGGGTTACAAAGGTCAGTAGAGATAAGTGTAAGTTTGTAATTTATTTCATAATTATTTTCAAATACACGAGTATCTACTAAAGAATTTCCGCTATATCGAGAGGTTCGTTCTTCGTCGGCCTATATGAAGACTTCTATAGTTTCTATGATTTGCAATTATTTTATTAATTAAGTATTGATCGAACGAAATACTGATGTAATCTTTTAATTTCTTTTATTAAAATTATTTGTTTATTATGCGCATGTTGATAAAATAAAGAATCGGTAGTATTATATTAGAAAAAAGGTATAAAACTTACAGTTAAAAAGTTATGGACTACATTAATAAACAAATAATTATATTTGATTTACTTATAGCTGGCTATTAATGCAAACATTAAGCTCCTTGGGATATACCTATTTATCAGAATATAGTGCAACTCTTATACATGCTAATTTTGCGGCTCAATTGGAATCTTTTAATCTTTGGCAATGGGCTATTTTCATTACTTTACATTTGCGAAATTCTAATATCAGAAAAAAAACTGTGATCGATTTACTTTGTCGTCATATCGAGTTAGATGAATCGTGCGATCAGATAAATCAAGAAAACTTTTTGAGTGTTAAACTAAAAATACCAGTTTCATGGATAAATCAAGCGAAAGCGTTTAAAGCTTCTTCTGCGAAACGGTGAGTATCTAATACTTAATTACAATTTCTTATACTTTATGAAGTGTCATACGCAATATTTAGGTTAATTTCCAGTCTTTCTATTCATTGGAATTTATGTTGCAAATTCATATATTTGACAAAAAGCGAAATAGTCGTAAATTAATAAAGAAATCACATAAGATATCTTCTCAGCTGCCAAATATTTCGCGTTACATTAGTCACATGATTTAAAGTATGTCGTATTTTTATTGTTTGACTCATTTTCTTAATATAAAATACCCAATATTTCTTTCTATTTAGTTTTAATATACGTTGTGATATGATACATTGTGATACATTGATATATTATGATGCATTGTGGCCCGTCGCACTACTAGCCTCGCCGTCTTCAGGCAAGCGCTCGCTTTAAGACGCGGGGGAGATATGATGAGAGGTCTCCCGACCAAATAACAAACGATGCGCCGGGCTTGGCTGTGGCTCAGATACGAGCAGCCATTCTGCATCAGCTCTCGCGGAGGTGGCAGTACCCGTCGGCTTCTCTGCTGCCCTTGCGTCTCCCAAGATAAGAATTAAAAAGGGAGTGAGAATCGGAGGGAAACGGTCGGCTGAGAAATTTGTACTCTCGAAGTCTAGTTTTATAATAATATTTATTCACCTACTTGCGTCCGCTGATGCTGTCATGCTCTCGATTCGCTCGGCGATCCTCCTTGTTGACAAGGTACGGTCTGCGCATCTCGACTAGTTGGAGAGAGAGAGATAATTTCACAGATATAGCGCAGTTTGTCACGTGGCGGTTACCGGGTGGCTGATTTCGCCCCGGCTCCCAGCCACCACGCGACTTAAGGACTTTCCGTCCTTTCCTCTCGCTCGTTGCCGTCGCACGGAAAATCCGCAGACGCGGCGGAGCAAGCCTGGGTGCTCGCTGCTGTAGGGAACGCGAAAAATTGGGAAAAGGCACACGAAATAATTGCGCCGATGTTTGACTTTTTAAAGTAATGAATTATTTATTACAATAAATATTACAAGCAAAACACCCGATCACTAACCCGATTGATATAATAATAATAATAAACGGCGCAACACTATTACCTTACTTTATTTCTCTCTCTCTCTCTCTCTCTCTCTCACTCCCCCGACGCGGATGATCGCGCGCAAAATGTACAAAGTATATATATAAATAAACACCACTTTGGGTGGCGGCGGCGATCTCCGAATTGGCGGGAAAACGCTCACGCTTGCTTCGCCAATCTCAAACCGCAAGGGCGAGATCAAAGCGTCACAAGGTTCGCTATCTCAATACGTATCTGAGTGCACCTGCACTGTGGTGCACCTCTCTCTCTCTCTCTCTCTCTTTCTCTTCTCTCTCTCTCTCTCTCTCTCGCTATTTCTCTCTCTAAATACTTTAATAAAACTTCGCGTCGCACGGAAACGCATCGCTTCGCAACGAATAGTATCGGGAGACACCGTGTCCCGAGACACACTGAACGAAATCGTGCAATCACGCAAGGATCGAGGGCCGATCGCGCGCCTAATTGCCCTCTCCCCTTCATTAGCCGCCTCGGCCCGCGCGCGTTCCCGCGCGACAATTACCGCGGTGCGCCGAATTTCGCGCAGCCCATTGCCCCCCACTCGGCGCATGGTCAAGGCTGCGAGCACGTGCTCAGTACAGCGGTGACCACGGCGAGATACTCGTCGCAATACCCCCCCCCCCCTAAACTTCACATTTTCCCAGATGTCAAGTTTATTCATCCGGTTGGTCGCCGCCAACCTTACACGCTTATTTGGCTACTCTTCTTTACCAATACACTAAATTTCACTACTTATTATTAATATCACAAAAAAAACTAAGCGTGAAAGTCGGGTAAGCAACCGAATTCAGAAGGGGCGGTGGCCTCTGGTGTTATTGAGGCCACCTTCGCAAGCTCAATGCTACGGCTCTTCGGCAAGACCTACTGCAGATTCGGGTGGTCCCAGAAGAACCGAGCCAATGCCGCTCGCATCCACACTCTATCCGCAGGCTCGGCGCTCCGGAGCTCGCCGAGAAGCAGCCTGGCCTCTTGGAAAGCGCGAGCCATCTGTGCGTATGCAGGCCCTGTTCCGGCAGGCACGACGATCGGCCCTGATAATGGGGCAAGCCCCAGGGTAACGGAATCTCCGCTTCCCACCGAATCGTCAAATGCCTCTCCGGACAGTTCCATGGGCTGCACAGGGCTGGCCTCCAAGGACCCTGCTGTCTCCGCAGGAGGCATCAGCGGGGAAACGCCGGATGCTTCAGCGCCCATTCTGACCACCGTCAGATCAGCCGCGGAGCTCCGTGCGGTCTGGATCTCCGCGTATGAAGCTGACGGCGTCAGGCCGATGCTTTCGCGATCCTGTGTCTCCATCCGCTTTTGCAGTCCCTCCGCTACCGGAACGTGGGGTGCCAGAGTGCTTGATGCTACGGTGGCTCCTACCTTGGCTCCCGAAACCACCCGAGGCGGCGCACGCAATCTCTTCTGCACCGAGGTGCTGTTCGTCCATGGCGGTGGCTGGGGCTTCGAGGCCTTCAGGCGCGAGGCTACCGGCGTTGGCGCCAGTGCCGTCTCCGATCGCGGAGATCGGCGCCGGCGCTTTCCGCTCTTACCGCCACCTGAAATCTCCCATCCCCCCGCCACGTCCGTATCCACACTCGGCGCAACGCCAGCATCCACGCGGGGATGCGTTTGGGGTGGCTCTCCCGGATCCGCCGGACTCCCATATTCGCCAACCACACTGCATGCGTTTCACCACAACGGGGGCAAGTGTTCAGGGTTTCCCCCAAACGCCCACAGTTGTGGCAATACACCGAGTGCAGGGGCCGGGGACAATCGACGCGATGGTGCCCTTTCCGCCAGCAACGGTGGCATGAGCGTGGTGGCGGATCAACGGCCGGATCAACGGGCACGTCCATCCTCCCACGGAACATGCAGCTCCGCCCGAGCTCACCGGGACCACTGGCTTGCGCGGATCGACCGGTGGAGCGCTTAGACGAGGCTGCCTGCCCCACGCAACTCACGGCTTTGAGGCCGGACTCCACCTTCTCCTCCCCGCGCGCCTGCCCTCCCGAAGTCGGTGACCGCTGACGAGCTATCTCCACATACGGAGTGCTCTCGACCAACGGCCCCTTCGGGTCACTACACCCCCCACCGCCACCCATTATCACCCCCGCGCCTACCTCCTCCTCTTTCGTGAGGTTACTCGCACTCGCGCTCGCGATCGCGGACGCGGGCCTCCCCCCTTTGCCCTCCTTCGCAGCTTTCTTCCTGCGGAACGCTCCAAGGTCGGCCCCGCTGTAGATGTTGTGCGCAGGGGCAGGAGTACGCCTGAAGTCGGCTTCTGCGGCAGTGCCTTGTAGAGGCGCTCAAAAGCTTCATCCGTAGGCGTCGAGCTCGAGAAGTAGTCGTCCATCTCGAGCTGACGTCGCGGATTCCACTTGAGACAGCGCCTCGCCATAAGCCTCTGCCGCACCGCCTCCTCCCGACGTAAATCCTCGGCGTATCCCGCGGGAAAGATGTTGCGCGGGGCCTCTTCTCGCCCTGCCGGAACCTCCATGGGCTCGACGACAGGGCTGGCTGGCTCAACCGCCGCCACCGCTACCTCTTCGAGGCCGCCTGCCCGTCACACACGGGCGGCGTAACCGCCGTGATGCTGCTGTTCCCGGACGTCGTCGGCTGCAGGCCTGGGCCCGCAGATGTAGATGCGGCCCCGCCGCTCGTCAACTCCGGCACCTCCATATCCTCATCCGAGACGTTGATGAGCAATGCCTCCTCCTAGTCGGTAGGAACGGTGTCCCGGCGAGCTTGCAGCTCCAGCCGGAGCAGCCTTTCGAGGCACTCCTCATCGCCCTTACCCTCAACCACCCCCGGAGCTGGCTCGACGGGGATGTCTCCCTCCATTTCCCCACCGTTCGCCACCTGAAAAATGGAAAAATTGGTTAATATCACGCTAAACACTACACTTACACTCAAACTCTACCACGACACAAGAACAGATACTGACTTCCGACACTTCGTCGGTCGGCACGTTAGCTCGCCTCGGTGGTATATACCGCTTTAGGTGCTGAATATGCACCTTAGAGGTCTTCCGGCCAGCATCTTCGAGAAGAAAGACTGTGTGACCAAGCACTTTTTTAATCTCGAAGGGACCAAAATAATTTGGTGCCAGCTTACCGGAGACTCCATACGAGGTCGCCCACCTGAAACGACGCGCCTCTTTTATTGCGATTATACGCTCAGACGTTGCGCTCCTGGGATTCATCATTATGCTTCCTCACGAGATCCCAGAGAACGTCCAATCGTTTCAGACGGTCAAGCCAATGCTCAGGGTCGGCACGAACAACTACCTTCTCTCCCTGAACTTCACTTCGCAAACTCTTCACTGGCTGTGGGTGGCGCCCGTAATTCAAGAACGCTGGCGAGACTTTTGTGCTAGCTTGCACGGCCGTGTTAATTGCATGTCGAATCTCATGCAAGTGCTCGTCCCACTGACGATGATCAGCCTCAACGAACGTGGCAATCATCGTTTTCAACGTCCTATTCGCACGCTCAACCGGATTGGCTTGGGGGTGATAGGGAGGCGTGGTTACATGCTTTACACAAAAATCTTCCAACATCTCCCGGAGATGCTTATTAATGAACTCTGTACCATTGTCCGTCAATAAGAACTCGGGAGTCTCCCACCTAAATAACACCAACTCTTCAAAAGCTTTCGCCACTGCCTTCCCGTTAGCCGCACGCAATGGTTTCAACTCAATCCACCTCGTAAAAAGATCCTGAAACACTAAAATGTATTTAAATTGGGTCTTACTACGAGGCAGTTTCATCACGTCTGCAGCCACCACTGCCCATGGCCTCTCCACGATTCGCTTACACATCAGCCCTTGAGGACCCGCCTGAGAGACTTTATAGCGCTGGCATTCGCTACACTGCTGCACGTATGCACGCACTTGGTAATAAAAACCCGGCCAATAATACTCCCTCTTTACCCTGTCGTAAGTCTTCTCGATTCCAAGATGACCTGACGATGGGTGGCGATGTGTCTGCTCGATCACTCCAACTGTATACTCGTCTGGTACGACGAGTCTCCACCCCTCCTCTTGAAACGAGATCGGATCCAAGATCTTATCAGGAGAATAACGATACAGCATGCCATCTATCACTTTCCATCCCGGAAATTTTCGAGGGCAACGCTGAATTTCGTTTATTCTGTCATGATACCAAGGATCCGAGATCGTCTCAAAATTCGCCACAATCGCAATCTCTCTATCGATCCGTCTAGAGAGAGCATCAGGAACCTTGTTGAGTGCGCCTTTTGTATGCACAATCTCGAAATCCCACTGCTGCATCTCGAGGGCCCAAGGCGCTAGCCTTCCTGTAGGGTCTTTAAGATTCCTGAGCCACGTTAGAGCGCTATTATCTGTTTTAGCAACAAATTCATAGGCCTCCAAATATGGTCTCAGTTTCTTAGTCGCCCACAATAAGGCAAGGTACTCCTTTTCCGCCGTAGTATAATTGCTCTCAGCCGGATTTAAGACACGGTTGATATACACAATAGGATGCTCAAACCCATCGTCATCTTCCTGAGTCAAAACGGCTCCAATGGCGTAATCACTAGCATCGTTTTGGACCGGAAATGACTTAGAAAAATTCGGACGAGCAAGCACAGGGGCCTTTATAAGCGCATTCTTCAAAGCATTAAACGCAACTTCTTGTTCTCTCTGCCACTCCCACGGTTGATCTTTCTTTAACAACTTCGTGAGGGGCACTTTAAGCTCGGACTCTTTCTCAATAAACCGTGCGTACCAGCCCACCATACCCAAAAATGTACGCAACTCTTTCACATTCTTGGGTGCCGGACCGGCTCAACTCTTTCGGGGTCAGGCCTTAATCCGTCAGCATCCAGCCGGTAACCTAGGAAACGCACACTCGTACAACAAAACTCACACTTCTCACGATTTACCTCGAGTCCGGCTTCCACAGTCGTACGCAACACAAACTCTACCCATTTCAGGTGCTCTTCGAACGTTTGCGTCACCACTATCAGATCGTCCAAGTACGCGAAAACGTGAGGTTCTACCTCGGGTCCAAATAAGGCCCCGATTAACCTACAAAACGTCATCGACACATTTTTCAATCCGAAGGGTAAACGAACGAATTGCCATTGACCGGAGCCAGGCACAGCAAAAGCTGTAAATTGTCGGCTAACTTCAGTCAAGAACACCTGGAAGTAAGCTTTCTTTAGGTCGATTTTAGAGATATACCTAGCTTCGCGCAACTTATCCAAAATCGAATCTATATTCGGTAAAGGATAGTTATCGCGTCCAGTCGTCTTATTTACATCTCTAAAATCTATACAAAACCTATAGCTCCCTTCTCGCTTGACAATCACTGGTGCACTACACCACTCACTAGCGCTAGGCTCAATAATCCCTTTCTCAAACATCTTCTTCACCTCTTCTTGAGCAAACTCGAGAACCTTGGGAGACATACGCCTAGGCGCGTGTCTCACCGGCACAGCACCCTAGACATCGATGTGATGTTCAATAAGAGTCGTAAACCCGTGAAGCTCTCCGGGCTCTGGAAGTAACTTTTCCATCAAAGCCTTCACTTGCTCTCGCTCCTCACTTCGTATTTCAATGATACCACAGCATTCTGCGAAAATTCTCGGATCTGAACTCAATTCACCAACGTTTGAGAAAGAACGCCATCTTCCACCAGGAATCCTCCAGAAACATCCTACCAGCGATAACTCAAAACCATACTTGAGACCAAAATCTACCCCGAGAATGAGAGGGTGACCGGTATCTGGCACGATTCTAAGATCAACTGCATGCTCGATATTCTCTACTTCAAAGAGAACTTCCAGCACTCTAAGGATTTTCTGAGTTCCTCCAGTAACTCCTCGAACCGCTAGCTGAGCAGGTTTCCATTTATCTTTAAACGCCTTTGCTTCTTCGGGGTCGATCAAAGAAATCATGGAACCTGGATCAAACAACGCACACACATCCTTGAGTACGCCTGTAGCCAGACGGGACAGCGAATTCCTCAGTGAATTCGCGGATCCTTCACCCGCAGCTTTGTTCGAAGCCTCTCTGCTGCTTGGTAGCGGCGGAAACTCCAAACTCTGCGAAGGCGTCCGACTAGGCACCTTAACGCGAACTCGATTCGAAGGCTTGTCCGGCATTGTATCGAGCAGCTTACAGGCTGTGGAGAGCCTCTGGAGCTCATCCGTTAACTCCTGAGAAGCTCGAAGCCTCTTCTCGAGATGCTCTCTCTCTTTCTCACACTCACTCTGTGTCTCTCGATTTTGATGCTCCTGACTCGACTCTTCATGCCTGACTTCTTTCTCTCGATTCTCCACTACACTTGATCTTTCACTCGTCCTCTCGCTCGCTACCGTTTCCCCGCAGGGCCCAGGGGACGCGTCTGTTGCGCTGCCTTGGCGTTTCCCAGGCTCTCCCTTACGTGCGCACAGTTCGGGCAAGTCCGGAAAACTACTCCAGGGCAGTCGCAAACTTGACACGCTACCTGCGGGCTAGCAGTTGGGCAGGCGCTCGTGTTGTTTCCCGGAAGCCAGCATTTATAGCAGACTCGCTTCGGGCACATCGAGGCTCTATGTCCAACGCCGTTACACGTGTAGCACTGTCCATGAAACGGAGCATTCGCCACAGGGGTCGGCATTGGAGTCGGGGCATACAGCTGAACATACGAGGGCCCGGGCCATGTTTTAGATGGCTGCACTTGGCCGCTTCGCTGTCCGCTTCCAAACTCCCGTCTTCCAACCCCCTGAGGAGGTAGATTCGAGCGCATTGGCGCTATCTGCCCCGTAACGCGACTCTGCTGATCCGGCTGGTACTGTTGCCTCGCTATACCTTCTAGCAAAGCAACCTCACCGCCATCACTACTCCCGCTACCGCTCGCCGACGTACTCTTCTTCTTTTTCTTTCTCTTCTTTTTTTTCGACGCAGCGGGCGGCAGACTAGGAGCCGTAGATGCAGCATTCACATCAACTCTAGTATCACTCCTTTTCTCCACCTTCTTCTTGCTCGATGACGGGTCGAGTGACGGAGACTCAAACCTATCATCGATTCGCTGGACGTCCTCCAAGCGCTTACCCCACTGAACCAGTGACCGCACGTCCGGCATATCTTTATCCATGATATACCGCCGGTAAGGTGGTAAAATCTGCTCAAAGATCATCTTCTGGCGGCGTTCCGACGGCGGGTGACGCATAGCGTTCGCCTTCGTCTGGAACGCATCCACAAACCTCGCGATCGTCTCTCCTTCTCTCTGGCGCAAACACTGAAGATCTCTGAGCAGAGTCGAATCGCTAACTATCGTGCAGTACTTGTTCTGAAAGGCTTGCACGAAAGACTTCCAGTCCACAAACATACGTTGGACGCGGTGGTACCATTTCCGAGCGTCATCCACGAAAGCCGATTGCAAGGAGCCTATCAAACACCTATCTGAAACTCCCAACTGCTCCTTGAACAACTCGAGACTCTCAAGGAAATCCCACGCATCCTCCGTATCTCTACCAGCGAAAGAAAGACGTGCATCTCGCAACGCCCGTCTGCAGCGATTTATGTCGCGAAAACTCACGTCTCTCTCTCTACTCGAACTATCATCGATACTCTTCCGGGCCATGGTTGTTGCCAACTGAAGATCGCCCGCGGCTGACTCAGTCGTCGAAGGTAAAACCTGCCGACTGCGTCGCCTCGGAGCAGTATCCTCGACCCTCATTCTATCACGACGACTCACTAACTTGCTCGGACGCGGCGCCGACATCAACACAGATTTCTTCTCCTGACGATCCGCTCTGTGAAGAGTCATCCGCATCCGAACTCACAAACACCTTCTTATTCGATTTTTTCAAGGAAACCTTCCTTTTATGCGGCGTAGAGGCCGCTGCAGGAGGCTTCCCTGTCTCAGCTGAATTGGGCGGCAAACTCGGGCTCTCACCCTTGTTAGCCGGCCCACCCGCTAACGCCATAGAAGGAGCAACTTGCGTAGTTGCTCCTCTCAGCGTCTGCGGAATACTATCACACTGAGAAGCGAAAATTTCTGACATCACGGATGAGACGATCTGCCGTACCTGCTCCTGCATTCGGAGGGTCAGCCCGTCCACCTCAGTCGACTTCGGCTTGGAAGTTCCCGGGACATCTACCCCTTGTTTAAAAATAGTCGGGGGATGATCCATAGGATCAACTCCAATCTCTCGAACGCGAACTCCCGAAGCACTCTCGCTATCCTCTTCGGTCGTGCTGGTCGTGATAACTGCCGCGCCGTCATCCTTCGCGGGGCTGTCCTCACGATCCGTTTCTGGGGAGAAATCGGCGGCAACCACAAATCGTAACAAACCAAAGGAGGATCTAATGGTTCGGCGTCGTAGTTGTCGTCGTATCCCTCGACCCAGGGAACGTCCAGCAGAGGCCGGGCAACCATGAGCAGGAAACGCCATAAGCGCTCCCGCAACTCATTATGGTCGCCTTGAAAGCAGAGCTTGCTTCGGCACAACTCCATCACAACCCGATATATCGGCATGCCTCGCACATGCCTCCGCAGGCGCCTGGCCTTCGCGGATGCAAGTGGCAAGGCACGCACGCGCTCACCATAGCGCTCGCAAACTCTATTAATCGCGGCGACGCGGTCGCGAGCGCGCTGCATCGCCGCCTCCTCCTCCTCGACCACACTAATAGCCTCAAAGCCGCTAATGGAGGACCGTTTCCTTTGGTCCGCCATTACGGCCCCAACCACACTCAAAGTGTAGTCGCGTCAGCACTTCAGGCGGGTACAAAAGGCACCACCGAATGGCAATACCTTCCCCCTGCTTACTAGGTGCTGGACCGCACCTCCGCGCGCTCTCCCAGTTAGATATAAAAAAAAAAAAGAAAATTAAAATACTGAAAAAGTAGAAAATCTGAAAAGTGAAAATTCCCCGTTCTAAAGCTGAAAATCAAGACTCAACAATTTAGAAAAAAAAAAAGAAAAATACTAAATAAAACAAAACACAAAAGAAAACAACTTAAAAAATATAAAAATATAAAATATAATAGAAATATTATTAAATATAATAAAAATATTATTTTTCAAAATAAATTATTCTTATAAAATATTTAAAAATCTCTAAAAATATTATAATTAGGCAAGCACGCTCGCAACGGTCGCCGTGACACACACAAACACCTTATTTTAATAAAATAATTTGCACGAATGTGCACTCCTTCTGCACTTCTTCTGTGCCCCTGTGCACGAAGAAATGCAACCCCCCCTTCGCACGCTGAAGCCTCCACGCGAGGGGTGAGTGCAAACCACCGACGCGCCCTCTGCTATCGGCTCTAAATCGACAGCTGTCGGCCTCCGAGGAGCTCGCTCAAACGCAAGCCCCTACCTCCCCTCGCCGCGCGCGGCGCCAAGCAGTCGACGCCTGTTCTTCACAGGACCTCCGACAGCCAGGCACAAAAAGGGAGGGGAGGCCACGGCTGGATCAGCGCGCGAACGCAAATAATCACTAAAAATTTTTTTTTTAATTATTTATTTAAATTATTTTTTTTTTCTTTTTCTTTATTTTTAGTCAGTGACAAACCGGGGCAAAATCCGCGAAATTAATTACTGCACAAAAAAAATTAATTCAATTATTATTATTAATAATTATTAATTATTATTATTAATAATTATTAATTATTATTATTAATAATTATTAATTATTATTATTAATAATAATAACCATCAAAAATATTCATTTTGCAAATAACTAATCCGCCACTCCCGCTCCCGATTACTCAAAATAAAATAAAAATTTATCCGCTCAGCGCTTTATTACAGCGCGGAGCCACGAGCTACGATCCCCCCCTCCTACACTCACACACACTTCACACACTAACGCTAGCACTATTCGCTCGCAAATTTCGCGCCCACTCCCTCACGAAAAAAAACTAAAATTTTCGTTCGCGACCCTTACCGCCGGCGTCCTGTCACGGTCGCCAATTTGTCACGTGGCGGTTACCGGGTGGCTGATTTCGCCCCGGCTCCCAGCCACCACGCGACTTAAGGACTTTCCGTCCTTTCCTCCCGCTCGATGCCGTCGCACGAAAATCCGCGGACACGGCGGAGCTAGCTTGGGTGCTCGCTGCTGTAGGGAACGCGAAAAATTGGGAAAAGGCACACGAAATAATTGCGCGGATATTTGACTTTTTAAAGTCATGAATTATTTATTACAATAAATATTACAAGCAAAACACCCGATCACTAACCCAATTGTTATAATAATAATAATAAACGGCGCGACACTACTACCTAACTTTATTTCTCTCTCTCTCTTCTCTCTCTATCTCTCTCTCGCTATCTCTCTCTCTAAATACTTTAATAAAACTTCGCGTCGCACGGAAACGCAGCGCTTCGCAACGAATAGTCTCGGGAGGCACCGTGTCCCGAGACACACTAAACGCGAAGTCGTGCAATCACGCAAGGATCGAGGGCCGATCGCGCGCCTAATTGCCCTCTCCCCTTCATTAGCCGCGGCGGCCCGCGCGCGTTCCCGCGCGACAATTACCGCGGTTCGCCGAATTTCGCGCAGCCCATTGCCCCCCACTCGGCGCATGGTCAAGGCTGCGAGCACGTGCTCAGTACAGCGGTGACCACGGCGAGATACTCGTCGCAAGTTTTAGCAATAAAAAAGTAACACTTCAAATTCCACAAATAAGTCATATTATTTTCATTATCTAACAGTTAAGTCACAATCATACACACAAACATACAATGAGTAAAATGTAAAATGTGAGTATACACAGTGAATGAAGTGAGAAATGTGATTCAATCATACGCATCTACTCACAATACATGCATAAAACAGAATTTAGATCGCAAATTAAAAACTCGATTGTGAGAACTTCTGACTAGAATTATTCAAATTTTTCGTAATTGCAATGTCCCGTTTCGTCAAATGCGCCATCATAAGTCCCCTGAAGCGACAAAGAAAGGACGTATTCCTTGTGCAGGATGGCAAGTTGTTCCACAGACGAGCACCTTGTACAGAAAATAATCTAATTCCCCTATCAGTGCGCATCCGCAAAACAAAAATTTCCTTATGATCACCTCTGACAGGTCGATTGGATACATTAGTAGAGAATAGATCAGCGAGGTCTTGTAACACTCTCCCAGATGGTGTAGTTTTTTTTTAGCCTCGGCATTCGCTGAATAGCTCGGGACGAGCGTGGGCGTATCCTTTCCTTGTGGCAAAAGTAGAGACTGAGTCACCCTTTTTTGGGTATTGGGGTATTTGAAATTTTATGACAGATGGACCGATATTTATGGGGGCTTTAAATTTTTTATGTTAAAAGGGAACTAAATGTAGGCTATCAGGGCATTAACATTGTTGCTGTCATGAACGTCGTTGAGGTCATCGCCCGATACAAAAGGTGGATGTATTTAACCGTTCTTCAAGAGAAAAACGGACCCAATGCAAAGGGCGGAATTGTTTCACGCTCCTCAGGAGAGGAACGAAGCCGGTGCTTCAATGCAAACGGCGGTAATTTCAATCCTCCTTAGGAGAGGAACGGAGTCAACGCCCAATGCAAAGGACGGAATTATTTCACGTTTCTTAGAAGAGGAACGGAGACCTACATCAACATCCTTAGTAAAGGACGGATCAGGAGGAGTATTTTCGACGTTTCTCTTCTGAAGAGAAACATAGATCAACGCTCTTACTAAAGGACGAAATGATGGGAGATAATCGACAGTTCTGTTCTGAAGAGAATCGGATAATTGACTAAGGTTCGACTTTGCTCGCTGAACTTTGTCTCCGAATATATTTTGGTTACTAATATGCATCGAGTATCGCTTATTTCATAATATTGTATTTAAAAACATTTATAATTGATATCTTAAGTATATATGAGAAAAATTATATTTATATCAGTAGAAATAGCAATAAAGGTGTATAATTATTATATAGTTATTTATTTGTAATTTTGCTATGAAATTAGCCAATATAGCCTTTTGTAAAAACGGTATAATAAAAGGAGAAGGTGATATTGGATAATTATCGTTTATTTTAATAATACGATATGCTATATTATGTCCTTCTGAAAAGGTTTATTCACACGAGAAAATTGCTTTTTAGAAAATAGACGATGATTTTTCAAAGGAAATATCATGTGAGATTGGATTTCAGAGAAATATAGTTTTTAAATTTCTTGAACAAAATTGTAATTGACGTACGCCCGGTCGGTAAGCAGGACAGACGACTTATATCTCGGTTCGCCTGTTCGCATTTCGCCCGAGCCCAGCGCGGTCCCTTGTCACTAGCGAGCTTTGTGCGCAGTCGCCTTCCTCCACTTCCGCGCCGCTCCATACAGCGAGTCGCTGCCGCACAGTGTGCAGCCGCACCGAGAGTCGGCCGTCCGCACCCTCAACTCGTGCAGGATACCTGCCGACCTATTTCCGCGGGGCCTCGTACAGCTCAACGCGCGACTCAAAGTGCTGCAAATCCCCTCATTTTTGAAGGCACGCCGAAGTCCCGCCACTAGCGCTGGACGCTGCCGGCATACGGAGCTACTACCTCGCGCATGGCGAATAACCGCCTCGCGCATTCGAGACGAACTTGGAAAACGTTACAAGTGTAGGAGTTAGCTATTTCCAGATATAATCCAGATATAAGCATGCCGTATGAATTGAAGCCGAGAAACGTCGAACGTGATTTTGTCACGTGTGAACTACTGAAAATGTTCTAGAAATGTACTAAAAAGGTCATAGATAAACTCAAAAATCGTGGGTTAATCCTGGCCATGCATGAACATTGTCCGTGAAATCAAATATACATGGTTTGAAGCATATCTCTGCTATATAAGCAGGCACACGACTAATTGATTTGTTCGGCCTTGTGTAGTAAAACCTGTAAAAACTTACCTGAGAACTTTTGAATGGGAAGTTCTACTCCACCTGCTGTGTCCATCTGACATAATCTCTTCCAATTTTTACCTATTCCGTTCGATGGCACATGGAGTTGATCGGATCTTTTATTCTTACAAAGAGATTAAAAAATGGATTAATTCTTAATAGCACCAAAAGATATGTCATTTTTTCAACATAGAATTCATACATTATTAAAAATATGGGAGAAAACGATCACATTGGATCGTGAACGACTTGGTCGCACTTAGGGATACGAACTCCTCAAAAACTTATTCAAGATCCTAATAAGTTTAAATAATGTAAGGCTTATGTAAAATATTGAAAATTATTAAAATATACATCATAAGATTAACTGATTAAAATGGTCTTGATATGAATTTTATAATCAAAGAATTTTACAAAAAAAATTGTAAATTGTTATCTTTAGCTTGTGCTTTTCTGAATCATTAACTGAGATCACCTGCGATTGAGCGTCAGATCATAAGATATCACCAATCCGTATTAATCTTATATTCGGAAACACATTATATGTAAGGAGATGGGAGCCATCCGAATTAAACAAGCGGGATTGTATATCGCACTATTATTAACACACGCATTAAATAATTATTATTCGAGTACCTTTTTGGATGATATTATTTTAATCAATCAAAAATAAGCATATGTGATGAGTGGTTATTTATCTGAATATATATATATATATTAATTTAATCAAAAGATTATTTAATTTAATAATTATTATTAATGAGGATTACCTGATGATGTTCATAATTTTTTTAGTATTTATCCTTTTGACATTAGGTTTAATTTGTGGAAAAAGAAAATGTATTAGTCGAGTACTCGATTGAATTTTAAATGTCAACTTGTTTGGGAGCGGTTTTCTGTTGTTAATTAATCCTTGAAGGTGTCGTCAAGTAAGGCCGCAAGGCTCTTGGCTGTCAGCCGATCCTACCCGGAAGGTTGTTGCTCTCGCTGCCGCTGCTCTTGCTATCGAAGCTATCTGCATTTTCAATTTGACTTTTATCTAAAATGATAAGACTTTATGTTCTTAATCAATTTGAATGATATCAAATAAAATTTTATAACTTTAATGGAAATAAGTATTTTATAATTAATTTGGCGTATTCAGTAGCTAATTTATTTGCTTGTAAAAAGCACTTGGCAAGAGAGAATATACCACAAATTATATATGGAAAGTCCCTTCCACTATAAATTCTCATTTTAACAATGTGTAAGTGAACTTGAACATATAGGTGAGAAGAACGTTCTTCGATATGAACACTGGTGACCGTCCAATTACAAATAATAGCATGGAAAGTCTTATCATTTTGTATAAAAGTCAGGTTGAAAATGCAGATAGCTGCGATAGCGAAGCAAGCGATAACAACGATTTTTAAATATATCGAATGAAATGTTTAAATTTGTGTAATTATTTAAGAAATATATATATATATATATATATTTGTGTACTACCCTAAGGTATCTTACCCCTTTTTTTAAAGGTAAAACAAGACTAAATATCAATTTTAACTGACAACGAAGAATCAAGCATAGTTGACGAAGAAAAAACGTAATAAAAATATAGCGTGCGACAAGAAAAACTGCTGGACTTACTATCCGGTTCTTTAAAAGGACATATTCAAATTTTGTAGAAAAATAAAATGTATAGTGTGACGTCCGTCCCTTGTGAGGATGAAAGTCACACCTTCAACAAGTTAAGTTTGACTTAACCAGTCGATTACCTCGTTTATAGCCCGTGCCTGAGCACACGGGTTAGGAATGAGGCAGGAAATTTTATTTCACATAACCTTGTATTATAAAAAACATATAAAACTAATTCATTGTGTACGCCTATTGTGTCACCAGGGGTAGAAGTTTTTCTTATAAGGAATGGCTGCTCATTCAATTAATCAGTCTATTAGAATTAATTATGTAATTTGTTGTCAATTTAATTATTTTACCGTTTTCTATATTTTTATAAAAAGAGATAATCTTACTTTGGTCCAAAAAGTTTGTATACGCCTTCGTTATTATCTTTACAGGTTTTTATAGAATTCTCATTACTGCATATGTTGCTGTATAAATATTAATATTTGCGCTTAAATAACAGTAGTCGTATGTTTATGTAAATATATATATATTTTACATTGTATAAATTTGCTTAGTTACGTTTTTTAATTATTGTAGCATTATCAAATGCGTTTAGTTTTTGGATTTTTCTTTTGGTTGAGTCGGTAAGGTATTGCTTTTTTGGATTTATTATTTATTTCAAATAATAATTTGGGAATTGGTTTTGACTAGGACGGTACGCTTCCGCTTGTGTTGCAATTTTTTGACTGCCGGGCAACGCCAGATAGTTGTGGGTGCGTCTGCTTGGGGTGCAGTTTTTTCGGTTGTAGGTGTAGGTGAATGAAGGTGAGGGAAAGGAAAAGGAATGCATTTTATTACGCCTGTGGATTCCTTATGTGGTAAAGAAAGTAGCGACAGTGTTACCGTTCCCTTTCTTATCAATAGACGTTTTATCGGTTACCGACTGATAGTGGGATGTAACAATAGCAAATCATCAATGGAGTGTTAAATGATCTAAAACCTTTCAAAAATATGCGGACTTAAAAAACATACTATATAAAAAAATAGAAAAGTCAAAACAAAATTCCAAGTTAACTAGCCTAAAGGTAAATTGGCATACAAGCAGGAAAGCGAAAATATAAAGAAATAGTTCAAGGAAATACCAATGGCGATTAAAAAAGTAAAGATATAGAAATGTCGAACATTTATTTAGTAATAAAAACACAGCAGAATTTTATTGAAAATTATTTATTACACTGACGGAAATGAAGACTATATTAATACAAATATATTAAATGCAAAACAAGTTGTGAGTGAAGCATTCAGCTTGACAACTTCTCAGATGTAGTTTCGTAAATCAGCTGAATATCGCACTAGCTTTGAATGCGGACAATGCTATATGTTGTGTGATATAAAAAGGTATGCGAATTCGAGATGTGTTCTTTTTTATGATTTACTATTTGTCGCTACTAGGGTAAACAACTGCAGAACAGTAGATGTCAGCGAGTTGATACTGAGTGCCTGCTGTATCAGGGCATCATTAAGCTTGCATGTTTAACAAAGTTCTAAGAGATTTTATTAAACATCTGAGACTTAAGCAAGTTCCAGTTATAAGTAGTCCATCGAAATATTTTAAATTATTAGTGTAGGTATTTTTCAAAATCCGATAAGAAGTAATGCAAATTAAACTGGAACTGTAATGTGTAATAATTTCATAAATGAGATATGGAGGAACTATTATTAATAAAGAAACTTTAGAACAAACGTTTCAGCCTCTGTAAACGGATGACGTGGCTACCAGATAAAGAAGTTACAGAAACTAAAGACAAAATTTTCGATGCTAATAATGGATTCGCCTGGCAAAGCATTTGCAAATGTAACCATGGACTTCTGCGGTTTACTATCAGAAACAGAACACCGAAATGCAATATTAACAAAATACACATTACATACTTATACCATTAAGAAAAGCAATTAACGCAAATGTTCATACACAAAATCACTCTGTATTTTAGATCTTTCTAGTGATTTTAGCAGACAAGATAGAAAATTTTAAAACAAAACACTTGAGGAATTTGCAACGATATTTAGAATAAAAAAATATAGAATGACGACATATGATGTACAATTGAATATATCAATAGAAAGAATATACACGACACTAACAGAATAATTAAAACAAACAATCTAAAACTAAAAAATACAATTTCGGATGACAATACAATTTACATTTAACTTAACCTGCATATACTACGACAAGAAACGTATCACCGCATAAGTTAATGTTTGAAGAAAGAATGAAAGACCTTACCTTTCCCATCAAAAAAGACGACTAAGACTGTTGGTAATGCTTTAGGTCAAGTAAATTATACAATTAAATTTTATTTTTAGAAGTAAGTTTACAATTATTTTCTGCTGTAAATATCATTCTTTATCTCCAGATAACAATGTTATCTATCGGGCAGACACCTTGCTCACAGATGAAAATGAACATGCATTCTTTCCACTCACGCACTCACGGTTAGGATGCCGGAACTGTACTGAGTACTGTTTTCTAATATAATATTCAATCTCAAACTATGAAGTTTAAGAAATGTGCTTTTATTAGTTTTCGAAATAATAATACTGCTTATAAATTACTACCAAATTAATTTAAATGTAAAAACTTGATAATATTGCACAGAATATGAATTATAAAATTTATTTTATTTCAGATTTGGAGAAGCTGCTTGGTATTTTATACTTGCTGAAGAATGGAATTTAGCACATGAAATTATTATGACCCATATAGCTACCGAAGCCATCATTAATGGTAATCGTATATTTAAACAAATTTATTTTATAATAAAATCAATGCAGTTTCAGTATATTGATCAGTTTTAAAATATCTAAAATAAGTTTAACCATATGTGCAACTGTACTGCAATATCTTTGATGATAAATTGTTCATATTAGTAGTTTCTATGCCGTTGAACTATTGACTTTTTTTGCTACAATAAAATTCTCTTTATTCTGGGCAAGACAAATGATTCTTTTCCAATCACATTGCGTATTATATTCTAAATTGCATAGCAATATTTTCCGTACATATATCGTTTAAGGTAACTTGATTAAGAACTGCGATAATGTCAACTTTGAGAAAATGGCTTAAGTATCTCACTTTTTCTATAGTGTCATAATTTTCGAAACAATTGTGTAGCATTATAATTATACGTAATGATTGAAAATATGAAATTTTTTATTCTGAAAAACATTCGAATTGGGGTCAAAAAATCCGACCTGCGTTTATCGTCGCCTTGGTGCTTTTCTTCGTAATTCAGGTCTTAGAATCTTTTGAAGTGTTCGTCATTTGATTGCTCTGCATGCTCTAGATGGTGCTTCTATATCTATAAGCAGTCCTCAAACGCGAATTTCGCAATAGCATTTTCAGTTTACACGTCATAAGAAAACCGCTTTCCTTTGAGTCAAAGTAGTAAGTATCGATGAAAATGTTCTTATAAAGACTGATGGTGCAACAAAGATTTTTGGCTACGATCCTGAATGCGACATGCAAGTTGAGTAATAGTGGAAAGAAAAATTTATTTAATGCTCGGAGCGATGATAATCCTGCTTGATGGGTAGGCATATTTGACCGGGGAATAGAAACAGGTGCTCCTGGCCTCTTGGTACACGTCAACTCCGCCGTAGAAGGACCACATCACAAATGGCAATTGTGATAAGACATTTTGATTGTCTGATGCTTCACGGGTTCGACCGACGATCATCATATAATTGCTTCGTTCTATTTCGACACCACCTGTTGGATTATCGCGGCAAACTCGCACCTGTCATAGAGTACTAAGCTCATGTTGACATTTGGGTTCGGCGGGAGCTATGCGCGATGTCAACTCAGCAGTTCTGTTACTGACCTAAATACTTTGACCGCGTTAGTTATTTTGATCGCAAAACATCCTAAATGCATATTTTGCAGTACTTAAATCAGTTATATTTCATCACGTTAGTACGCAGAACTCTGGAGAAATAACATATTTATTCGCACCCAGGCAGACAATCCCCGCCCGAGTCGCCCGGGGAGGCTTAGGCAGGGCCGCGAGAGGCCTTAGCTGCCAGACCGACTGCCTTGCCGAAAATTCGCTCTTCTGCGTCCCCGAGATGTCGAGGGGGCCTCCGCCTCGTCGCGCTCTAGGTCTTGCGCACTCTCTCCGCGTGCCCCAAGATACACCGCCAACCTGCGGTGTGGCCAGCTGACCCTTTCCTCTTTGCTCGGCCTCGACCGGGCCAGGTTCACGGTCTCCTTGAAACGTGTCCATGGACGCCCTTGGTCGTCTCGCCGTCGGGCCCCGGTGGTTGTCGTCGAAAGCGTTTGGCGGCTTGCAGGCCCCGGTCTTGATGGAGCTGCTCGTAGTCCTTGGAGGGCGGTACGCTTCCTGGGCTTCTCGAGAGCGCGGCGGGGGGGGGGGGGGTCGCGTTGCTGACCTGTCACGCGCCTCCAAATGTCACGGACACGCCCGATGGCGTCACTTCCCTGCGAAACTGCACGGGAAACACTTAACTATAATAGCTCGCGACCAGCGGTCAGAGAAAGTATTAGTTTGGCACGAAGAGCCTCCGTGGTGTACTGACGGAAAAATTATAAACTACATAAAAGTTGGTTTATTCTTTTATAAACCATTTCAATATGTGGTCTGCAGGTAAAACCTGCGTCCAACACAACACCAAGGGTTTTAATGTCTCCATCAAAACACAAGTGCCCCCTCACAAAGTTCAATGGAATTGAACCCAGCCTACTGAATATCGAAAAGGAATCTTTGAGTTCCAAAAAGAATCAAAGTCGTCTTTCCAATAATAGACAAAACAGATATTGAATTAAGTCATAAAGATTCTTGACGAGACCTTGTTGCGCCCCCGGATAGTCGGATGTATCGTGTCATGAAAGAGATTTGATCGGAATATCGCAGTGACTACGCCAGATTTATGATAAACGAAACGAAGTTTCGCTGGTAATCCATTGTCCAAAAAAATGTTTTTCGCAATTGCAATAAGAGCTCTCACGAAAATCACTGACCAGACACATGCGCACCAAAATCAAGTTCATTCTCCGCGGAGTCGTAAAATCGCCGACAAGATTAAGTTTATTTGTTTTCACACGCTCCGCAAGTGAAAACTTTTGACGCTGGACAAAAACGTCTCGAGGAGTTACGTACCTCAGTTGTCCGCGAGTGAAATAGGTGGAAGATTCGATACTCGCGTTGTCTGTTTCTTGAGCGAGAACGCCAGAAAAGTAACAGCCTGTCGTCGACGTCCATTAATGTGCAGGTATATCCTCCGTTTTAGACATTCCTCTTTGGCCCTCTTATCAATTTATTCTTTCATTCAATAAATATTTTTTATCACTAAGGATTCCTGTTACCTATCATCATGTGACACTCCTATCTCGTTTCAATAGAGTTTTGTTAGTGGTTTCTCTAGTGATGCCATCGAATGCACCTATTTCTACAAAGAAGAACCCTATTATAGTATTCTTGGCTTAAGTAAGCTCACTTATCATTTGACTTCCGGTAATAAATCCTAGCAGGGCTACGTCTCTGGCATTGATATGTTATATCTTTGTGCATAACTTGCGCGCGCGTGTTTACCTATAAACTTTAATGAAATTTTAATCCGTGATCAGTAAAACATGGATAACCAAACAGATCTAGGCTATCTTAGGGCAATGTGTAAAAGCATTTTCCCATTTTTTTTTCAGTGAACATTTACGCCTTGAATAATCTAATAACACCTTTCTCGAGTGCCGAGAGCAAATGCTTACAACTAAAATTATCTAATATTATAATAGTTTTTATATACTGGTCCAGACTTGATCTGTTCCTATTTCATCCCTAAACAAATACTAATATAGTTCATAATATGAAGTGTTTCATAAACTTACCATTTATTCCAGATGATTTCGACTACTTAAAGTCACTTTTAAGTCCATTAATATCATCAAATTCTTGTAATACAATTAGTGGCTGGGCTTATCAAGGACAATTAATTTGGGACTATATTATTGTAACGCAAGAAATGAGAAGCTTGAAAATTGAAGGTGACTCAAATATTGCCTATAAACTGGAATTGTTACAACCACAACTAGTATCTCTGTGTACTAAAATGACTTTATTTCCATGCCCAACCACAAAACACAGGTGAGAAATGCAGCTCTTACTTAAAAGTGTAGTCATACTTTAATGCACTCATTCATACTAATATTTTCTTATTACAGACTTTGTCAAGCGGAAATGGCTAAAAGAACATTACAATTAGCAAGAAGTATATTAATGCTTGAATCAAAAGAAAATGATACTAGTAATTTTCTTGTTCACTTAGTATCAAACTTACCTTTACCAGAGGATTATGCTCAACAAGAATTACGACCAATTATTAATATTTGTGTTAATAATATGGTTTTTTAAAATAGATTTCATCTCTTTGTCCAAAAAGATTTTTTAAAAGACATTATTTATAAATAAATAACGGAGAAAATATTTTCTTAAATTAAATATTACTTTTTGATAATTACAATTCGATTCATTTTTTGATCAAATATCTTGCTTTTATTTTTTTAATATTACTATAATTATAGAAATAAATATTTATTTCTCCCTAGGTTATCTACGCTTTTATTCTATACATACATGGTATGAGAAATATATCATGACAACTAACTCGAGCTCTCCGTAATTGATTTTCTCCATTGGTGCTTGGGAATGTCTATCATCTGCATTCATTGTTTAGTATTTATTCTTACTAATAAGTACTTTAAACATTTACGTATGTAGTTTTGAATAGATGAAATCAATTATTGTTCCTGCCACAATGGATGTACAACCATCCTGGATGTATGTCGCAGACACACATTGTGTACATTAATCATGCAACATGGCATCGTAGGCCTTGCACACTGCCCGGGAACAGGCAAATATATGGAGCCGCTTTCGGCCAACTCGCTGTCTAAGGTTCTTAGATTGCTGATCTTTACTACCTTGAGACCTAAAAATAATAATGTTATGATAGCATAATCTTATATTCATTGTATATTTCTATGCTTATCTATATACCCTTTGCTATTTTGCTTTAAACAGCGGTAGTACTGTGAAGTAAGCCATACGTAATAGATCACATAAATTTGACTCATAAAAAACTAATCTTCGCAGTAATTGGAAATATTAATAAATATTAGGTTGGCAAATATCACCCTTCCGCCTTCTTGTCTTTTGAATTTCGCGGTTATGTATAAAGCGCTACAGAACTCGTATCTGGCAATACTATACATGATTTGAAAGGTCTTGATATATCCTATAAAACGACGCTACGCATGATTAGTTTGGATATTGCATTCAACTGTTATAGACGTGCAAATATGGAGTTCACTAACGCCGAAATACGCGCTATTTTAAAGTTTTCCTCCATTAAAGGCAAATCCACTGGAGAAACGTTTCATGAATTTAATGGTATTTTGGGGGATGATACTCTATCACATCGAACAGCGGAGGAATGGTTTCGACGATTGAAATCGATTGGCTCAAACGATGAATACCGATTAAATTATGGAAAAAATTGAGTTAGACCGGCATGTGGCATCTCGTGACATCGCCCAGAAGATGATAGTTAGTCACCAAACCATTTTAAACCATCTGCAGAAGGTTCGATACAAAAAAAAAACTTGATATTGGGGTGCCGCATGATTTGACGCGGATGATGACTGGCGACGAAAAATGGATTACATGCGACAATATCAAGCGAAAACTGTCGTGGTCGAAGGCCGGTGAATCGTCCCAAGCAGTGGTCAAGCCTGGATTGACGGCCAGGAAGGTTTTGCTGTGTGTTTGATGGGATTGAAAGGGAATCATCCACTACCAGCTGCTCCCATGTGGCCAGACGCTTAATTCTATCATTTATCCCGAACAACTGGACCGCTTGAAGCAGGTGAGCGACCAGAAACGTCCAGAATTGACCAACAGGAAGGGTGTGTGTTCCACCAGGACAACGCCAGACTACACACACTCTTCGTCGATGACTCGTCAGAAGCTACGGGCGTTTGGATGGGAGGTTTTATCGCATCCACCATATAGCCCGGACATAGCGCCAAGTGATTACCACTTGTCCCTATCCATGGCGAATGCCCTTGATGGTGTAAAGCTGAACTCAAAAGAGGCTTGTGAAAAGTGGCTATCCGAGTTCTTCGCAAATAAGGAGGAGGACTTCTACGAGGGGGGTATTATGAAGTTGCCGCCTAGATGGAAACAGATTATCGAACAAAACTACGCATATTTGAACTAAGTCCGATCACTGTAACACTTTTTTAAAACATTGAATACAGAGCAAAAAAGCGGAAGGGAGATATTTGCCAACCTTAATGTAATATTTTTTTTTTAAATAAAATCGAATAATTATGTGAACTATGATCATCGCTTTAAACGGCCCGATGTATTTGGTGGCCAGTATCCCGGAGAGCCCCTTCACGGCCTCAGACGGTGTGCTCGCATCGGAGCACTAGATAACCAGGTTGGAAAGTGGCGTGACGCCGGTTTCGGTTCTAAGCCCGGCTGTGCCTCGCGTTGACCTCGTCTCGTGGTCTGTCTCTTGCCCTGGCCCCAATGGGGATAATCAGACTCTTTGTTTCCACCTCTCTCCTGAGACTCCTGCTGGGTCGTGGAATCGTCCCAAAATTCAGGACAGTTGGGAAGAACTTGGTGTTGGAGTGGACTGCGGTATTTAACGGTCGTGTTTCGGCCCGATGCCCTCACGTCCCGTCCCTATCACGTCTAACGTAAACTCTTGGAGGTCTGCTTTCTCTCTCGCACTCACGCTCGCGCTTCCACACTCTTTTTCTCTCGCACTTACTAGTGAAATCGTCACAAGCTCTGTACAAAGTGGATGCCGTGCGTGCTCACTATTGACCCAATACAACGAATTGATGATTTTGAGCAGTGTTTGAAGTTATTCAATCGTAATAAACCCGAATTTTCGTGTTGATATGTATCAATGGATGAAACATGGTTCCATCATTTCATATCCGAGTCTAACCGACAGTTAGCGGAGTGGATTGCATGTGATGAATCGACTCCAAAGCTTTAAAAGCCACAGTAATCGGCTGGCAAGGTTATGGAATCAGTATTTTGAAATGAGCATAGTATATTTATCAACTATCTTAAAAAAAAAAACTATTCACAACGACTATTGCATATTGATCCCAACCGAGTAGACCACCGCGAGGCTAGCCGCCCAGAGCTAGCCCGGCCTCAGCCTCTCTCAATTCCTCAACGGTCAACGTATCTTCTCGGCACGCCCGTGCACCAAATCTTAAGCACAGTGCAACAACATGCATCATACGCGGATACGGAGAAAAGAGAGAGCAGCGAATCACCCCTAATTTTGTTCACTAGACATTTCTGTCAAGTAGAATAATCTTATTTGTAGCCGTTTCTCACGTAGGCATGTAAGTCATCTCCCAAGATAGTGTCAAGTAAAATATTCTCATTAGGAGCTGTTTCTCACGCCGATATGTGAGTTATCTCCCAGGATAGGTCATGCGAGCGACTCTTATACACATACATAACGCATAGAATTTCGGTCTGTCACACAGATATCTAAGTTACTTCTTGCAAACTAATCTTATATAGAAAGATAAAACAGCATACAGATAGCACTAGATAATAAGAGCTGCGATGCCTATAAATACGTGAGCCTATAAGGGACTAGCGGTTCAGTAATATAGTTAAATTCATCGTGTAAGTACATCTCTCAGGAGCTCTGTCACTATATTGCAATAAAGATCAGACGAATATATCTTTGTCCAATATTCATTTTCTGCCTTCCTTGACGCCAAGATTCCTGCAAGTACTCACACGCGCCTTCAACTCGACCATTTGCTACCATCGCGTGAAATACTCATCTCGAATAGATGACATTTCGTTGACTTTACTACCGGGAGCGGCATGGTTTCTCAAAATCACTATACAATAAGTTAATAATCGCATCAATCAGGCTATGAGAAGTAACTATTAAATCCATGGCTCCGTTTGTCATGCATGCATGGGGTTTTCAATTTCTGTGCGAATTCTTCCGTCATGAATTGGGCAGTGACTCACGTATCCAATAAGACAGGCGTTATCACAAAATCATTTGACAGGAATTGCACCATCAGTACCGAGCGCATTATTACCTGTGAAAGGCTCAAAATCGCGGAGAGTACGATACTAGCAGAAGTGTGAATTTTCTATGGTGGTAGTTCTCCCGCCCGAGCGCATTTCGTTCCGGTTCGATCGCGTTTTCTCCAAAATATTAATGATGATATCCTCACCGGGATAGATATCAAGGATCTTATGTATTTGAAGGTGTTGAATGGTATCGCAGTGCAATGCCCGAGAGCTTCTTCGACACATACCTCAGTCATGGGACGAGAGCCCAAAGAACGTCAAGATAATTGGCTGCAAGCTCACGCTTCTCGTAAGTTGAGATGATAATGTCCTATGCTTCTCAATAGTTCTCGACCGTGATGCTAAGATGGCCAAAGTGAAGGCTCACGTCTCCATCTAAGGAGTTCAACACGTACATGAACTTGTCGACGTTATCCACATCGGTTCAAGAGTCGATTATCGAAAAAAAGCTATCCTTGTAGCTCAGCCATTGGCTCGAATCATCCACTGAACGTAGTCTTCATAATAGAGTAGTCTTCATAATAGTGATTAAGCATGTCATTTAAAAGAGTCAGACTTTCATGATCTGGCCACATGATAACAAGGTCGTCATAGAATTCCTCGTATGCATAAAAAAGCGTTGTCACTCAACCGAGATGGGATTGCACATTCGCGTGGGTCAATTGACCCGCTATACAGAGAATCGTCTTGCTCTTTCTGCACCTGGCAAATAACGCAAAATTTCGCTCCGTTACAAGCCATGGCTGTGGAGCCCAGCTGACAAAGACGGGTGCGTCGAGAGCACCCATCTTCGAATTGAATCGAATTGAATTTACTATGAGCGCAAGTAGGAGCTCTAAATAAGACAAAACAACGTGAACAAGTGCCAGTGAGTTGTAAACGACCGAGGCAATATAACAAATTTATGCTTGCACCCTCACGATGAGTCAGCCCGATTACGAAAACGAGGATGGCTGCCGCCCTTTCGAACAAGTTTAGGAAGGCCTCAAAAATTGCCACCTCTTCTCTACCAAATCTGCACTTCTTCTTTCCATTAGCGTCTTCCTTTTTTGGCACGATCTAAACAGGTGACGAATAGGGTGAATTGCTTGATACAATTATATCATCATTTAATAACTTTCTCACTTACTTTTGTATTATTTGCTTTAAATGATACAGATATCTATAGCTTATGCTATGAATAGAATGATCGTCTTTTGTTCTTATCTTATGCGAAACGGCATTGGTTGCTTATAATTTCTCTCCTTCATTATAAAAGCAATTTCTGACAAATAAATATATATATATATATTGTATTTTTTTATATAGACAACACCACCTTACAACTAAAAATAGTTATTAATATCTAATAATCATATTATGAAAAAGAGTACAATAATATAGTTATTAAACATAGCTATTAAATATAATACATATATAGATTTATAATAATTGTATTAGTAGTACTTATAAAAATTATATTGCATAATTACAAATTGTACATATAATCATCAGCATGATTTCCTAATTGTATAAAAATATGTAAAGTTAAGATAATTAAAATAGATAGAAAATGTGCACAAAAATTGAACAAATTCAATAGGATAATTAAAACTATATAAATAAACAATGAAGTATATAAAAAGAAGTAATAATTAAATTATAACTATTTATAATGATTATAACTATTATTATAACTATTTATTCTTGAAAATGTAATATAGTCAAGAGAATAACTTATTAAAGCACACGAATTCTATGCCATATTATTATTTTATCTAAAATATAAATTGAATTAAATTAGAAAGATTTAACATCCGTAAGAACAAATGAAATTGACAGATAGACAGATAGATAGGTAGATAAATTTTATTTGTAAGTAATGTACAAACTACACATTTATAAACGCAATATAAATATTGTTTGCTTTTTTGGTATTATCTATCAGTCGAGTCACACACGTACATACATTGACAGAATGAATACAAGTACGGTTATATATGCATACACAGTCATATACAATGAGTGAAATAAATATGTTTACAATATGCAATAATGGATGAATGCACGCATACAACTTAATTAAGGGTACAAATTAAAAATAGATTATGAGGAAAACGGACGAGAATAATCCATTGTGATGTCTATTGTGATGTACTATTTTATAAATATGTGGTTAAGCCGAGGTCAATATGGTGCATTCATGCAGTTCAAAGACGATCTCGGCTTTAAGTACGTTTGGCATCGGCGCGGTAAATACTTTATTAGATGGAGAGAAGGCAATAGACTGCTCTGTTAAGATTGACTGAAGTCGTACGCAATGCTATGGATAAAAGACAGCTAACATTAGATGTACCAGTCTCTGAACCTGCTCCTTTAGATATAGTGATTATAGGAGCATTGACAGTGAAGGGCTTGTACACTTGTTGGCGGGCTATGATTGGGGGCCGTTACTGGCGCGGGATTTTGACGTTGTGTCAGTAGTCGCGAGGCTCAACTACAATTTAATGACGGCAATAGATGTACTCACCCCGAGAAAATTATGAAATTAAGTAAAAATCGCCTTCCTTGAATTGGACTTAAACTTCGTGAGCGTAAGAGAGGGGCACTATAGACGACACTGACGTACAGGACGAAGGCAATTCAGGAGAAGATAGATTAGACGAGGACTGAATACGTCCACAATCGCCTGTTCCACTCTCAAAATTCTAGCGCAATCTGGCGTGAGTTGCGGATCCTAGGTTTGCTACAATGAGCAAGTGGATCTTTGCATGGGCTCATGCCGGATGAGCTTAATACTCACTTTGCGCGGATCTCTGTGCCAAATACCATCGATGACGATCGATGACGATACATGCCATGCTCAACTCTGCTGCTGATGGTATTTTTCGGTTTAAAGATATAAATATTAATGATATTGTACTGTCAATATCTAATTTCACATCGCGGGCAGTTGGTGAGAATGGCATCCCGCATAGTGTTGTTGTGAATGCTCTTCAGGTTATAGGTCCATTTTTAGTGCGCCTGTACAATAGCTCGCTTGAAAGTGGAGGCTTTCTACAGGTATGGAAGAAGGCTCATGTAGTTTCGTTGGCCAAGTCAAAATGACCTTTCGGACCAGATGATTTTCGGTCGATTTTACTGCTCTACTTTTTTTCAAAGGTGCTTGAGAGAATTGTTTATGACCAGTTTATGGAGTATTTGATGTCGTAACATCCTCCGACACAGTTCCACTGAAACTGTCCTGTTATTTCAATTATTGTTTAATTATTTACTTAAATGCGTCCCTGGAGCTCAGGACAATGCTGCAACGCTCACTGGATTCTTGTGTGCGATATGTGACGGGTGCTAAGTGGGGTGATCATATCACCCCCTTCAGGTTTCAATTGGGTTGGATGGGACTAGACAGAGAGAATATTTTATGTACTTGCAGATCTCCAATATCTTACGGATGTGTAAGCCGGATTATCTCGCTGATCTGATCTCTTCTGATGCATCCGATCGTTTGGTCAGGGGTGACCTTAAAGAGGTTTCTGTCCCGATGATGCACACCAGGATCGGAGTTAGATCTTTCTAGTGCTAGTGATAGAACATTTGAGGAGCCGGGCAGTCACAGTTACGAATAACTCTAGTCAGTCATCCTCACAATCGTGTTTTAAATTCGCGCCCTAACTTTAGTTGTATGTATATATCATGAGGATATGTGTGTTTTTAGTATTCATCCTTCACTTTATACTGTAAATACAATCATTTCGTAGCGCCTGCCCGTCGCGCCCTCTTGCCTGTCATGCAAGGTACATCGTCGCCCCGGAAAGGACCCGGCCGAGCTAGTCCAAGCGGCTAGCCTCACGGCGGTCGCGGCGCCGTCCCTGGTAGGTATGGGTGCCGGTTCCTGGTGGTGTTGGGCGCCAATCAACTCCTTCCGCGAAATTACCATTAGATATTTATGACAATTTTTTATACTTCCTGATTCTTTTCCATTTGTTGAGGATTCCCCTTTTTCAGGATCGTTAACAAACATGAGGGTAAGCACCATCTAGACGTGTTCGTCCCGGCAAGTGCGCATGGCATGCGCTTATGGCATAGACTGAAAAGGAACAAAGTCTTATTAAAAATAACAAGGAAAGAAATTTAAACGTTACAGACGCGATCCCGACGTAACATATTCAAATGTACGAATTTCTATTTAAGAGATATAAGAAATTTACATTACGAGTAAGTATGTTTTGATTACATTTTAATAAAAATTCTGTACTTTTATGATTTTTTGCAGTTAAAATATCGTTACATGATTTTCGTACATATTTTTTTCCAATTGCTCATTACTTTAGCTTTATTTAAAAAAATAACTGGGTTGATCGTTTCAGTGTATCAGAAGATAATCCGGAAGGTGTAATTGCAGTTTTAAGGGCGAACTTATTTTTAAGTTATTTTTATGTGCTAAAATTTACATTTATTTTTAGGTACTATATGCATAATGAATTTGTGCGTGACATCAATGGAACATTCACGTACATGTATCTTTTAAGATTTGGTTCATATTGAAATTCGTTTTTTGTGCATAAGTATGCGCGTGAAGTTAAAAATGCATGTGCTCGGTCATGACTTGCGCCTAAGCTATTCTAAAAATAACAAAACTGAACTATTTTAACAATATTTAAGGGAAACAAATATATTTTGTTTAGTGTACGTAAAGTTTCAGTATTTGAAATACAGCTATGAAGGGTCCTTTTTTTCATGTAGATTTCTGCGCAGCGCATGCGTAGTTGCCACTGGTACGCTGCCCTTACCCAAGTATAGTAAAACAATTTTTTTGAGTTTTTTTCAATATTGGGGTACTTTCATGAAATTCTGAAGGTGATCTAATCTAAATTAGCGAGGATTCAATTATTCAAATCCCTGAGTTGTCAAAATATATATTTCGTTGAGATATCGAGATGCAAAGATTAACAATCTTTGCAAATTTTTTTCTTAAATTAAAGAAAACTCAATTTGGCTAGTTAGTGTTATGGGAGAGTGCAATTAAAAATTTATACGGTAGTATTTTTTTTCCAAAAAGTTGTCTTTTTTCTGGGGATCAAAGGTTCCAGATTGTGATTACGTGGACGAAAGTATAGCTCGTAGGTTTTATGTGTGCATTTTGTACGTGCGCATGTGTGTGTATATAACATGAATGAAGCAACAGCAAGAACATTTTGTGAGAATTCTCATGAATCGTAATATGCTTCTTCTCTTCGTTTTTTCCTCTTTCTTTTATAGACACATCTTTACCTGATTTTTAAGGTGACTCACGTATTTATTCTTTCCTTATTTTTTAGAACAACATATTTTTGTTGTATTTAATCTGATGGTGCCAATACTTAGTATTTTTATTACTTTCAATAAAATACTAATGGCTAGCATAAGGCATCAACTGCAGCATATCGCGTAGAAAATTGAACAGGAAGATAGTCCTTAAAATGCAGTCATCACGGTCAAAAGAAAACTCTTTGCCAGCAAAAAGTAGGCTTAGAAATTCCTTACTGTCAGTTGCACAGATGGAATTCCCCTTTGAAAATTATCCAGGTCCTACTCTGCTTGTGCCTGTTCCACCTCAAACACCTGCTGTGAGCCAGAATGGTAAGAAAACAACAGCTTATATTATTTGCATAAAATATAAGAAACATTTTTGGCACTTGTACCGTATTTTTCATGTTTGTATCAAGTAGGGTTATTTTTAACGGTTTTGTTCCATATTGAATGTATAAAAAACTTTTTTATGATACACAGATGGTAGAGATCTAATTCATATGGATGTAAAAATTTTTCATTTTTATTTACAAGTTTATTGGTTATAAATGTTGTAAAAAGTTTAGTAACAATTAATTATTTATCCTTTAAATTGATATATTTATTGGTAACATATTACCTCTTTTTAAGCTTTTATCTTTAATAATGATGAAATCCAAACCTTTTTAAGGATATACTATAAATAACTACATATATAATATAAAAATATTGTTTTCGCGTAGTTCACTTTCTTTTTTAAAATACTTTATAAAATATAATAATATAATCAAAAGTTTATATTACTATCTTGTACAAAGCTGTTATTTTAATCAGCTTTGATGGGGGCTGCAGCTAAAACTGCTTCATTAACTTTTCAAGTTCATTAGGTATTCATCTTAAGCTATTGAATTAGTTTTTATTAAATCATTACTATTTATATTTTTAATTAGTATTAAGATAAGTTTTGAAGTATGCATGTTTTTATTTTATTTATAGATTGCACTACAAGCTAATTTTATAATTATTGACCAATTAGAATAATTTCTATTCAAAGCTAATATATTTTTACCTGAAAAAAATAATTATTAACAATTCTTTAGAATTTTTTAATTTACAATACTATAATTTTATATATATTAACATATGTAATTTTATCATTATTTAAAAAAATATGTATATCGTTTCTTTCACCTTTCAATCTTGGTCACAAGTACATATAAATGTTTAATCATTTTCATTTCATTTATGTTTATATTCATTAGATGATTGTGTGCATCATTGAGAAAGGACTAGTCGATATTTTAATTTATTAAAACTTTATCTGTGACTTTATTCATTGACTAACTGTGTTATATTTTTAATTTAGCTTTCAAGTCTTTTAACTCGTATAAAGCCATAAAACTTTTATGAACTTTCTGTTCTACAATAAAATAAATGTCTATCTCTCTAAATACCTCTTAGTTGATGAAGTACTGGGGTTGTAATAATAGTCTCAACCCAATACAAACTGACTACATACAGTATAGTGAGATTAATATCACCTTACAAAGATTGACAGAAGATGTATGTACAGAGATTGTTAAAGGGCAAGTACACTACTGTTACATTTTGACTTTAGTAAGGCATCTTATTGATGAGACTTTTGGATTGTCTGATACGCATAGGATTCTCTCTGGATTTTTTTCAATGGACTTGGATGTATTTAACAGCTAAAGTACAACTTGTAACATTTGATTGGGACAATAGATCATTCCAGCTCTCTATTTTGCTCAGTGTTTCACAATATAAGGATGAATTGTAGTATGGAGTTGGTTACTCACTAATCATGCACTCCCTGCCTTTTTGAGGCTCAATATTGGCAGACATCTACGAGTCTTTGTGGAACATGCAGATTTCTTTGTATATTGAGTCCACCAAATTCAATCTCCTTGAATCCAGAGCATAGCATAAAAAGAGGTCAACCAATGATCCCTCATTCTTTGTAATTTTAATTGAAGCCCTTCACATTTTCTTTCACAATGAGCAAGTCGCAAAATTATATAACTCATTCATATTTCATGAAACTTAGAATATAGATTCATACTTTTATCCCTTAAATCAGTCTATTTTATTATTTAATTGTTACGTCCTCCTTTTACTCCTTTTCTTACGTCTTTGCAATTAGAATAGAATAAAAGATATAGTCACTTCTGCTGGCAATATTTACAACAGTTAACTATATGGTAGGCACGTACAGTCAGCAAAAAGGTGCGTATTGTGAGGCACGTTAGAATAGTCGGTGGAGTAGTAGTATGCGTGAATAAGCTATTATGATTTCTGGTAATGCACTTATAGGAATTTGTTAAATTGACTTTTTTATATTTGTTTGTTATTCGATTCTACACGAAAACAAATAAATCTCTATAGATTCAGGCACGATCTTCTAGCAGTTTAAAAAGTGTTTCAAAAATTAAGAAATTACCGGTTTTTTGGACGAAAATTTAACATTTTCCGAAAACAATTATATGGCTCGCGAGAACTAAAATATAATTAATAAAATTAGAGTTTTTTGCAATCAAAGAAATAAACAATTAAGAATTATTCAGAGATGAGATCCAGGTGGTGCATATTGTAATTTTTAGTATTAAAATTTAATAGAATTGATTAAAGTTAAGTAACTTCAAATCATTCAACATATTTCAATAACAGGCTATGAATTAGGTAGGTTATTACTATTTATAATGTTAGTATTATGCAGAACTGTGTAATTATGTCAAATTAAGCAAATACAATCGTATGAAAAAAAGAATTACTTTAGTTATACCTCATAATTACGAAATTTAAAAGTCATAACAACTATTCTGTTTACTCTTGCCTTAAACCAAGTCATGTTAAAAACTGCGGATTCTACTTCCTTCATTCTTTGCATAAATGATGAGTAGAGAATTATACTGAATCTCGCTTTGTCAAATCTTTACTTCACTTAATTACAAACTTCAGGTCTACATCTGAACAGTGCTACCCAAAGAATACAGATTTAATGATATAAATAAACTGCATGTCAGTTTATCCCAGTTACTCGTCGAATAGAACCAACTGATGCCGCAGCTACTACGTGTCTAGCTCCAACCTCCAGATTATCCGTAGAGAAATTAAAGTAAACTTGGAGGTCCTTAGCATATAAAATATATCTTATACCTGTGGAGTTAAGGGCGAAACCTAAGTCACTAATGTAGAGACAAAACAGTAAATATTCGAAAACGGAACACTGAGAGACACCATGCGTGGTAGAGAGCCAAGAAATGTTTTTGTCCTGTTGGCTATGAAAAGTTGCTCTCTTTCGGACAAATACGTCCGGATGCACGTTAGTACTCCCCGCTAGAGTCCATTCGCGGCATACAATTTAAATTTAAAGCTAGAAATTTGCATATAATTTCAAGCAAATATAAAATTTACAGAAGAAATATTCTTATTTCATTAAATTAGAATGCCCTCGCTTATAATTCTGTTGTTTCATTCAGTTTTATCTCTTGACAATAGAACACTACGCAGTGCTGATTTAAAATCCGATTTAAAGTTCGAAGCCTGAATAGTGAAAGATTGAAGTATAGCTTTAGTTCGAGGAGCAGAGTAGACGAAAACTTGAGGTTGATTTCACTCGAGGGTGAATTTACTACAACGTACTCCGGATTTTTATGCGTAACTATGGTAAAAGCATACGACCCTAAAAGGTACTGCCGTCTTCGCTTTACTGATAGCCAGCCTAGTGACAAGTGAAACGGAGATACGTTTTTATGGGAAGGTATATTTCCAATGACAAACCATACACGTGCATTCATCGTACGATGTACGAAGACTTTTAGAGAGGGCGTATTTGTAGTATCTAAGTGGATATAGTGTTCTGTATAGCTTAACTGTAACATGTTTTACATGTAGACTCCAGTCCAACGTTGGTGTAAGCCCTAAGTTGAACGCTTAAGTGACGTATATTATCACAGTGCCATTAATTAGAATCGGATGAATCGAGAACAGATCTATTTTATTGGTATAAAACTCACCAAGAATCATGGCCTTGCATTTACTAAAGTTGAGGTATAACCATTGTTTCCAGCCCAGTCCGCTAGAGATTGAGCATCCGATTGAATCTACTTTAGGCCTTGCAACAAGTAGTAAAGTTGGCAGTTATGATAAATCTGAGCATCGTCCGCATATATCATATGTTTAGCAAAACGAAAAACACTCTGTAAGTTATTTATATAAATACAGAAAAGTAGGGAGCCAAGAACACTACGTTGGAGAACCCCTGACGATGTCCTTAACCATTTCGAGATTGTACCGCCATTATCAACGATCGCCTGCAGCCTATTAGTAGATAGTTGAAAAACTAGCGAAGGGTTCAATCCTTGACATTAAGAGCTCTGAGCTTAGCTAGTAGTTTAACATGCGAAATTGTGTCGATGGCCTTAGAAAAGTCAAAGAGTAGTAAGACGGTGATCTTTTCATTGTCTATAGCGTACCTTATATCATCCATTACTCCAAGTAGTGCAATCTGAGTACTATGTCCTTTCCTGAAACCGGCTTGTCTCGGGTCAAGAAGCCTGCACTCTTCGAGATAACTTACTAGCTGGTCTTATATGATTCTTTCAAGAATTGTCGCGATTTCGGATATCTGTCAAACAGGCTGTGTATCCGACGGGGATTTCACCGATTTACACTTGGATAGCGGAACTATGAGTTTTTTCTTCCACTCAATGGGAAAAATAGAATTAACATTGTAACGCTAATACTATCCAATCCTGTTGACTTAGCGGAGGCCAGTGAAATAGCCTTCATAACATCCTATTTTGAGATTGATTGTAATTCGAAGCAGAACCTTACAGAGCTAGGTGCTAGGACAGCGTTGATTTTATTAAAATTTTTTTCAATAATAGAGCGCCAATGAAGAAATTTCATTTTGTACGCTAGTAAGTTCGGCTGTATGATCCGATGCTATATACTTAATTTGGGCCTCCGCGTACTGACTTTTCAAGTTTGTCGTGTCAGTTTCTCCTTTGTCTTTTTATAATTTAGCTGTTGGGTTGCCTTATCATTTCTGTACTTCTCGAGAAGCGATGGAAACCAACTTGAGGGAGCAAAAATTTAGATGCCGCAAGATAATATGATTACGCAGTAGGGGCGACCATTAGCGATTGAGGCGGAAGCCAGTTCGGTGCTGTCAGGTTATGAAGTGAAGGCCGTTAGATATGTCGAAGCCGACTGAAGTGTTACTATGCTCCAATCGAGCACACTCAATCGCAAAACAGCTATCAACCGGTTTGCCAACAATAAAGCACCGTAAACACACAGGATCAAAATCCGAAAGACAAATCGAACACAAGTGCATACGTGTTTTTACTTTGCTACCACATTTCTTGCAAGTGGCATAGATAAAACCGTGATATGGGTGATTAAGCCATGTACAAACTTAATAATAAGGTGCGATAAAAGAACTCTATAATTAAGGACAGTTAACATGAAACATACATAAACTTATATCTAATAACACCTAATTATCGCAGAGATATCATCAATACGGTCAAATATATATGAAAAGCATTTGTAAAACTCATAAAGTGACAATTTATATCGTTAGAAGAAAGAGTTTGCGCAAGACTTACAAAGAAACCAAGTGACAAAGCCCGAAAAAGTTCAGAATCGGTAAAGTAGATAGCTTTTCCACCAGTTTTCAAGTGGTATATATAGAAGTCAAGTCAGGCAAGAAAAAATCGAACAAGGAACTTGTAAGGGTGAAATTACATATGATAAGTATCCTGATTAGAGTTTAATCTTATAAATATTTGCGAGAAAAAACACTTCACTATCGCCCTAAACGAGAGACAGTTCGAATGTCTAAGGACTGTGTAACTCAGTTGAGTTAGTAAAAAATAGCTACATTTAACAGTAAAAAGGCACTACGATACTGATTTAAATAATAAAAACACACTGTAAACAACAGTCAAGGCAAATACATTTAAGTGGTAATAATCACATAAAATATAAATAACTAAATGTAAGCATACAATATTAATGCCCGCGTTTTCTCGAGAAGAAACGAAATCTTCACAGGTTGTCTTTTTTGTCGCTTTACTTAACTTGACCGTTAGTTTGACTGTGACCGAGCTTACTTTCCAATTGATGAATTTGCTACTCGCAAACCTCACTTTTCTCAACAGACAAAAAGATGATCCTTGGCTCAAAAACAAGCCTCAATGGAAAAATCTCGTACGTGTGCAAGAGCCAACACAATCACCGAAGGAATACAGCAGATGCTTTAGTGATGGAATTTCTACGGAGCGTTAAAAAGACGCCAATCAAACTTACCAGAGACAGATAGATAAATAAATTTTATTTGTAAATAACTTACAAAATATTGCACAAAACACATTTATAACCGCAACATCTTAACTCTGCTTATAAATATAATTACACATTAACACAAGATTAGTCAAATCACAGATGTAGCGCAGTTTTGGCATAAAAATTGCCTGCATTTTCTTATCTGCATTTGCCTACAATGTTTATCAATTGAGTCAGACACGTACACACATCGACACAATGAATACAAGTATGTTTATATATAGATATGATAAATGAAACGGAATCATACACATCCACACACAATGAGTGAAATGATTATATTTTCAATATGAAGTGAAGGATGAATGTACGCATACTCATGACATGCATACAACTCACTTAAGGGCGCAAATTAAAACAAGATTAGAAGGACGACAGACTAGAATAATCCATTGTGTTGTCCCGCCCCCTTAAATGCTCCATCACTAGCCTCCTGAAGAGAGAAAGTGAGAATGCATTCTTTATGCAGGATGGCAGTTTATTCCACACATGAGCACCTTGAATAGAGAAAGATCTAATTCCAATCTCGGTGCGCATCCGAGGAACGGAAATATCTTTAGCTTCACCCTTGACCGGCCGATCAGATGCATCAGGAAAGAACAGATCAGCGAGGCACTCCGGCTTACGCAGCCGTAAGATCTTGTAGATCTGCAAGTACCTAAAATATTCCCTCCAACCGTCTACTCCTATCCAGCCTAATCGGATCCTGAAGGGGGTGATTGGTCCTCCCATCTAGCATCCGTCAAATACCCCACACAGAAATTCTGTGAGCGTTGTAGCTTTCTCCTCAACTCAAGGGATGCATCTAAATAAACAGTCGTATAATAATTGAAATGTGGAAAGACCAGTGACCGCACCAGGTTAGCACGAAGAGCCTCCGTGGTGTACTGATGGAAGAAACATAGTCTGTATAAAACCTGGTTGATTCTTTTGCAAATCAATTCAATGTGTGGTCTCCAGGTAAGACCCGCGTCTAGCATAACACCAACACTTTTTACAGTCTCAGATAAGGACACGACTGCTCCCTCTCAAAGTTATATATAATTGAACCTAGCCGACTCAATATCAAAAAGTAATCTGCGAGTTCCAAAAAGAATCGCAGACATGTTTCTAACATTTGTGACGTGGTGCTTCCACCTCGAGGCCGACGAGCCGCGGAGGGGCCCGGAGCACCAGCCACTCTCCGGTCACACCCGCCTGATTGTCGCGCAGGCTTGTGGTCGCCCCGGAAGGGACCTGGGCGGCTAGCCTCGCGGTAGACGACACGGTGGAGATCGCGGAGAGAGGGAAAACGCAAATAATAACAATAGGAGGTTAGGGAAAAATAATGTTTATTCGCGCCCGGGCGCACAATTCCCGCCCGGACTCTAACTCCCAACAGGCGCGCAGCGTCTACAAAAGGAGGTTGACATCGCCTGCGAGACGTAGCCGGGCCGCACTAGGGGCCCTCTGCCTCGCCGCTCGCATGATGACGTCATCCGGGGAGGTCGTACGGGGTCACACAAGGGGCCCTTGCCTCAACCCGGGCGGGTCACCGGAGTTCGCCGGCTCCGCGCGGGGGACCCGTCGCTCTCGCAGCCCAGAGATGGCGTTGGGGCCGCACACCGCGTCCGCCGCGTCGTGCGCGCTCTCTCTTTCTCTCTCGCGCGCGCGGTGCCTCAGGCCAACCTGGCGATGAGGCCTACTGGCCCTTTCTTCTTTCCGGACTCGTCCGGACCGGGAATTACGCGGTAGATGGGCGCCTTTACTCTGTCCCCTGATGGTTCTGGGGACTAACCCTCTCGTTCCCGAAGGCTTCGCCGCTGTCAGCTAATCCTGGGTGGTATGGGGTGCCGTCTAGCCTGGACGCCTCTCGCGCCCTCGCCTCTGTTAACCGGTAGACTGGCAGGCCGTATCGTGTGCACGAGTTGCAGCGAGGTGCACCGCACTACCGGGCAAGGAGAGTCTGGGGCTCTTCGGAAAAATGTGGCTCCGGGAAATGCAACGGATCCAAGGCACTCGGGTCCGCGCGAAAAGCCGAACCGCGCTGTCAATCACCCGGCGATCGGCGCTAATCCTTCGCGCCAAATCGCCGGGTGATTAGCGCACGCGCCGCGCTGGCGGAGCGTGAAGTACCTGTTTAACAACACGCCGTCGTGTTACAGGTGACCCGAGGCCTCCATCACACATTGAGTTTCAAGGACATAGACGAGACCCAGTCTGAGATTGCTCGCGCCTAGGCTGCTACATGTCTGGCTCCTGTCTCAAGGTTATCCTTAGAAAAACTATGATAAACCTAAATATGTCTACACCTATGGAGTCCAGGGCAGCACCAAGGTCATTAATGTAAAGATAGAACAGCAATGGTCCTAACATAGAACCCTGACGAAAATCAAACCAAGCGTGGTGGAGAGCCAAGAAGATTTTATTGTCCTAACAGAGATGACAAACACCTTGTCGCGAGAAGCCCATACGCATCATGGTACTTAATAGTCAAGTAGGACAGATAGTGTCGAAAGCCTTGATAAAGTCAAACAGCAATAATAGTGTCACCTGTGTTTTAGCTAAGGTAGTACGTACGTCTCCTTTGAATCTTAACATAGCAGTTTCAGTCGAACTATACCGATTATACCTAGTTTAGTGTGGGTTATGAATGTTATGTGACGCCAAATACTCCATAAACTGGTCATATACAATTCTCTGAAGCACTTTATGTGAAAGCAAGCAGTGAAATTGACCGAAAATCATCTGGACTAAAAGGTGGTTTTGATTTGGCTAATGGCATTACGTGAACCTTCTTCCACACCTCTGGGAAGCCTCGACTCTCAAGCGAGGTATTGTACAGGCGCACTAAAAACGAACTTATGACCGAAAGGGCCTACAAGACTATATTATGCAGAATGCCATCCTCGCCAGCTGCCTGCGATGTAAAATTAGATATTCATAGAACAATATCATTAATATTTATCATTTTAAACCGAAAAACACCATCAGCAACAGAGTTTAGCACGGCATGTATCCAATCATCGTCAATGGTAATCCTAGGTTGCGCAACTCACGCCAGATTGTGCTGCAATTTTAAGAGTCAAACAGGCGATTATGAACGTATTCAGTCCTCGCCTCATCTATCCTCTCTTGAATGTATTAGCGGAGATCGAGGAAGTCCTCGAGGAATTGCCTTCGTCCTGTTCGTCTGTAACGTCTGTATAGTGCCCTATTCTTATACTACAAATCCACTTGCTCATTGTAGCAAACCTAGGATCCGCAACTCACGCCAGATTGCGCTAGAATTTTGAGAGTGGAACAGGCGATTGTGGTCATATTCAGTCCTCGTCTAATCTATCTTCTCCTGAATTGCCTTCGTCCTGTACGTCAGTGTCGTCTATAGTGCCCCTCTCTTACGCTCACGAAGTTTAAGTCCAATTCAGGGAAGGCGATTTTTACTTAATTTCATAATTTTCTCGGGGCGAGTACATCTATTGCCGTCATTAAATTGTAGTTGAGCCTCGCGACTACTGACACAACGTCAAAATCCCGCGCCAGTAACGGCCCCCAATCATAGCCCGCCAACAACTGTACAAGCCCCACACCATCGATGCTCTTATAAACCCTATATCAAAAAGCAACAGATAGATTCAGGGATAGATACCTCTACTGTAACATGAATTGTGTTGTGTTTACTATGAAAAGGAGCCAGTATATTGTCATCGGAGATTATCATATCATTGTCCTCCACAAAAATTACGTCAATATAGATGCATAATATGGGTGTCGTATGCGTAGGATTGGATAATCTAGAATGACAGCTCCGCCGCAAATCGGCAAAGAAACGTGAGATCATCTCTGGTAGTGCAGAAATCAGCATTCAGATCACCCAGAATAATTTTCTGACTATAATCCGGAATTAATCAACACAATTTATCCAAAAATTTAGAGTTCCTCAAAAATGAAACATGACGGGGCCTGTACAGGACACAAACTAATGTAGGCTCAGAGGCACGATTCTGCAGGGTGCAGATCGACTACGCCAGTACCCCTGGTCTTCTAGGCCCCTCAGTGTTTGAGATATAGAGTAAAATTATTCAAAATTGCCTGTCGACGTACAGCGCGACTCCCCCATTATTAACATTGCGATCTTGCGGAATTACAGAAAATTCATCAATCCCGATGACTGCATCCGCGGAAACTAGGTGATCAGGTACGAAGGAGGGGTGCGCAGAAGTGATGACGTCAAGCGTAACATTAGAGGGTGAGACTCCCATGCTAGCACGGTCGACTACCTTCGTGATGACGAGCTGAACCCCATCACCCACCTCCCTCACATCATCCTGATCATTGCTCGAAATATGTCTGGGAACCTCGAGAGCCGATTCATTGAAATGAATATTGCTGTTTCTATCACAGTTTCTATTGTTATTAATATATTTTCTATTGTGTTTATTTATATTATTCTTAATTAGTTTAATAATTCTCATTCTATTGCAGGCATTGGTTTTAGTTTTGGTATTAAAATTTTGAGTTAAACTATTATGAATGTCATCGATTCCCGAGCTTTGGGTAGTAGCCCGTAATTCCGACGATGCGTCCTTCGTTAAATTTATCGTCCGCGTTAACTCGTTATTAATATTAATAAAGTCATTACTACTATTACTTACATTTTTATTTTTATTTACATTTACGTTTATTGGCGTAGTTAATTTTAATATGTTATCGGACATCTCGGTGGCCAGTCCATCGACCATTTCATTAATAATTCTCCCCATTTCTTTGATTAAATTTTTTAGTTCTATGCTCTCATTGATAAGCAGTGAGTGATCCTCACGCAGGACTGATCGGCTGACTGCACTTTGTTGACGTTTCTTCCGCTGCTGGTGTGGATCGATTCAAATCAGGGTGGCCTAAGCCGAGACACTTCGCAAGAAAAGTATTAAGATCAGCTATCACTCGATCAATGAGATCAAATCTATTACAAAAAAGGTCGATTGTGACCACCGAGAAGTTCGATCACGCCTTTAGTGCTTTGGATATGACATGTCATGATGAGTGGAGTGGCGAAGATGTTGATGTAAGCATCATGCTCATTTTACAGGTTGCAGTGGAGCTTGTGGCGGCTGTTTGGTTAAGCTGCACGGTGACCCGCTCAGCATCCATGTGGGCGCCTCTCGTCGTCTGCGCTACTACAGGCGATGATGAGTGCGTAGACGGGTGAGCGCTTGCTGCACTTAGCCCCGAGGAGCGAGGGGCAGGCCGCTTCACCCCACGCGGTTGACTGACGGAGCAGTGAAGCGGGAGAATAGCGCTTTCTCTCGCTCCACACGTCTTGCCTCTGTCTCTCTCTCTCTCTCTCTCTCTCTCTCTCTCTCTCTCTTATATCATAAATATATCATATATCTATATAAATATATCTATATCATAAATATTAATGATATTGTATTGTCAATATCTAAGTTCACTTCGCAGGCTTTTGGTGAAGATGGCATTCCGCATAGTGTAGTTGTTAAGGCTCTTCCGGTTCTAGGTTCGTTTTTAGTGCGCCTGTACAACGGCTCGCTTGAAAGTGGACGCTTCTCTGAGGTGTGAAAGAAGGCTCTTGTGGTGCCATTGGCCAAATCAAAAACACTTTCTGGACCAGATGATTTTCGGCCTATTTCACTACTTTGCTTTCTTTCAAAAGTGCTTGAGAGAATTGTTTACGACCAGTTTATGGAGTATTTAGGGTCTCACGACATCCTCGACGCACTCCAAACTGGGTATCGACGACACAGTTTGACTGAGACTGCTCTGCTGAGATTGACCGAAGACGTACGCAGTGCTATAGACAAAAGACAGTTGACGTTACTGTTATTGTTAGACTTCAGCAAGGCATTCGACGCTATATGTCTCACTCGTTTGTTGAACTGCATGATGCGAATGGGCTTCTTGCGAGGGGTGCTAATGTGGATATGGGCATACTTGCGTGGGAGAGAGCAACTCGTCATCTCGGATAAAACAATAAAATCTTCTTGGCTCTCCACCACACTAGACGTTCATCAGGGCTCTGTTTTAGGACCACTGCTGTTTTGCCTTTACATTAATGATTTTGGTCTTGCCCTCGACTCTATGGGCGTGAGACGTATTCTATATGCTGATGACCATCCAGGTTTACCATAGTTTGTCTAGGGATAACCTCGAGGCAGGAGCCAGACACATAACAGCTGCGGTCCGTGCGGTCTCGAAATGGGCCTTATCTGCCTCCTTGAAGCCCAATGTTGGAAAGACGTCTGCGATTCTTTTTGGAACTCGCAGATTACTTTTTGATATTGAGTCGGCTAGGTTCAATTATATATAACTTTGAGAGGGAGCAGTCGTGTCCTTATCTGAGACTGTAAAAAGTGTTGGTGTTATGCTAGACGCGGGTCTTACCTGGAGACCACACATTGAATTGATTTGCAAAAGAATCAACCAGGTTTTATACAGACTATGTTTTTTCCATCAGCACACCACGGAGGCTCTTCGTGCTAACCTGGTGCGTTCACTGGTCTTTCCACATTTCAATTATTATACGACTGTTTATTTAGATGCATCCCATGAGTTGAGGAGAAAGCTACAACGCTCACAGAATTCCTGTGTACGGTATACGACGGATGCTAGGTGGAAGGACCAATCACCCTCTTCAGGATCCGATTAGACTGGATAGGAGTAGACGGTTGGAGGGAATATTTTAGGTACTTGCAGATCTACAAGATCTTACGACTGCGTAAGCCGGAGTACCTCGTTGATCTGTTCTCCCCTGATGCATCTGATCGGCCGGTCAAGGGTGAAGCTAAAGAAATTTCCGTTCCTCGGATGCGCACTGAGACGAAAATTAAATCTTTTTTTTGTTCAAGGCGCTCATTTGTGGAACGGACTGCCATCCTGTATTAGAAATGCGCCCTCTCTTTTTTGCGCCAGGGGGCTAGTGATGAAGCATTTGAGGGGTCGGTATATCACTATAGATTCTTCTAGTCAGTCATCCTCTTAATATTGTTTTGATTTTCGCCCTAAATTAATTATATGTGTGTATTATCCTTCATTTTATATTGCATATACATTCATCTCATTCATTTTATGTAAGAGTGTATAATGTGTACTGACTGATAAATAATGAATTATGAGAGAAATGTGACTTATTTGTAGAATTTCATGTAACAATTATATATTTATTTATTGCCATATACTGCACTACATCTGTGATAATGACGTATATGAGATATAATTTATATTTAAGTTGACTTACGATGATTGCGTTTTTAAGTATTATTTGTGCAATGATTTTGTTAAAATTTTACAAATAAATTTGTATCTATCTATCTATCTCAGATATAAATTAATTAGGCGTGCTCAATGTGAATATATTCATTAATTTATTAATATTCATTAATATATTCATATATTCATTAATTATCGTGTTATTGATAAACATGTTCCGTGATCAGCATCAAGTTTTTATTTAATCTGCTAGAATGAAGGAAGACAAAAACAGCAAAATATCCATTATTTCACATTATAGTATTAAAAATTCCGCTGTTGTATGTTAGATATCAGTTTCATATATTTTACAAACTTGTTAAATACGTATTTCTTTGGTAAGTTTTTCTGGAGTCTCATTCTGTAAATTTTGTTGATCAGCTCAATTGTCTGTTACGCTGTGACGTTGTATATTATTCATTTAAATTTACTTTTTAAAACAAATAATTTAATTTTCGTCTCCTTCATGTACCTCTGCAACTAAAAATCAAAAGGAATTTTCGATGTTGACTTGATGCTGCATCTTCCAATGATGGAACTTTTAATGAGGAATTTATTAATAAATAAACTTATTTATAATTTAGAAATTGAATGAAACTAAATAGGTTTTACAATTTTGTTATAATATTTACAAATAAAAAAAGAATTGTGACGTGGATTGGACTAAAGCCAATTACATAGCCACTCATTATATCTACAATAAAAATAAAGGACATCAAAAACTTCTAATAACTAATTAGAAATAATAACTTCTGAACTCGAATTTAATTTGCACCCATAAACATCTAAAGTTTTAATATATTGATTAAAACACCTTAAATTTATTCTCTTATTCGCATCATATCCTTTGCACTTAATGGCTTATCTCTTCTACTTCCATTGTACCAGGTGTACCGCTTTCAAATGAGCGTTTCTTTGTAAAACTATTTTTTTTTGTTTACTGTTTTTTAAACTTATATGTCTTTGAATCGAAATTTAATGTTAATATAATCAAATGCCTGCTTTTGATTATATTAACATATATAATATTTTGATTTTGCAATTGCTTTTCAAAAAAATGTAAAGTTTGTTGGCTGACACATAAATGACGTTAATAGTATTAATTTCATATTGTTTTTAGTTAGCCCTTACCTGCAAAAAATATGTACATAAATTTGACAGCTGTCGAACTGTTAGTTTAGGGTGTATAGCACTTTCAGTAAAGTAACTTGTGTTCGTTCAAAAAATATGTAAGTGGAAAGAATTCAAAATACAATGCTTCGAAAATTATTAGCTGATAGAATCCATTTTTCGTACACATTAAGAGTACAGTAATAGTTACTTATTTCCGGAGAAACATTTTTCCACCTCTATAATTACAAACAAACACATTTTTTTTTAAAACTCCGCCTTTAATTATCCGATCGAGTTGCTTAAACTAGAATTGTTCACATTTGAATTGTTTATAACTATGATTTTGTAACATTTTGATCGATTCAAAATATTTAGAGTTATATACAAAACAATAAAAAGTGTTATTTTTTTGCATAAAAATATTAATGATCTAATTAAAATAACCTATTGAGGACTTTATATAAATAGTTTTTCTATTATAATAATCAGTAGCAATCTCGTTTTTTAATATAAAAACATCGATTTCATCCTAATTCAATTTTTATTTAAAACAATACTAATAAAAAAATTTCCAATGTTCGGATTCAAACTTTGATATACTCTAAAGGAAGTCAACTATAATTAATTATTATTTAAAATTGAATTATTCAATTTATCGCAAAACTATTACGAATTAAAATTAAGGGATATTATATTTAAGAACTGTATTAAAATATGCCAATCAACTATTAAAACATGTATTTTTGTACGTATTTGATTGTAAATAAATATGTACTTTTGTACACGTATGTCCTTTTTATCGTAACATTAAGTATGAATTTAATAATTGAAATTCATCTAATAGTAATATTAAACGTTATATTTATATTAAACCTAAAATACTACTATTTTTGGAAAATTATCACTATTGTATTTTTTATTTAACAATTACTGATTAGAGAGAAAAGAGGTTTAGTAATAACTTTCAAAAGATTATCATGGTTATTATTATTGATAATAATAATAGTCAAATATCTTTGTTAACAAAATGCCTTAAATCAGTAAGGTTTTCTATTATAAGAACATCATTTCTCCGTTTTTCCCTTTTCGAAAAAATTAATATTTTTAATAATAGATTTTTGACACGTGTGATTGATTTCATGTTTAAATATTTTAACTTATATTCAAATATTAACAAGTAAAGCAAAAGAAAATTGTATTTTACAATTACACATATAGATATTTGGTTCAGAAGTAAAATAATTTTATACAAACATAATTTATATTTATATTTTATTCACTTATTGGTGTAGATCTTGATCCATATCGTTGAGAATATGATAAATTGTGATTTTTCCTTTTATGGCAGCAATAGAGAATAAATATAACAGCCAACGTAATTAGAAGAATTATACACAGTATAGCTATTAATACAGCAGCAATTTCACCGGTCATGAGATTATACGACTCTGTAAATAATACAGAAATGTGTCTGCGCATGTGTCTGCCGTAGGTCTCTCGTAGGTCTCACTCAATTAAATTTTATTATTATATATTTCTCTAAAAAATTTCAGGTATAATATAATATTAATATATTTTTTATTGCAAGTTTTTATCTAATTAATTACTATACTAGAAATAAATTAATAAATTAATAAATTAATAAATTTCTCTTTAAGAAATTATAGAAACGGTTCATTATAAAAATTAAATTTTTTACAATCTTTCATTTTATTCAAATTTTCCTAAATATCTATAATTATTGAAATTGGTAGAACCAATTAAATCATTTAACTAATAAAGAAGTTTTTCTAAATAAATTCTAATAGTGTATTTAAAATATTTAAACAAAATTAATAATAGATCTACAATTTTATTTTATAAGTAACAGTACCAATTTGTACTAAAAAATATACTAACTCTATTTTCTGTTGTTCGAACATAAATTGGGCAGTTTTTTCCAAAATATTTATTCCTAGAATTTGGAAGTGAATTGTATGAACGATTGTATCGAAGATAATGGATGGAATGTAAATTTCAATAACTACGTTAATAGTTTGCTCTGAAGCTATTTCTACTCTGTAAAATAATAATAGGTTTATAATAGATTATTCGTAATACGATTGCGAATAATTGCTATTCATTTATGTATAACAAATTTTGTTAGTTTAACTCTGGAATACAGTAAGAACATTGAAATTTATTACAGACTTTGCTACAGAAAGAAGGAATTCAATAAGAAATTAGTATACATGTACAATTTTTAAGTTACTTATGGTATTTTAGAGTTCCAATGAGTATTTATCAAAATTATACTTACATTCCAAAAGGTGGTTGTACAAATCTAAGTGAAGAACTTCTAGCTACGTAGTAATATCGAACAGCAAAAACATAATTATTAGTGATATTATAAGTTAAATGATGAACAGTTTCAGGGTTAGCCAAAAGATTTGTAATAGGATTGATTTCCACAATAAGATACTTCTTGATAGGTAGTTCATCAGTATTTAATCTATATAAATCACCTCTTTCAATCAAATCACGATTTATAATTCTGTCTTGTATTTCACCCGTGATATAATTCAAAGTTAAATTAGAGTTAAAATCTGCATATCCAGCATAATTTTTTTCATTGGAAATTTAAAAAAAAATTGTTTGATCTGCTATTAGAAAAATAAGAGACAATATTTTAATAGATTTTCAATATTATTATACAATTCTTTAAATTATTATGTTTATAAAATAAAAATATAGAATGAAGGGCACAAAGAAATTAGTGAACATTAAATTATCAAGCAATTCAGCAAAACACTGCACGTTTAAACGTGCGATGAATTTGGAACTTTTTTTTCATAAATATCGAAATTTCAGTCATTAAATTTTCCCTCGAATTTTCCTGTGTAAATTTCAATGTACAAGTATACATTATACACATCTAACCAGAAAAGCTGATTTTATTTATATCAGGGTATTGATGACTACTGTCATGTATGTACTTAGTAATATACGATTTATAATTCACGACATTTATTGTGAATTATAATTATAATTATCATTCTAGTAACAATTACCGGTGCAAATATTGAACCGTTGTCTTCAGATGCACTAATTAAATATTCATTCTTAACTATCGAATTCGTCAAATCAATTAATTTAATATTTTTATCTTGAACTGTTCTTTGTCTAGAAGTGATATCTGGATCTTTGACAACAATTTACAAATGTTTTTTATCATATGAAAATATTTATGGAGAATATTCTTGAATTTTAATCATTTATTATTGGTTTATACTTTACCTGGGAATTACGATTCGTGACATCAAATATTCTTTCGCCTTTAAAAAATGTAAAGACTGATTATAATAGTATTTTTTATTAAAAAATATTTTATAAAAAGTTGATATAACGCTATGACATATAATAATAATAATTGCTATTTATGTAATTATGAAGAAAAGAACCATTTATTGCGATTATATTCTAAATATAAATTTTTTAAATATTTGAAAATTGAAAAAAAAGTTCGTTATCCGTGAAACCACGTATAAATGATTATAATACATAGTATTTATTAAAAATGCAGGATGTATTTAAAAAATTAAAAATCCTTAGATATTGTCAAATAAATATTGTAAATTTATTCAAATAATAATAAATAATTATTTACTCTTTTAAATCAATCTCAGCGCCTTAAAGTAATGTCAAATATAATGCGCTTTGCCAACGTTTCTACTAACTCAAAACAATCTTAAAAGTTCTCCTGTGGTGTCACCGCCAATGTTTCCTTTGATTCGACTTTTATTTGTCGAGCTAGTCGAAACGATATTCGTGTACTAGTCTTTTAAGGTCATACAATAGCTACAAAAGTTATTCGGTTTTAAACAGAACGCAGTGGTTATGGAACAGTATAAACTGCATTGGTTTTAAATTACCAATCATATGTGAGTCGATGCATTATAATGCAAAAAAAAAGTTTTTTTATCCAAAACTCCGGCCATTTTGCCGATGATACTTAAATATTAGGTTAGTAAATATCTTCCTTCCGCCTTTTCGTCTTTTGAATTTCGCGGCTATCTACAAAGCGCTACAGAGCTCGTATCCGGCAATACTATACATGATTTGAAAGGTCTTGATATATCCTATAAAACGACGCTACGCATGATTAGTTTAGATATTGCATTCAACTGTTATAGACGTGCAAATATGGAGTTCACTAACGCCGAAATACGCGCTATTTTAAAGTTTTCCTCCATTAAAGGCAAATCCACTGGAGAAACGTTTCATGAATTTAATGGTATTTTAGGGGATGGTACTCTATCACATCGAACAGCGGAGGAATGGTTTCGACGATTGAAATCGATTGGCTCAAACGATGAATACCGATTAAATTATGGAAAAAATTGAGTTAGACCGGCATGTGGCATCTCGTGACATCGCCCAGAAGATGATAGTTAGTCACCAAACCATTTTAAACCATCTGCAGAAGGTTCGATACAAAAAAAAAACTTGATATTGGGGTGCCGCATGATTTGACGCGGATGATGACTGGCGACGAAAAATGGATTACATGCGACAATATCAAGCGAAAACTGTCGTGGTCGAAGGCCGGTGAATCGTCCCAAGCAGTGGCCAAGCTGGGATTGACGGCCAGGAAGGTTTTGCTGTGTGTTTGGTGGGATTGGATGGGAATCATCCACTATAAACTGCTCCCATATGGCCAGACGCTTAATTCTACCATATAATGCGAACAACTGGACCGCATGAAGTAGATGGTCGATCAGAAACGTCCAGCATTGGCCAACAGGAAGGGTTTGTGTTTCATCAAGACAACGCCAGACCACACACACTTCGTCGATGACTCTTCAGAAGCTACGGGAGCTCGGATGGGAGGTTTTATTATCGCATCCACCATATAGCCCGGATATAGCGCTAAACGATTACCACCTATTCCTGTTCATGGCGAACGCCCTTGGTGATGTAAAGTTGAACTCAAAAGAGGCTTGCGAAAAGTGGCTGTCCGAGTTCTTCGCAAATAAGAAGGGGGGCTTCTACGAGGGGGGTATAATGAAGTTGCCGTCTAGATAGAAATAGATTATCGAATAAAACGGCGCATATTTAAGCTAAATCTGATCACTATAACACTTTTTATAAAGCATTGAATACAGAGCAAAAAAGCGGAAGGGAGATATTTGCCAACCTTATAAAATACCTTATTAGAATAGTTGCAGGTTGGACAGTTAATTCTCTTACGGTTGTTGACTCCATTTTATATTTCCACAAGTTTATGCGTCTTTCAAATCAAAAAAGATTTTCATTTTTTTATTTTAAAGACAGAAGGCTTCATAAATCTTTTAACTTTGTATTTAAAAGTCAATGGTATCAACAATATCTCTTATTGTTAATTGCCAGTTTTCCAGAGCAATTCTTTGATTTCATTAATGTGTTATTTATAAGTTGACTTTGATAGTCGTTCAAAAAATGTTTGACGCCAATGCTTTTTTTCTACGTATCATTTAAGGTCCTACTATTTTGTAAATATTTTTGAAAGTTGTAAGCTTATTAGTATCTAGCTTCTGTAAGATCTTCGCGGCAGAAGGTTTATTCTACAAATGAAATTATATATAAATACTTTGTTTAATAAAATCATGCATGTAGAGAATATTTATAAATGCAGTTTTGTATCTTTGAAAAATACAGATGGCACTGATGAAATTTAGTATTTGGACTTTAAAATTGCAACTTTGCATAGATATCAAAAAGAATTCTACCAATCCATAAAAAATAATTATGTATCTTTAAAGTATGCATAAATTGTAGTAACTATAAGTATGTACAATAGGATTTTTATTTTTAGGTAAAGAAACGTTTTTCAATCCCTTTAAAATAGTTTAGGCATGGAAATTGTTAAATTTAATATCATTATTGTCAAATTTAATATAATTCATATTTAATATGGTATTGCATTAATATAGTAAGTATAAAATATAATTATAATATCTTCAAAAAGTTATAATTTTTGAACTGTTTACAAGTACTGAATTATATTTTTCACTATATCTTTATTAATATATCAATGGATGTAGTCATTTAATTATTTATTTTATGTATAAAATAAAGAAAACTTAGAGTATTTTAAGTATTATTAAAATAAAAAGTAAAATAGTCAATTTTCAATTGAGGTAAAGTTTGTTGATAAACTAGTAATCGAAGTATTCTCTACTTAAAATATAAACGACAGACTATATTTAATAAGGCTGTTTATCAGAAATTAAAAATAACGTCGTAAAAACATAAATAATTATAGAATCTAACTATTATAATACATATTCATAAAATTATATAAAATAATCATATTTTTTATGTATTGCAAAATGTTACTTTTCTACCAGTAAACTTAAAGTATTCTACTTAAAATTAATTAAGTAATATGATTTTTTCTCAGCTAATGATTTTTATTATACATACATTAAAGCAGGAAGCAGCTTTTTTATTTTATTTATGTAAATAAAATAAAATTTTTTTGGTAAAAGTTCTATAAATTACTAACTAGATTAATTGTCAATGAAATACATTTATTTTTGTTTAAATGTATATTACAGTTTATTTCTTATGAACTGTATCATTGATTGAACAATAAATTTGAGTGTAGCTTTCGCTTTTTGCAAAGTATATAATTGTCAGAATCGATGATATCTTAGGGGTGAAATTGGTATAACTATTATTTCTAAGCTTTTAAGTAAGATAATAATAGTCTTCTCAAATCAAATCAATCTCAATACTATACAGTGAAAGAAATTATTAAGAAAATATCTAAATTTATGTACTTTACAACAAGTCCATTTCCAGCTTAGTCAGATATATAATAAAAATTGGTATAGTATAATTTTTCGAAAATTCTAGGACAAAAAAATTACATTACTCAAAGCAAAATGTTTAAACAAAGCCTAACAATTGGTAGCGAGCAGAAGTTTTAATGAGGAAGCATCATTAGCGCAGATTAATCTCCAACCGTTAGTGCCTTTATCAGCGATACACGTGTTTGAACTGCATATAACTTATGTGCGTCAGACAGCGATTGAGAAGCGCAAAAAAGCAGGACGCACGCGGGCAAAGGCTAAGCTCTCAGTCGAAGAGCATTGCACAATGCATAGATGTTTCGTCTCAGTAATGTTGTTGGATGAAAGCCAGTGGCTGGCCGATCTTTGTATACCGCGGAGGCATCAGTTCGAATTTCTCGTTCTTCCATAACATTTTAATGCTCAGTGAAAATTCAGATGAAAAATGCAATTAAAAAATAGAATCCTGTAGGCTGTTGCTCTTACAAATAGTTATCGGTGAATGAATAAGAGGTGCGAGACTGAGTTTAAAATCGGCCTCATTGACCTTCCCATCCATAAACTTTTGTAAGTAAATACGCATATTTCTTATCAATCACAAAAATTTAACACGAGTAAAACAAAAAAGAGTAAAAAACATAATTTATTAAAAAATTATAAAGGTACTATACCTAGTATAAAGTATATCTACTATAAACATTGTGGTATTAATAATACTGACAAATCGATAGAGCTAGTTTTAAACAATAGAATAAAAGGCTACTGGTATTATGAGATTCATAACAAATCTTGTTTTCGTAAACATTCATTTATAGTTCTGAGTAATACATATTTGTAAACTATATTTATGCGCATTGTCTTACATTTGTACTAGATTATGAGAATATTAAAATGACATCCCAAATTAACTCTTGTGTGAGTTTATCATTTTCTAACATAATCCAATCTCAGCAAAAAAGTTTGAGAATGTAAAGTTAAAATAAGAGTTAAACTTATTATATTAGATTTAGTTTACGCTGAGAGAAAAAGCTTAAGAAAAATTACTATACTCGCCAGCAATGCAAGGAAAGACTCAGTGTATGAATCTCATTTCTTACATTTTTATTTATTTAATCGTACGCATGCAAATATTAATATTAAATTACTTATAAAAGAATACTAAACAAACATCAATTTTTAGTAAACGTATAATAAAATTTACTAATTACAACATATTGTAAAAAGTATTAGACTTATTATTGAATGTTTTTGTACTTTATCTTAAAATGTTTAGGTGAATTTGCTAGGAATACAGTAATAATTCGGTACACTGAGCTAACTTACGCATACACTGTATCCGTCAGTGTGTATTGTAATATTGTAACTTGGTAATCATATATATTTTTATATTTAAATATTTAGTATAATTATTATATTAATTAATAATTAATTAATTTATTATATTAAATATCTTTATATTAAAATATTTTAGAATTCTTCAAATATAATAACATTTTGTATTTATTATAATATCAACATAATTCGATTTTTTACATTTTTGCTAAATACAATGCTGGATGGAAATATTTTTAAATTTTATTTAATTTAGTGTAACAGTTTCTTCCACTATATGGTTGGAGATAACCTCAGTTAGTATATAGTTTGTTTTTTAATTACTTGTCACCAGTTTATACTACTCGATAGTCGACGCAATCTAAACATTTTTCTTGCTAGTTGCGAATCTGTCAGATGTATCCCCGCGAAAATACTGGCGTTTAAAAAATGGCAAAAATCTAGCCCCCACGGCCACAAGGCGAACAAAGGGCCTGGCTGCGCCCTTTAGGTTTAGATGCATGCCCATTCGGCGACTGCCGAAATTGTCAACAACAAGTAGGTAGAAGGCCGGATGACTGCTAGGTGGGTATGGAGGAATGGGGGGTTGCAGCATTTACGACGTCTACAGCACAACAGAAAAACCCTTGGGCGAAACAAATACAAATTGCGATGTCGACCGCGGATAACATTGCATTAGTTCTCATTATTTTTATCGATGGTATAATCGATTCTATGAAGTGCAGCATGTAGCTGAAGAGTTCAAGAGCAACAAGAGCATACTGAAGCTTAGAAAACTGCGTTTTTAAAAAACCTATTATATTTACAGATATCTTATAAAGAACCGCGACAGGCGAAAAAATGTTTAACATTTCCTCAGCTATCGATTTGCATAGCAAATTTAAACGTGCGTCTTAGTGTAATAGAGGATAACTGCAGTACTTATGTGTGAGATAATTAAAAAATAACCATGGAAACATGTCTACCAAACCATAGATGTGCTTCACTTATAATACCATTTTTCTAAATATTAGTATAAAAAAGATATTCATATGATTCCGTATCAATAGCCGATTAATGTACTGATTTTCAGCAAAATATAAAAAAAATTTAATGTAATAAAAAAAGCTTTTTTTGTTTAGATTGTAAATTAATCTTCGTTGAATTCGAACTTCAATTTATAAGGTATAAAACAAATAGAATTTATATCAGAACCGACCAGAATAAGATCTGATTTTTGTCCAAATTTATTAAAGTATTCTTAATTGGAATTTTTGTCATATTTTAGTAAACTTTGGTAAATACCAAATTTAGTAAACTGGTGATTATCTGGTCAAATTTATAGTATTTTGTTTATTTTAAGTTAGAGAATCAACTTTAAAAAGTTTTAAATTTAGATGTTTTAAATATTATTTATTATTTTTAACCTAGACGGATTTTCTTTCTTTAAATTTAGCTCTACACAGGCTCAAAATATAAAGTAGTAGAACTAAATTTTGGAGTTGAATACATCGTAGCATGCGGCTTTCTTAACTTTATTGATAAGGATTTATTATTGAGGAAGGCTTTTCATAATATTTGTATTAATCCAACTATAATTATTAATTTGGTTTCATCTATCATGTTGATTATTTATTCTTTTAAATTATTTATGAATATTAATATTAGTGCACACTTTATCGAATTAATATATAATGTTTGCAATCGATTTTACATACCAAAACGTTTACGTAGGTATATATTTTGTATGATTACGCGAGAAAAATTTGAATACAAAAATATGTTTAACTAATATAATAAAAATGATACATATTTAAAAGATTTTTAACCGTATGCCAGCAATATTTATAAATTGGTGCGAGCGTCATCATAAATTTTTCCCTATTCATAATAACGAGGAAACTTTGTATTTTTCACTAAATGATAACCAATATAGTTTGAAAGTAAAAATGCATCTTAGTTTGTGATTTGATGTATTCTATTTGTGTATCACACTATAATTTTTTGCAAGGAATTTTATTTTTATATTAAAAATTTTCAACTTTGACATATTTTTTTGAAATTGGCATCGTAACTATATTATTAAAATTGCATGTTTTCGAATAGATAATTCTTTAGTATATTACATAATATATTTATATGGAAATCAAGTAAAATCAATTAATTAAAATATAAGATAATTTAGGAATACAATTCTATTCTATATATTTTTGTGAGTATAGTTATATAATTTCTAATAATTATATAATGATTTGGGTTTAATTATAATTATTTCTTGTTGTTTCGAAAAATAAAAAATTTCATTAGGCAATTTGTGAATAAATCCAACAAATAAATTTGTATTAATGGTCAATTACTAATAATTTAAAATTACAAGTAAAATGAAATTCTACCAATTTTTATCAAGCATCATGTTAAACATATCAATTGCATTGCCAATTATTTAAAACGATCTACATTTTTGCGTGATGAATAGTTTATTGTGTATGTTTGAAATAAACTTCTTTAGTAAAACGTTGAAATAGTTTGTTAGTGATGTACTCCATTTTCATGAGGAAGAAGGTCCCGGATTTGAATCTAGATATTCAAAAAAATGTGTTGCATTTAAATATATTATGTTGCATCCTATGGGATGTAATCGAATTTTCTAAATTAAAAAAGCAATAATTTTGACAGAGACTTTTTCAAGTTTTTTTTAAGGAGACAAAAGGAAATCACACAAAAACAAACCCGTAGAATACGCCAGTGGCAGTGCAGTTTGTATCCCAATTCTGATGTCTACGGAGCTGTGAACTAATGCCTTGTCCTGGTGGAAGACCAATATTTCGGCATTGTGTAGCCCTTTCATCGTATCATATTATAGCCCATATATATCAGCCCCTCTCCATGTAGTTCATGTAGGATACCTGGTAAATCTCAGAAAACAGTGACCATAACCTTTCCGTACGATAGCACATTCTTCACCTACTTCTACCAGTACCAGTGGATCCATGTTTCATTGACGGTCACGAAATCGTCAAACAACTACTTTGGATTGAGCTTAAACGGAATGAAACTGTACTACTCTGCAGTGGTTTTACGATTGCACTGGTTCTCTAAAGTGAGGAAATGCGATACTCACTGCGTCGACAAATTTCTCATGTTAAAAATTTCGTACAGGATGTGATCTACGCAGTCTTTTTAGATGTTTACTGTATCAGTTATCTCATACATTCAAAGTAACCCTGATGGTAGCGGCTACAGAAATCCTACGTAGGGTCACAAATACGTTAAATGAAGGAAGAATGGAGGGGCTACATAAGCTCCCCAGAGGATTGGATAAAAAGGCTACTCTTCGGATGTGACCAGACGCCATGAACACCTAGGAGCGGCACTAGTGCTAGAGCGTATTGTAGGTTAAATGGCAGGGGTATAATACTGCCTTTAGGAACATACACGACAGTGAAACAGTCTGAATCGATGGCTACGAACTGGGCTGCGGAGTTAGCGAATGATGCTCCTCATGGTCCACAAGTACGCATCTGCTCAGACAGCAAGTGTGCCCTACAGGCACTAGCTAGTTTTATAGCCAGATCTAAGTTGATTTAGGGACGTTATTAGTCCCTAAACAAACTACCCGAAATAAATAAGGTCACCCTAATTTGGATTCCTGGACACTATGGTATTAAGGGAAACATGATAGCGGATGACTTAGCAAAAATGGAAGCCAGAGGTAGGTTTATTGGTCCAGTACAGATCGTCGGCCTCGACCAGAGTCTAATCAAAGAAGGGATTAGGCGATGGTCAGAGGAGATGACACATGGTTAACCAAAGCTAGGCTACTGGTGGAGATAGTGACAGGACACGGTAGACTAAAAGCACACAAGTGCAGAATAGGCTTAGCAACAGACTCTTTCTGTAAGTTCTACTACGAAGAAATTGAAATCACTGGGCATATACTAGCTACCCCGCTTTATCTTGGAAGAGGCAACTATTCTTTGGCGTACCCTTCTTGGAGGCTGAAGAGATAGGTGCAAGGTACTCCCCCAACATACTGTTTTTCTGGGAGGCGACTGGGCTGATTCATTAAGGTTGATAATAGTACACAAGGGACACCAAGGGATCACCCATGTGTCTGGAGATCTGCTTAAGCCCCAACTCCAAACAATAATAGTAATAATAATAATAATATGTCGTACATCGTCCATCGCTGGACTCCCAATACGAGATCGTTGATTTTTGTCATGTTATCCTCTGCGGCTGTTTTCGAGTAAACTGGACGTTGCTAATCAAAAACTGAAAGTCGCCATCGATGATGATGATGAAAATGATGATCGAATTACCAATCGATATTGATTTTTTTCTATTTTTTAAAAAATCGCAGATACACTCGCTCCATGCGCAGTCAAAGCAGAACTAAGTATCCAATTCGGTTGAAATTGTACGAGAATTCTACAAGAATTTTCTGCACGATTCTAAACAGTGCGATAGTGGTACCAGCGAGCGATAAGGCTAAGGCTAAGGTGCTTGTTGTACCTTCCTCGTAATTATGATAAAACATGTCATTGTATTTTTCATTTTTTCATTTTCGTAACAAGAATTATCACGCTATAATAAAATTACTTTTATTTCAAATTGTTTTTTAAATTAAAATTTAAGCCATTTTTATGGTTCTTTATATTAAGAAATCGTAAACGATTTCGTAAAAAATGTTTCCATGTATTATTTATTTACTACATATGATCTTGCTATACATTTCTCGCTATTTTTTCATATGTCTTCCACAAGGCTTATCATATTAGTGATATTCACGCAAGTAATAATTATATTAATTATTATTATAATTCTTAATTTTATCATAGTTATTTCGATTTTTTAGTTATTAATAACCTCGAAATGTCAGCAAAGTTCAATCTATTTTGATTAAGATAATTCAAACTATAGGTATCAAAAATATATTTTGAGACGCAATATCTGACGTTTAGAAATGGCTCGTAGGTATTTAAACAAGTTCAATGCTTCAAATTCTATAACAACAACCCTGGTAGAAAATAGATCATATTTGCGTGTTCTGGTTTGCGGTTCATTATTTTCAAAAGCAATTTTATTAGGACGTATAAGTAATTTCTTTAAATAATATGATTAATATAATAGTAACCTTGATATACATTTTTTTTTATTTTTTAACGTTTAAAGTTTTAAAAGATTTATTGCCTCAAAATGATATTAAGATACTATCATTTAAGTTGTAGATCTTGTAAGTCCATTAATAATCAGCTCAAATTTTTATACATAAGAAACGGTTAAAAAAAACGTTAACGACAATTTTGTTTGCAATAATAATATTTGTATATATATGTATATATATAAGTATCGCTAACATCACTAACAGATTCGTCAATAAATAAATAAAATTAAAAATATCGTCTATACCTATGTTTTGAGCTTTAAAACTTTAAAAATCCAAGCTTATTTTGATTTTTTTATTATTGATTTTTTTCAATTACAAATATATATGTACAAAACCCATTTATCTAATTTCTGTTTCATTTCTAACTGCAAAATCAAACGAAGAATATTATAAAAAAAGAGAAAGAATGAAACTGTAAAAATAGTTATCTATACTATGAGACAGTTATGCAAAACTCACATAAAACATTGAGTACAAACAATACGAAATTCGTTAGCATAATCCCGACAAACTTGAAAATTTTCCTCTTTGTAATGTCTTCTTAAAAATTTCCTTAGTTTTGTTGACCTTATTGATGAATCGTTGACCATAACATCATTGGTTGTATCACAGTTGCTAAGAGTTAAAGGATACACCACTAAAATCGTGAAAAAAAATTTTGATATCGACATCGGTTTTCCCGTTCGCAAGATAATCTCAACTAATCTTTAATCTTACCTAAACGTCGTACTTATAAACTCAACGAAGTCGTCCATGGAAGTGTTAGTGGAAGGAGCGTCATGCATACGGACGGTGCTGCTTAAAAATAAACTTTTAGAGGTGAACCGGAAATTTATCACGCCGTTATATGTAGGAAATATTAAAACTAAACTAATAAGCTAAACTATTAACACTATTTAACTATAGAGAAATTTTGTAGAATTAAAAATAATATGATAAAATAACTCCAAATTTGTAACAATTAATTATAATAAATAGTACATACTGAAGTAATATAAAAAAATGTATTGTAAACTGAGATAAATACAATATAACTGAAATAATTACTGAGATGAATACAAAACATTTTAATCTCAAAGTGATCAACTAGAAACATAAACATTATTATAGTTTATTTCATAGTTTATATATTTTTAGTTTATATATTCACAAAAAACTAAAGTACATATTATCGATTTTTACTGCAATTAAGAAACATTTGGGTAGTTAACTGAATACACTCCGGAATAGGATAATTTTAAGATTTCAATTTTGTATTGTTTATAAAATTTTTAGCATATATATACATGCATTAAATTATAAACAACGGACAATAGTTATAGCTATATTTTCTCCCACAATTATCGTTCCATTAAGCAATAAAATTAAAATTAAATTAGATAATTTTTAAAGTAAGACATGAATTCACATATTTTATTTTGTTCACATATGTTATATATACTTATTTTTAATATTTTTTCTTTAACCGGTTTATTTTCAGTACATTTTACATGCAAAAGTTCTTTACGGATTGGTTGAAAGTATTAGCAATTTTTTAATATCTGTTTAACTGCTTTTACGGTACATCTTTAGTTTCAAGCTTATACTTTTAAATAACTATTTATTTAGTTGAATTATCTTAATGATTTTTACGAACTGTGACTGCAAGAGTCATATCCTGTTAAATATTGATTCGGCATGAGTTGTCAACGAGGACTTACAACAGGACTTTTAAATCAATAAAGACTGCTCAGTAGAAAAATCGTCATATTGCGACGAAATTACGTCAAACATAGATAATTAATAAATGTAAAAAAATAAAGAAGATTGAAAGGTACATATTACAGAATCTGTAGAAAATAGAACAAGGTCTAACTTATTTAGCATTTAAAATAATCGCTTATTTGAACTTTATTTATTATTTAATCTTATGTTCAGTAAGTTATCTTATAGATTGTCTGCAAAGATTTATATTAACAATAATTATTACCAAAATGAATAAGATTAATTATATGATTTTTTATTTAAAATTTATTTAATGCTTGTAACTATATTAACCATACATACCTAATATATCACAAAATTATAATATAAATTTTTAGTAGTTTTAAATATTAGATTAGGCATAGTATTTCAATTTCTTTTCTGAGCATTTTTAAATAATTCATAATTTTATATTATATTATTATACAAAAACCTTTTGATATAACTGCTTCTGTTTTAATATTTTTTATAGTTGACCGTTGAATTAACTAATAATATTATTTAATATATCTTATAGCTATCAGTTTATATATATACAATTTTTTAAAGCTTAGAGCTAATTTGTTTACAGCTCAGCATGTATCTAACTTCATATATTTTTCGGTTTTGTTAAAATCAGTATATATAATGAGTTTGGCGAGAATATACGTCTAAATGAATGAATTAAATACTATTTACTTATTCTAAATTACATTAATATCCTTCAGTTGATTTAAATCACTTTAGTTTTCAAAATGTTTTAGAAAATTTGATAACATCAATATATTAAAAAATACACATACTTTATAAAATACTTAATAATAATTAAAAGCGCATTTTTTAAATAAAAATAGCCAATATTTTATAATCGACTAAAATTATTTTCAAGCATTTATTTTAATTGACTTTTCAAAAAAAATTGTTAACTAAACATGTCACAAAGCGAAAAATCAAGATTTTGAAAATATAAACGTAAAGTTTTTGAAAATGTGTAACGATTGAATTCAAGAGGTTTACTGGGTATATCGGAAAAGTGCTTTGATGATCCCTTTACTGAATAGTGTAGTAAGTTTGCAGGTATCACTATTTTACAACAAGGCTTACAAGGCAATTAATTAATTATGTAATTATAGCAATTTTGCGCCGCTGTGATGTTGCCGACGATACATAATATGGTTCATTTCGACAATAGCAGAAGTTTCTAGAAAAATGAGCGGACAGTGTTAAATCAAGCTTTTTTCATTTTTTTTATTAGAATAAAAATAAAATAATTTAAAATATTAAATGACTATATATATATTTTAAATTATTTTTATTCCATTACATTAGATAATTCAAAATAAATAAGTTTGATAATTTTGAAAGTAACACTTGATTTTATTAATTAAAGAATAATTACAATATAATAAAAAATATAAAAAGTTTTAAATTAAATTTGGGTTCTCCTTGAGCTGCATCGTAAATCACGTTATTGTTACAAATATTGAATAAATATTTTAAGGGTTTGGCCAAACATCTGCAGGTATTGCATCTTCTTAAAAACTTCAAACTTCATCTTGAATATGCAAATGATTTTCTATAATAGGTTGTTTCAATTTAAAAAAATATTTGTATTGAAGATTATAAGAACCCCTCGGTAATGTTAAGCCATGATTATTTACAAAGTAGTTTTGTAGTCCATTTAAACCATTAGGAATAATTTGTTTGCAAAAAAAATATTTTATTTTTATCAGGAAGATTTTGTTTTTAAGAAGTTTCGTCCGAAATTAAAAATGTGGTTTATTCAAGAAATTCCCTCATTCGTGAATTTTATAAGGTTAAGGATCAGGACTTATTAATTGAGAAATACTAATTTGTTGGTTTAAAATTACAACAAACATAATTACAAGTTTAAACAAATTTGGCAGATCTTGTTTAACGCAATATTGAGGTTTAAAATTTTTATCAATTAAATTTTCAATTGAAGCCAACATGGTTTAAATTTTCATTTTAAGTAATTTAGCGTTTACATAGGATAGCATACGATTCATTGGATTGTTTAAAATAAATCATTAATATAAATTATGAAGAATAGTACTTTTCAAATTGTTTCTTTTAGAATAGTGACATTAATTTTTAATTATTTACTTTCAACGCCATTAATTCTAAATTTTTAACATCTATGGTTAAAAATGTAAACAGTATCTTACATTCGAATATAATCGTCGATATCGTCTTTGCTTGTAGATACTGTTCCAGCAGACGAGCTCAACAGTTTCATAGAGCAAGAAAAAACAACGCATCAGATACAGAATTTACCAGCCCACCCCAGATCACATTTGTTAGTCAACTCTGATGCCGGGCAGCAAATTCAGCAAAAGCAATTGCAAACACAAAAGCCCGGTTATTTCACATCAATATTGTCATCACTACCGAATATTTCACTTTTGTCAATAACTGGAGACAGCTCTCGTCCATCAACAAGTCCAAGCACCGACCATACACCTGCGCAAGAACTACGGCAGCAGCAACTGTATGCGCATCCTAAAGAACCGCCTTGCTGCCAAGAACCAAATACCCTTAATGTTGGAATTACACAGCAGTCCCAGTTACCGCTTCAACCACCGCCAACTGTGCGATCTCAAAGTGGAGGTACACTAATATTTATAACATTTCGATTGCCATTTTATTTTTTTGAAATTTCATTTCTAAGGCACGAGGAAGATCTAATCCTTTTCTAGATCTGTAACAAAAAATACTTTTGTATAAAAATATTAAATTTTTATTGGTAAATGAAGCTAAAATTCATAGTCAAATGAGACCTACTATAAGCATGTAAGCTCATTAAACTATGACATATAAATTTTTTTAAATTTTACATCAGGCATAAATGTTTTTTAAAATCGATCAATAGATCATCTCATCTATTCTAATTGTCTTGTATTCGAATTGTATCTCTCTGACCTTGTCTACCTACTTCCTCGGTATTTATGTTAACTATTTCCAAGCCTTACTTTCTAGCCGCTAAGTCATCTACTGTAATTTAAATAGATTCCTTTAATAGCTTATTGTTATATTTCCTATATCATTACATAGACTCCAATTCGATGATTATAAGTCCACCTATTGCTTGTATCCTTTATAACATTTATAGGATAGGCTAATATGATTTTTTGACTAACAAAAAGCATACGGGAAGGTCTTGGTATGGGTTACATCAATTCATCAAGAAAAGTTATTAAATGTCTTTAATAATATTATTTATTAATATTTATGCTAATCATATGTGGTTTCACTCCTTTCGATGAAAGTTTAGAGTCGATTATGCGAAATATTTTGTAATAGGAAAAAGCATATGAGTAGGTGTTAGCATTGGATACAAGAATCCGTTATGAAAATTGGTGAAGTACCTTTCTGTAATATTTTTAATTGACATTTATGTTGCTGATATATAGTTTCACCTCTTTCGATCAATGCTTAGGGTGGGTTTCAAGGAATATTTGGAACACAAAAAACATACGAGTACAAGTCTCGCTATTGGCTAAAAGGTTCGCCGTCAAAACTTCTTGAGTATCTTTTTATAATATTGTTAATAAACAATTATGTTAAATCTATCCGTTGACTTTCCATTGGAATAAAGTTTCTAAACAGAAATGAAAATCCGTAAAGAGAAGTTAAAAAATGTTTTATTAACATTGTTAATTAATGATTATACTTATTAACCTTGAAGATTGTTGTTTAATATATTTTTCTGAATCTGTCACATCAAGTATGTATGTAGCTTTACCTAACCTTGTCTTGCAGATTCCTCGTATCTCTTCGTTTTATTTAGCTTCTTTTATTCCAACTTGACGAATATATTTTTTTCGATTTTTTCTGTTAGTCATCTCCCTCGCTAATAATTTTTCGCTAAATTACCTGGAACGAACATAAAATATTTTCTTTCCATTACATGCTCTAGATTATTATTTTCTTATTCAGTCGTAATTACTGTCTGCTTCTTTGAATTGGTTTCTCTTACGACTATTATTCTAAACTTATAATTTGTCTAAATACGAAGATGTTGTAATACAAAGATTTTTTTTGAAGCCAAATTAATTATACTAGGAATTTTTTTTGAGTATAGTATAAGTTTGTGGAACAATTTAAAAAAATTTATTATTTTATTATAAATATTTAAGAGTTTCTAAAAAAAGATTTAGTTGATACTTTTTAGATTAATTAATTTTAACTTTCAACAGGGACTTCATATCGATTGGGTAACCAGCGTCGTCTAAAATATGCTCCACCACCAGAGTTGACATCCTCAACACATAACGTGCATAATTATCAAGCCTCACTACCACAACCTATCATTCCAATATCCACAAGTTTTTTTAATCCAGGCTCACAAATATACAATTCAGAGAACTTACATTTAGATAACCAGAGTTCCAGTACGACATTGATTCCAAGTTGTATTTCCAATAGTTCCTTGAACGGCCATCCTGTGTGTACCTTTCCAACATCCTCTTCAAACACATATTTTTCTAGCCAGCCTACATTCAACCATCAGCCTGAAACGCTAGCTTCGCCAACTCAAGCTATTCCTTCAAGATTTTCCGAGCCTAATACGCCTCAAAATACCCCTGCTGAACATCCATTCTCTGGATTTAACGTACATCGAGATCAACAGACCACGCGGGATTACCATCCGTTACAAGCCTCCAAAGAGTTATTTGATTCCAGTTCAAATAAGACAATCACACCGATAACTGCAGTTCATGTTACTGAGAAACTCGAGAATTTAATATCCGAGCAAAATGACGATTCTCTCTCTGTTAAATCCGAATTATCAACAGAGGTCGCCACAATAACTGCGAATATAGCAGAGCCTACAAAGGAATTGAAATCTCAAGAACTCACGGAAATTAATTTTAATACGAGAAGCAACGCAGACGTTAACACTGAAAGCGAAACACTTAATGTCAGATTGCCGAAATATTCCGAAGACGCAGTGACTCATCTTCCCAAATGGCATAATACGTTGGAACCATTTGCGGCATCGCAACCAACAAATTTTTTCGTCAAATCACCAACTAAGAATCAAACTATACCTAATTTCAACAATCCATCTTTTGAAACCCAACAGTGTATTGTCAATTCCTTTGCCTCCAATCAGTCGACTTTAGAGACTGATTTCATTAACTATTCAAATAATCAAAACACAAATAGATTGGATGGTGAATGTTTAAAAAATTCGAAATTCATTGGTAATTCGAATTTAACGTCACAATCAACCTTGAAGTCGAATCTCACACAGGTAATTATCAAAGGAATATGATTTGCTTAATAAATGCTATCAAAATTATTTTCCATTTATATTATCCAATAACCGATTGTAACACTTTCAGCAACAATCGGTGGTTTCGCAGCCAGATTATAAATCAACGACTCAAATTGTACCGACCTTTTATAACCCTACGCAATTTTCAAATGTATCACAATCTTGTTTATTGACACCATCTATACATGTACTAGAACCCACGGACGATATCAATAGACTTCTTCATAGTAATAATAGTTCAAGTTGTCAATTATCAAAAGCTACTTTCAATGCCGTACCGGAATCAACAGGATCAGCAACTCTTAATCCTGAACAGATATCTATCTATCCTTCAATAAACCGAACACCACAAGAAATCGTTCCTCCTAGTTTGCAAAATTTAGTGAGTTTTGCAAATCGTTTTTGTCTTTCATAATTTTAGTATGCTAAGTAATACTTATAAATCGGCTCTTATTAAAAATTGAGTTAGTAATCTAACTTTTCTGTCAATTTATTAATAATTATGAATCATTTCTGATTACATATTTTTATTCGAGTTCATACAATTGTTTTAAACGTTTTAAAGAAGATTAGTTGATGCAGTACCACGTACTGATAAATAATATTGTTGTGGGAAATAAACAGAATGTTTTGTTTCAGGCCTCAAATTTTTCTGAAAAACCAATGCAGTACCGTTCAGTTTATCATCACTGGTTCTACCGCCGTGAGGTAGAAACAAAAACACAATGGCTTCCATTTTCCATGCATGATAGCCTAAACCTAGAGGATGTGCACAACTCGAACGAGATTAGTGCAGAAACAAAAGTAGCCACGGATGGTGGTAGATATGACGTTGAAATTTTAAGGTAAGAGGGTAATAATACAACTAATTATAAAAATTTAATTCAAATTTTTGGTTCAATATTATTTAAAAATTTAATAGTTATTTTATGTTTTTATTTATAGACGCCAACGTTCGCCTGTCTATTGGGCAGGTCCAGTTACAGAAGTTCGACGCTGTTCGTGGTTTTTTAAGAGTACTGCTGATTCGCGCTACACACCTTATGAAGAGAATGTTGCCACAAGGTTAGAGGAGGAATTCAAGCAGGCATGTTCATCTAACAATTGGAATCGTAGGGTTGACCTCAATAATGGCGAATATGTTATCTTCGACAGTTCTACTGTACAGACACATTACTTGCAAGCAACAGTACCGGAAGTGGCAGCTTCCTGGGGAAGCAATTCGGTATTGATTTTATTACCTTTATGTTTATGTTTAATGGTCGAATTTGTCGAAATACATTATGTCTAATTACGTGTAAAGGTATGTTTAGAATATGTTTATAACATTGTTACCAAATAAGGAAAAATACGTTATCAATAGTATAAATAATAATTATTCGTAAAAATTATTAATTGAATATTCATTGAAAAAGTCATAAATTACTTTATTTTTATTACTGCTGTAACTTATAATTATAGGCTAATAAACATATATGATTCATTTGAAATCCTGATTCTATTAGGGTTCAGAAGACAATGCGTATTCATCAAGCAGAACATGTGTCGTTAAACGCGGTATGGATGAGTTCAATATTGACGATGGCGAACCTGAAAAAGTTGATCATCTACTCTTTCTTGTGCATGGTATTGGTAGCGTTTGTGATCTTAAGTTTCGAACCGTCGAGGAAGTTGGTATGAAAATTATACACGCATGCAAACATTTCAATAATACGTTTTAATAATAATTATCGAACTTAATATTTAGGCTGTTTTAAAAGTATTATATTAAAATGCATTAACGATGCTTTTACTTTTGTAATGATTTTTTTTGAAATTTCAAAATAAATTAAAACTTGTTTTCACATAAATAATACTATATGTTCAATTATGTTCAATATTATGTAAAATTTGTTTTATATATATATTATACATTATTTGTTATATATATTTGTTAACAGTGGATGATTTACGAACCATATCTTTGCGGTTGATACAATCTCATTATCGTACGTCGAATGAACAAGGTATCGTGAACCGCATCGAGGTGCTACCTATATCATGGCACGCTGCTCTACACTCGGATATTGATAAAAAGCTTCAAATGATCACCTTAGAAAATATTCCAAAAATGCGTCATTTTACGAACGACACTCTTCTTGATATTCTGTTTTACACAAGTCCTATTTACTGCGAAACAATTATGAAGACAGTGGGTGGTGAACTGAATCGTTTGTATACACTTTTCAATGAGAGAAATCCAAATTTTCAAGGCAATGTATATCTTGGCGGCCATTCGCTTGGAAGTTTAATTTTGTTTGACCTACTTTGTCATCAAAAACCACCAAAACAAGAGCCCAAAGCAAAACCAGGTGATCAATCCGAAGATAGTGAACAGGCGAATGTGAGTGCATTTTCATTTTAGAGTTCTATTTTCACACTCAATTTTAACGAAAAATTTAGAATTAAAATAATTTTCTTACTGTAGATATTTAATCTTGCAATGATTAAAATTAATAACCTTTAAATGCACAATTATTCTTATAAAAAATGTTCGTGCTACTTATTGTTAGCAAAGCTAGTATAAAAATTTAATTAAATACTAGTAATATTCTATTAATTTGCAGAAATCGGATCAAGATATGCCATCTGTAGATCAATCTATAATTAGCCCAGTCCTAAAGCGAAAGCTAAGTAAAAAAGTGAGCTATATGATGGGAACAGCTGGTACAGGACAACCATTTATTAACTATCCGCAACTTGCATTTCAACCAAATGCCTTCTTCGCTCTTGGTAGTCCGATTGGTATGTTTGTTACGGTTCGTGGTATCGACAATCTCGGTGAAGACTTTACCTTACCAACGTGTCCTGCTTTCTTTAACATATTCCATCCATTCGATCCTGTAGCTTACAGGGTAGAGTCACTTATAAATTCTGAAGCACACAAATATCGACCTATGCTGATTCCCCACCATAAAGGAAGGAAGAGAATGCACTTAGGTAGGAATCATATTGGTATATACTACTATTACTTTAAAAGTGAACTATTATAAATAAAAAATGTTTAATAAATATGAAGTGAATAAAAATTTGTGTATTATTCCAACTTTTTCCAGAAATAGTTAAGCATGAAATATTATTAAGTTAATCAGTTAGATTGCAAAAATCGTTGAAAAAATAAATTAGTTTTTCTCGTAAAATCAAATAATTACAAATTTGAATAAAAATTACATTACATATAGATTAGATTGCAATGTTATTGGCCATGATTCTTTAAATAAGGGAACTTACAATAGACATTAATAAATTTGTATCTTAGTAATTAATTCAAATAAAGCAACAAGTGAATTTGGAATTTTTTTCTGATAAAAATGATTTTGAACTTGCAGAGTTGAAGGAAACAATGGCAAGAGTAGGAGCAGATTTAAAACAAAAATTGATTGAATCTGTACGAAGCACTTGGAATTCTATGTATCAAATGGCAATGTTTCATAAACAAGATAATCAACAAAGCCTTGAGCAGGAAATAGAGAAAGTTGTAGAGGAACAAATGAGTACTCCGCCTATCGATCACCTGCAGTCAACAAGTACAGAAATTGATATAGACTTCAATGTTGGAAGACTCAATGGAGGTAGACGAGTTGATTATGTCTTACAAGAAGCTCCGTTTGAGTGTATAAATAAATACGTTTTTGCACTCCAAAGTCATGTTTGTTATTGGTAAGTATTTTACAAATGTGTTATTTTGTTATAAAAATATTTGAATGTGCGTTCAAATATGATATACGTAGATAAAATATGGAAACTCACGCGCAACTAGGAGCGATTAAAAATTAGCAAAAAATTGTGATCGCGGCCAAAAATTCATGCTCACGATGTAGCCAATGAGTCCAAGAGAATTAATCAACGAAGTGTAACTTGGCGAGTTATTCAGTGCCTAGTGCAGGGTAAGGGGCCTAGCTCCTATCAGCCTTAGTCACTTATCGATACTTCTGTTTCAAGCCCCGAAGATCAAATAACAAGTAAAATATTAAGAAGTCCGGCCCTGAGCCGGCGCTCGGTGAGTTTTGCTTTAATTTTGCTGCGATTTTTCTCACCTTGTTGTGCTATCCGGCAAACTCACTCATTTGTCAAATGCCGGCTCCAGGTCGGACTTGTTAATACTGTACTTGTTATGTGAACTTCGAGGCATCGGGGGAGGAGCGTCGATAGGTCGAGCGCTTAACTCCCGCGGCTCCCGAACACTTCATTTCCCTCGCATTGACTGTAGCGTCAACTGTGCTTTTGCTCCTCGTTGTTATGTAATCGAGGAATCGGCTACAAGGCTTATAGGAGAAGCTAGGCCTCGTTCGTCATATTTTTGTTAATTTTTAATGGCCCGTAGCTCCGCGAGCAAGTATCCCACAGTTTCGTGCTAGAACTAAAGTCTGATCTCAGCTATCGCGCCATACAGCTGGACACAAGGAATTAGTGAACATACTTATTGCATGGTGAATATTCGTTAACATTCTAAATAAATTCATAAATTAAATAATAGATTTTTTGTTTTATTATTTAATATTTATTCAAAAGATATTTACTATTTAAAACATTATTCATACTAGATATTTAATTTTTTCATATAATAAATGTAACTAATTAAAAAAATGTTATATTATCAGGGACTCAGAAGATACAATACTTCTGATTTTGAAAGAAATATATGGATCTATGGGTATTCAAACTGATGCTCAATTGCCACCACAAACTTTAACTATTGAGCGCGTCTCAACTCCATCTAATTCATCGTATTCTGGTAACGATAACGATGAATGCTGGCTTTCCTCTGAAATATTAAAATCAAAAAATGAAGTTATAGCTTCTATAAGAGAGGAAACGAAACTTTAAAATGTGTCAAGAAGTTTGCAATGAAGAATAATATAATTATAAAAATAAGTGATTTTTTCTTAATATTAATACCCAGGTAAGGAAGATTGAAATTTGAATACCCATAAAAATGAAGTCATAATCTGTAGTCATAATTTAAAAAGTTTACAAAATATTGTACACAACGAATTACTTTAAAACATTTGCAATCTTGTCACAGAAATAAAATGTATGTTATCCTAGTAATTTAAGTCTTTTACGCAAATTAATATTATGATCTTATATCTAGATTTGGAGAAGTATTAGATATAGCATGACAATTTTATTTGTGAAATACCTTGACATATTGCCGAATTAGTTAATTAGTTATAATGATACCGCTAACAATTTTTAGTTAAATATCTGTATCGACTTCTTTCCTTCAATGAAAAACAATAAGCTGCAAATAATTTAATCTTATAAGCAGTAAAGGCGGCAACCAGCAATATTTTCTTTCATTTATAAAAATTTTAGTGTAATATGTTTATAATTCTTAATTTGGCGTGAAAATTGGATTCGTGATAAGATAAATATTTTTTCCAGCAATCGTTTAAAGAATTCACTTATAATCGTAAATACTTCCAATTATTATCTTTGCTAAATGTAATAGACTCCCATTAAAAAAATTATTCATTCATCTATCACAATAAGTAATTTTTAAATTTTATTAACTGCCCAATAATACTTCACATCTAAATATTAGATTTTAATCTTAGATTATATTAGCAAAATTATATATTTTTGAAGGCAAAAATGAATTTTTAATGTAAGAAAAAGTATAGTAATTGTGTAAATTTTATATCAGTTGTTCGAACTTTTGGTAGAATTTTATTAGTGTAAAGTCAAATCTAGTCTTAAAATGCAATAATTCTTATCTTTTTTATTTTTTGCAAATGTGAAAGATATTTACGTCATATTTATTACATAAATTAGTTCAGTATTAATTGTAAAGCATTTCAAAGCAAATTTTATGAAAATAACTGATGAATGTTATAATATCAAGTGAATCTACATTTAGAAGATTGAATATTTCTTGCATGAGGAAGGCGAATTAATATTTATATGAGTAAAATTTTGTTATTTGTTAATTTGGGTATTATGTTTAATAAAAAATTATTTATAGTTATATAATTATAAAAACTAAAATTAGTTTGTATGGAATGATCGAATTCAATAAATTTTTGGAATTCGATAATATATTTACAAAGTATTTCATGAATTACGTTTATGGATTGTGCGATCTAGAATTATACTGTTATAATGAATGTCGCCTGTACTTTTTTTCATTATTGTTGACAAATTTTTTATTTTTAAAAAACTTAATATGTTTTTGGGGAACTTATTAAATATAAGTAATTTTATAAATCAATCGATTGAATTTGTTTAAATAACTTAAAATATTTAGTTTCGTTTATCTTTATAAACATTTATATTTATCATATACAAATTAAATTATTGAAGATAGATAGGACAATGTACCATATGTTTGTGAATGTGGATAAAAGTGTATAAAATAAAATTGAATTATTACATAAAAATTCATAAAAGACTGTAAATTACCCAGTCTTATTTAGAATTTTGTTCAGAAACTTCGACTCTGCTGTATGATTCTGGCGATAAAATGTTATATTCTTATACGGTAATTTTTTGATTTTTATTTTTACGGAAAACCTGTATAAAGATAAATTTGTAAGTGTAAAGTACAGAATATACTATTATTAATTATGTATTGTTGTATATTCCATTTGTTTTCCTTTTGGTTTTGATTCTACTTCCTGTATAAATAATTTGAATGTAGTTAGATTTAATTTTAAATGCAAGAAATTCTATAGAAAATTTTTGTTCTAATTAACTCCAATGATTTTAAGTGTAAGTTTACAACAGTTTTCAAGGTGTTTTTAATCAATCCTGTTTCTTTTGGAGCGCGTATAATTCAAGAAATTCCTATAAATCAAGACAGGAGATGCTTATTACAGTTTTTCAGTTCAAGCTATATACGAGGGTGTGTTAGGAAACCCGTGTACAAATGAAAACTACTTAATTTTTTAAGACCGATCGTTTTTATTTTTCAATATAATCTTTCTTTAGCCTAATAAACTTTGTCCAACAATGCTCTAGTTTGTTGATCCCTTCCGAATAATACGATTTGTTCAAGTCTGTAAAATAGGTATTCGTTTCTGCAATCACTTCCTCATTTGAATAAAATCTTTTTCCCGCAGGCCATTTCTTGGTATTGGAAAACAAGTAATAGTCGGAAGAAGCCAAATTTGGAGAATAGGGGGGATGTGAAATAAGTTAGAACAGTTTTGGAGCTACAATTGCTGAGATATGAGCTAGTGCATTATCGTGATGGCAAAAGACTTTTATGGGCCAATCGTAGAGGTTTTTCTTGCAGCTCGGTTTGCAAGCGGTCTAATAACGATAAATAATATGCCCCTGTAATAATTTTACCTTTCTTCATATAATTAATGAAGATTACTCCTGACGAATCCCAAAAAACAATTGCCACAAACTTCCCGGCCGAAGAAACAGTCGTTCCTTTTTTGGTTGCGGATTCTTCTTTGTGAATCCACTGTTTGGATTGCTCTTTGGTTTCAAAAGTGTAGCCGTGTATCGATGTTTCATTAACAGTCACGAAATTACGTTTAAAGTTCAGCGAATTCCGCTGCAGCAGCTGCAAGCCGTCCATATAACACCTCACACGATGTCGTTTCGAAATCCATCTTGCAAATAACTTTTTCATGCTCAAATATTGGTGCAAAATACATTGCAATATCAAATCACAGATGTGCAGTTTTGCTATAAATTGTAAATACATATTGCTTATATTTTCCTTATTATCCATCAGTCGAGTCACACATGTACATACATTAACACAATGAATACAAGTATGGTTATTTGTACATATGCTAAATGATATAAAATGTTTTACATGCATACAATATTCAATCATGCCAAACATGCAATTTAGAGCGTACACTTCAACCGACAGTGAGAAGTAAGAATACTTTTGACATTGCATAGTCACAAATAGATCCCTTTCCCTCAAATGCTCCATTACCAGTCGCTTGAAGGAGAAAAGAGATGCCATATTTCTTATTTTAGATTGTAGGCTGTTTAATAGATTCGTACCTTGAACCGAAAGTTTCATGCCAGTCTCAGTGCGCATCCGTAAAACTAGTTCTTTTGGGTCACCACTAACAAAATAACTGAGAGTACCGGAAGAGAAGAGATCAGTGAGGTACTGTGGCTTATGCAGCCATAAGATCTTGTAGATCTGTAAATACGAGGTGTGTTCAAAAAGTAACAAGAATTTTTAAATTTCGCGGGTTTGGAGAGTCCGCCTGTATAAAAATTTTTTTTATTATATTGGTACACATGCCGCTGAAGTACGATAAAATTTTCAGCAATATTCATTGCTTACTTTTTAAGTGGCAGCCGCTAACGTAGACGTGAATGAGAAAGAGAGGGATAGATAGATAATTTATTCGTAAAGTTTTACAAAATATATCGCACAATAAAGTAAAAAATACTTAGTCAACAAGTATACTTCAAATTACACAAATAAATCACGTTTTTCTTATTATCTATTAGTCAAGTCAGAATCATACCACATACATAGAATGAGTCAAATGTAAGTATGTACAGTAAAGGAATTGAAAGATGAGATTCTATCATATGCATATACTCATAATACATACATAAAACAGAATTTAGGGCGCAAATGAAAAACCCGACAGTTAGAACGTCTGATTGGAATTATTCGAATTATTCCATAGTTGCAATGTTCCATCCCTTCAAATGCTCCATCACTAGCTGCCTGGAGTGACAAAGGGAGGACGCATTTCTTATGCAGAATGGCAAGGTGTTTCACAGATGAGCACCTTCTAGAGAAAATGATTTAATTCCCGTCTCAGTGCGCGTTCGCGGAATAGAAATTTCTTTAGGGTCACCCGTGACAAGTCGATGAGGTATGTTAGAAGAGAATAGATTAGTGAGGTACTTCGGCTTATGCAGCAGTAATATCTTGTAGATCTGTGTGTCAATAAAATATTCCCTCTAACTATTTAATTCCATCGAAACCATCTATGGTTGAAGGGAGTGAGATGATCGTCTCACCTAGCGCTCATCATATATTGCAGACAAGAGTTCTGTGAGCGTTGTAGCCTCGCCCTTAACTCTAAAGACGCATCCAAATAAACAATAGAGCAGTAATTAAAAGGAGGAAAATTCAGAGACAACACTAGCTTAGCCTGGGGAGTTTAAGGAAAGACCTAAGTCGTTAATATAAGGTTGGCAAATATCTCTCTTTCACATTTTTGCTCTGTATTTAATGCTTTGTAAAAAGTGTTATAGTGATCAGATTTAGCTTAAATATGCGCCGTTTTATTCGATAATCTGTTTCTATCTAGACGGCAACTTCATTATACCCCCCTCGTAGAAGCCCCCCTTCTTATTTGCGAAGAACTCGGACAGCCACTTTTCGCAAGCCTCTTTTGAGTTCAACTTTACATCACCAAGGGCGTTCGCCATGAACAGGAATAGGTGGTAATCATTTAGCGCTATATCCGGGCTATATGGTGGATGCGATAAAACCTCCCATCCGAGCTCCCGTAGCTTCTGAAGAGTCATCGACGAAGTGTGTGTGGTCTGGCGTTGTCTTGGTGAAACACAAACCCTTCCTGTTGGCCAATGCTGGACGTTTCTGATCGACCACCTGCTTCATGCGGTCCAGTTGTTCGCATTATAAGGTAGAATTAAGCGTCTGGCCATATGGGAGCAGCTTATAGTGGATGATTCCCATCCAATCCCACCAAACACACAGCAAAACCTTCCTGGCCGTCAATCCCAGCTTGGCCATTGTTTGGGACAATCCATCGGCCTTCGACCACGACCGTTTTCGGATGTGATCCATTTTTCGTCGCCAGTCGCCATACGCTTCAAAAATGGGTCGAGTTCGTTCCGTTTCAACAACATACCGTAGGCGTTGATTCGGTCCAGAAGGTTTTTTTGCGTCAAATCATGCGACACCCAAACATCAAGTTTTTTTTTTTCTTCAGCCTTCTGCAGACAGTTTAAAATGGTTTGGTGACTGATTTTCATCTTCTGAGCGATGCCACGAGATGCCATGTGCCGGTCTAAATCGATTTTTTCCATGATTTAATCGGTATTTATCGTCACAGATCTTCCACCAGCTGGCTTATCCATGGTGTCGTTTTCACCGTCTCTAAATCATCGAAACCATTCCTCCGCGGTTCGAAGTGATAGAGTACCATCCGCCAAAACACCATTAATCTCACGGAACGTTTCTGTAGCGGATTTGCTTTTAACGAAGGAAAACTTTAAAATAGCACGAATTTCGGCGCTAGTGAACTCCATGTTTACACGTCTATAACTGTTGAATGCAATATTCAAACTAATCATGCATAGCGTCGTTTTGTAGGTTATATCAAGACCTTTCAAAGTTTTAAAATTGCACTTTGTATTTTTATCCAAATTATAGATTAGTGGTTGATAGTCCTCATACTGAATAGTTCGAAGCAAGTTAATTTAATTGAAATTTATTAATAATTAATAACAACAATAATAGAACACTTAAGGAATTAAATAATACATTTTTGAAAGGAAAAGATAGAATTTTAATTTAATACGAATCTTTTTTTTATTAAAATTGAATTTAGTTAGAAGTAAAACGAGTCGCAACGATGTTTTTGGTTTGTTTATCTTGGAACATCTACGTTTGTTTAATTCGATATTATTAGTTATTATTATTAAGTGCTCATATCGATGAGACTTATTGAACCAATTATCTGAATAATTATCTGAATCTTAGTTTTAAACTCAATATTTTTTTATTTTTTATAAGCGAACTGACAGATCAGTTTTATTATTGTAACATTATTCTACAGTTTTTACACCTTATCACAGTATTTTCAACGACATAGTTTAATGTTCTAATTTATTTCAATCATCAAACTCACAGTAACATAATTCGTACATGTACAGAAGTGTACTTAGCTGACATATAAAATTTTAATTAATAAATTTGAAAAGCTAAAAATACCAAACTATTTTTAAATAAATACTTGTTTATTAAATATGTAATAAAATTTTAATAAGGACAATATTCGAAACATGAACATTATGATAATATCTAACTAGAGTTAAAATTGTCGAAATTACAAATTGTACCCAATTTAGTAAGGTCGTTGTAATGAAGCGAGTTATACTCGTAGGTAGCTACCCTTAAGTTATAAGACCCTTTAAAGTGAAATTTCCCGCCCCCCACACTTTCAGTTATTTTTTCATTGATCTTTAAGTCAACGAGGCTCATTCGAATCGTAGCTCATAACCTCTATCAGGTGGCCATGCATTTATACAGAGGACTTACGAGGTGTGTTCAAAAAATAACGAGAATTTTTGTTTTATGAACAAAATATTTATTTATTCATGAATATCTATTTTGTCCCCTTCAAAGTAATCCCCCTCGGATATAATACACTTCTGCCAACGCTTTTTCCAATCCTCGAAACACTTTTGAAACTCGATCTTTGTAATAGCTTTTAGCTCTTTTAGCGATTCGCTTTTAATGTCATCTATGCTTGCAAAACGATGGCCTTTTAATGTTCTCTTTATTTTTGGAAATAAAAAAGTCACATGGAGCCATATCTGGCGAATATGGAGGCTGAGGCATCGTTACAGTTTTGTTTTTGGCCAAAAAGTTCACGAACAAGCAATGAAGTGTGAGCAGGTGCATTATCGTGGTGCAAAAGCCATGAATTGTTTTGCCACAAATCCGGGCGTTTTTTTCGGATTGCTTCACGCAAACAGCGTTGAAATTGTAGGTAGAACTCCTTATTGATTGTTTGACCTTGTGGCAAGAATTCATGATGCACTATGCCATTAAATTATCACGTTTTCATCGGTTATTGATGTGCTTGGGCGTCCGGGTCGTTCGTCATCTTCAACATTTTCGCGGCTATCTTGGAAACGCTTATACTACTCGTAAATCCTTGCTTTACACATAGCAGACTCACCATATGCCTTTGTTAACATTTTACAAACTTCACTACACTCTATTTCATTTTTTACGCAAAATTGAATACATATTCTTTGATCCATTTTTTTCACAAACGAAAATCGCCGAGCTCGAAAAAAACACGTCTACGTTAGCGGCTGCCACTTAAAAAGTAAGCAATCAATATTGCTGAAAATTTTATCGTACTTCAGGGGCATGTGTACCAATATAATAAAAAAAAATTTTATACAGGTGGACTCTCCAAACCCGCGAAATTTAAAAATTCTCGTTACTTTTTGAACACACCTCGTATACAAACATCATCTCAAGTCAGGACCTTAAAAGTGTATTATTTTTTATTTTCCCAAGAAACAGTAGAAAATCATTATTTTCGAGGTACCAGCAAACGACTCATCCGAACCCGATCAAAATACTAACTTATCCAACCTGATAAAAGAACACAGGTTTGCCTCTAACCCAATAATACCTGAATATGCTAGTTTCGAAGTCACTCATCTATCTGATGATGAAAACATAAATCCCTCAGTCGATCCCGCAGTAAGGAAGACTTTAGAAAAGCTAGATCCTTACGGAACAAAAGAATTTACTGATAAAACTCTATCTGTAAAAATAGAGGCTTTTGTAGAAAAAGCGAATCTTGAGATTTAAAGCGTATCCAAGAGCAGGAAACCTCCAGCCCCTAATGAGAGTGAAGACGACGCAGATAGCGAAAGTGAAGAAGCCGTCTCTATAACACCCATATAAGACGAAGTAAACATCACGTCACTTTATTCTGACCAGTGACCTACTTTAAGATCACAAATATTGCACTGAGAATCAGCCTGAGGCTACCGAGTTACTGTACTCGGAAGCGGCTGGGTTCATCTTCAATGAAAGAGTGACGTCATCACTTTCAACACGGGGACCTAGCTCAGCAATATCATTCAAGCATGTTCAGTTGGCGCCAATATCAATGCCAAGATTCACTGGCCCACATTCGCAGTGGCTCACCTTTAGAGTTCTGTTCAGATCGTTAATTCACGAGGATTTATCTCTGACTGCAGTGTAGAAGCTGCATTATTTGAAGTTGGCTGATAAAGGAGAGGCACAGCCTGCCTTGGCGAGTATTCCAACTACAAGAGCCAACCATTTGGTAGCCTGGAATCTTCTGTGCTCGCGCTACGTAATCCTCGGATTTTTATCCGTTGTTACATGAAGGCGTTGATGGGCATGTAACCACCGCCATGTGACAGTGCAGGATACCATCAGGATCCACTCAGAGGGTATTGCAGTACTGAATCAATAAGTCGACCAGTGGGATACGCGGATCCTCTTTTGTGCCACACGAGTGATAGATTTGAAAACATCGAATTTGGGAAGCTCTCGCCAACAGTATTTGTGTTTCCCCATTTTATGATAACCTCTGCTCATTTCTCGGATCTATTACGAAGTTGCTCCGACCCCTTGATGATGATGAGAGTCCATAATCGTTTTAATCCAAGAGAGAATACCTATTGCGGCCCCCTCAAGTGCTCACGCTTTAAACATTGACAGATACGTGTGCGGCATGTTCGAGAACCCATAGGCTGAGTCCTTGTTCGGTATTCACTGAGTATACCGTTCCAGAATGTCGGCGTCTTACTATGCGAAAGAATCTATGGTAGAATTGTCGTCAGAGAGGACATTAGGTCGCGAAATGCTCCAATCCAGATCGTTGTTGAGAATGTCGTGCACATCATTCCCGACTGCACGAGTCTAGGTAGAAACGATCCAGACCAGAGACAAGCCATAGCCGAACCGCATCACCCCCAAAACGATGCCGAACTCCAGCGGCCACCGCCGATGAAGCATTGCGCGAGAGCAGAAGTCAATGCCTTTCGGCGCTGGCAATCACAACCATAAGCTCAGAAGCCAAGAATGGGAGCCTAATTTGTGCGACGACCTTGATCGATTCAGGATCCGAGGTCAATCTCGTTACATCTCGTGTTATACAAAGGTTTGACTTATTCGAGCAGGATGTGGATCGGATGCCTTTCAGCTTCATCATTGAAGCAGCGCCCGTGAGCACTAAAAGAATTACGCATATGGATAGCATAACCTTGGCCCAAGGCCACTGAATAGGACCATCGTCAAGGATTAGAACGCGCGGACGCCAGAGCCAATCATCAGGAACGGATTGATCTAAGACGCCCTGAGGAGGTCTGGTTTGATAACGCAACAACCATGCATGGAGCCGATGTCGACCGGAAGCCCTCTTTCGAGAGGCAGCACTGGGCATAAGTTTCGTTGAGACTTTATTATTCAATGACGCCACACTTTGGAGGCTTGTGGGAGGCAGTGATAAAATTCATGAAGGCGCATAATAGGCATGTGCTCGATACGCCAGCTCTCACGTTTGAGAAGATGATGACATTTGCAGTCCAAGTAGAAGCGTGTCTGATTATTTGCTCCTTGACGCCGCTGACCACCTCAATCGAAAATATAGACTGCCATGAACTTAAACTCGGACGATCCCGCCGGTATTCCATAAGATATCAATCATCTGACGTAGTGAAAATTGGTGTCCGAGCTCCTGTGTCAGTTCTGGTCTCGATGGTCTTACAGAAGCCATCTTATTAAAAAAAACTATTTAAACCACTCGTCAATCACTCTAAAACAAAGACCTAAATTACCTAAAATAGTCTTATTGAAAACCGCTAGTATTTCATTGTTAACAAATTTAAAAAATTAACTTATTTACAGATTATTTAAACAAATCATAACCAATATCCTAAGATCGGAAGACCAGAATCACACCAGGATCCATGTGATCATTCTGGAAGTCGTTAGTCAAGAAAAAGTGTATTCAGATTTTTGAGAAATAGGACCTCTAGCGTACATTGATTTTATCAGACAAGCACCTACTTCTGGCAGTTGTATGGCGATTATCAGATATTTTTTTGGTCGGTATACTCGAGAAGCATATCAAAAACAGACCAAATGTAAATATAGTGAATGCCCGCAAACTACCAAAAGGCTATATAGGACCAATCAGCAAGAGGGTGAAGCATGAAGCCTATTGCCATATGGTTGCAAAAGCAACTTTTATAAATCACATAATCGCGTGCAAGTTAACCAGAAAATATGAAACCTCAACACATGACCAGCAGTGATTACATTCTTTATGTAATAAAAAGGTAAAGACCAGTTAATAAGCCATTTAGAGCCTTGCAGGAGATCTTTCGGTTATGTAATCCCAAGACCAAAATGGGAGGAAAAAATGTGTTTATAAAGCACAAGTGAGTTAAATCACGAAAATGACGATGAGCTAAGGACCAGCATAGATGAAAGTTATACGTCATTTAAGATATGTTTAATGGAGCTAGACAAGAAATCGAAACGCTTGTGGCTCCCTTACATAAATTAGTTAAGATGTACGCGTAAATATAAGAATAAATAAAAAATATTGTTAAGGCTGCGAGACACTTGACGCCAACACAATTTCAATAAGACAAAGTATCACGAATTTTTTTAAATTCGTTAGTTTTTTTTTAATTTCAGACTGATAGCAAATTTATTGATAGAAATATGGCTAAGAAAGATTCTGCAAATAATTAAACCTATTTAAATAAAAATTATAAATATTATTCCTGAAAAAGAGCATATTAACTAATGAAAAAAATTGTTAAATAATTTAAATATGAGCAATAAAATTTTAAATTTCGCCATGGAAATTTTCCAAAAGTAGATACTTATCAATTATCACTGCTATTGTTAGATTATTTTCTTGTATCCACTTTTTTTATTGTTTAATGTTTTACACATTGCATATTGTCGTAATATCAGTACTTTATTAAGAAAGGAGTAGGAGATAACGCAACACGATGCCTTCGTTCTAATAAACAAACAAACTTGGTTTCAAATCAAAATGGCCTTGTTTGGCTGATATTTATAAAATATTAAAGCATATTAAAAAATAACTTATAACTTATCAAATTTAAAATAATTTAGATAGTTCATTATGTCCTTAATGTACCATTTTAAAAATCTGTAGAATGTCCCCACCGCGTTAGCTGCATGGATTAAGATGTATGTCCTACTGTAATTAAAACAATTTTTAAATGTATTCAATTAAATTATATTAATAACCATTGTGTTGAATTGTAATGAAATCGACAATGAAATTTAATAAGAAGTTTGCAGTTGAATATACTGATTAGATTTGGTATAAATACAATTTAGCGTTTAAAAGAATGGTTAAGAGTTTACGATAATGATACCCTCATGCTGTTAAAGACAGGTTGACCAACAATTCTTCACTCCCTGTGACTCTTATTGTACCCCTCTGCCTCTTCTGTGCATAGCGGCGCCACAGATACAGTATACCATATGGTAGACACCTGCAGTCAGTCAGAAGACTCGAATGGTAATTGTGTGAATCACGCACGATCACCACATGGGGTTGCAGTATGGTTGACCGTAGGTGTGTATCAAACAGTACACTGTTTGTAAGTGACGCCGTGCGGAGAAGAGACGAAGAGCTTCAATAAGAGTCACAGAAGTATAATGATGGAGGAAAGCTAGTCGGTTCACCTCTCTTTTACACCGTGGACTCCCTTCCAACCTTGATAGAGACGCAATTACATAACAAAGGTTATGCGTAAACATTTTTAAATGTTAAAAAATAAAGAAAATTTAATTAATAAATTAAGTATTATAACGGGCACACGGCGCCGGGCCAAAGGTCAACGCGAGCCGTGCCAGCAGGCTCAGCGAGTAAACAAAGAGAAGAGGGCACGAAAAATCGGAAAAGTTACTCACCTCTTGGCGCCCAAAAAAATGTCGCTCGATTTCTCACCGTACAGAGATTGCGTAGATGGCGTGCGCGCAGTTTTATAGTGGAGTGGTGCTGCACTAGAACTCTGGTGGAGATTGCGAAACGTCGACTATACAGGCAAATTTGCACCGTAGAAGGCATTTAAGCACAGGAGAGCAGCATTCCCGAGAAGAAAGGAAGCCGTTCGACCGCGCTAACGCACGAGATAGACGCGATATATCATGATATTATAAAAGGAGTGATGCGGAGAGCACCACTTATATTGATAAGCAGTGTACGCGTGGTGCAAGCAGGCGGAAGCAACAACCGACGGACGGAAAGGAGGTGGCACGTCCTCTCTCTTGTATCCTGAACTACGCGTTCCTCCTCGTCGTTTAGAGAGGATTCGGTTGCCTATCCCACCCCATGGAACTGATACTCCGTATTATTCATTTTGAGTAGTTATGCCTAACTCCACCATTGTTGAATTATGATGCATGTACATATACTTACGGTCTTTCGTGTTTCTACCAAATCGGCTTTTTTGATTCTTAGAATAGGACATGTACCTTTGCTTCATTTACGAATTTAAATAAAAGAGGAAAAACAGAGCAGAAATGAGCAAAAGAATAACCGATGTATTTCATCTTCATCAATTGAATCTAATTTTATCTATTATCGAAATTCAATATATTACTAACAAAAATTTGAATAAGTATAATTTATTCCAACGAATTTTTCCAGCATATAAGCTGCTGGACAGCGTGGAGAACGCGTTGGAAATTTATCAGATTAAAGTATGCGCATAAAACCACTGAAAAATTAGTCGTATATCATTGCTTTATAACGGCTAAATGTCGGCTTATAAGCAGCGTAAGTAAGCCGCAATATTGTTCGAGATGCGCTGTTATCTGGGACCCTTTAACACGGGCTGTGTCTGTCTACTTACAAATTTATAAAAAGGAAGTAGTAACAGGACAATCAGTTTTATTAGATATGTATAATATTCTACCACTGATTTTTAACTTTTTTAAGTTAATTTTAGAATATATTGTAACGGGCGCCATGCGTTGGGCCCGTCAACACACGGATTATCTTCAATATCACAAGCAAAAATCACTCCGTAATTGCAACTGCGAAAACCATTCTGTAGCAGCGTACTTATATTTATAGGCCGCAACTCGTCAAATGGGATTAAACCCTTTACGATTTCCAAGAATTTCTACAAATCCTTATTACGTTTGTAAACTTCTTTTAAGGAAATATCTAATTGTTCGCTTATAATATAATTAAATATACGTATAGTTTAATGTACTAAATATATATTATTAAAATTTTCATACAAAATCATAAACTATAATTATAATAAAAAGAATAAGATGTATTAAAACAACACTTTTTGTTTCCAATAATTATTTTCAAAGTATTTTATTAAAATTTATAACATAATATTTTATTTAAAATAATGTAGAAGAGATCAAAATTAGTTAATTAATTATGCAGGTTATGTTAAAAACAAATAATTTAATTATTCTCGTGTATTAAAAATATATTCGAAGATCAATATTATAGTACTATTTAAAATTCGAGAAAATAATATGAATAGCCAATAGCTTTGCAGCAAAATAACGATTCTAGCAACATCTACAATTGACAAAACTCCGGATTATTTGCCACTCATTTAACGTTGAGTCGACGCACCCTGATTACGGCTGGGGATGAGCTCCACAGGCCTAATATTTTCAAAAAGTTTTTGTTCAAAATCTTTTTTTTTATTATCATTTATATTTTTTAAATAATTTTTATTATTAATTTAAATTAATTTTTAAAATCTTATAATATATTTTTAACAGAGTAATTTGTTTAGTTCACTCAAATTTACTCTTAATTTATACTTTTATCTATTGTCTTCTTTTTAGCTGATAACGGGCGCTAAACGATGGGCCCGTCAAGGCCAACATGTCAATGGGGTAGGTAAGGAGATTGGGAGGAAAAACCTCCGGGAAAAGCTAGGTGGAAAAGGAGGGCGGGAAAAGAGTTTTCCCCGGGCCTTCGCGCGCGAGAGACAGCGAAGGAGACGCTCTGCTTCTGCCGGTCTTGATATAACAGCAAAGAGGACGAGTGGAGAGCTACGTTGACGTCTAGTCACGAGGAAGAGATCGGCGCCTATCCGGATGAGATACAGCTCCGGATATTTTTCCCAGGGTTCCAGATACCTCCGAGGACCCGCCGTGCCATACACGCCTGCACGAGAAAACCCAAGTAGGGCATCAAATTACTATTTTAGAAAAACTAATTGTGCAACCAGTCGCTGCAAAGCCGGTTGCACTTCTGCTAGTGTAGTGCGAGTGAGTGAGAGAGAGAGAGAGAGAGAAAACGCTTCTCTCTCACTAACTAGAAAAGCGGGGACACGATGTGCTGCTCGGGTGAAGTGCGGACTTTCTGCCGTCGTAGGACCCATACGCGTATCACACAGTTCGATCCCCGCGAGCGCTGCGATCGCCGCGAGAGTATTTGAGTAAAGAACAAGCATAAACAAATATTTTCTTTTGAGTATCTTATTTGCAGCTTCGTCGTCGTGAGCGATCGTCCCGTTTCCCTCTGTCCCCATTCCCTTGTGACCAAGGCGGATCAAAGGACCACGCCGCCTCCGCGGGAGTTGTTCCACCAGCTCATCAGCTGAGTGACCCAGCGGTTTGTCGCGCCACGCAGGTTGCGCAGCCGCGGGGCGAATGTACAAGATACTCCCCCATTGCACGTGGAAGTGGGTGACACAAACTGTGTTGCTCACATTGTACGCGGCCGGGTCGGAGATTTTCTCCCCGGATATCCCCGTTACAAACTTATTAATCGTTTATAATTCTAACTATTTAATATAAGGGTATAGTTTAGTAAATAATATTAAATCTTTTTGTAATGCTTTGACCTTTTTTTTTTAATTCTAATTTTTTTTTAATTGAATACAATTGTTTCAGGGAGTTCATCCTAGAGGAAACTCTAATAATTTAGATTTCTTAAATAGATAGTCTTTCTGAATCCTGATTTAAAAGACTACCCTCCTAATCTGCATCAAGTGGCCTGTGTTTTTTAACTTTTACAACCTGGTTTAAGGAGTAGTACTGTTGTCAGGGAAGAATAGCAAGATTCCAAAGATAGTGAAAGAGCTATTGGATGCTGCCTTGACTTGGTTAAATGAAGATGAGCACCAATCTTCATCGGTTAAATGGAATTTACCAGCAGACTGTTGTTGACTATTGTAAGAGCTTTTCTCACCTTCTCCCCAATTGCTTTTAGTCAGTGGATGACTAGGTATTTTGTGACAGTGAGTTTGATTTTGTACTTAATTAACTCTTTTTTCAAAGCACATTTAGCCTTTTTTTATATGCCTTTCCTTGGTTCTGGTACTTCTGTTTATGAGGATTGATGAGTGATGAATAAATAGTTTTATGTTTTCTCTTTAAACTTGTAGTCAGGGTCTATTCTTTCAGCTACGAGAACAACTTTTTTTTGTCAAGATGTATTTATTTTGAAGTTCCAGTATTTTGACTCAATTTTTATAGTAATTTTGTAGTACTAATTTTCTTAGTAAAGCATTGGAATATCTAGTTAAAATATTTACTGATAAGAACTTTTATATTCAAACCTTTGTTCTTAGTGCACTGGTTTATGAATCAACCTATTACAATAGTCACCTTCGAATGTAATCTTTACAGAGGGGATATTAATAGGATTTTTATGGTTTTTTATTGTATTTTCAAAAAATTGATTAATTTCCTCATAAAGTTATGTTTTAAAAGTATAAATTTTCTTTCTGGTTTTTGGGATTTTAATCTAATTTACTTTACTAATATCTATTAAATAAATAAAAAGTGGAATTTAAAAACTAAACTTTTTCTACACTCTTTATACTTTTATTGATAATTATCTACTTACAATTAATTTAATTTAATTTTTTATTACTATTATCTTAAGATAAAAAATGTAGATTTGCTCCAATAATAGTAAAAATTAATTTAATTTATATTGATTAAAAAAAAATTAAATGTAATAAAAACTAACTCCACTTGTACACACATTATAAAAGATATATTGAGACAATGTTAGAACTTTACATTAAATATAGAATGACAGTAATTAGACCTAAGTGAATATTTTTGTATATTATAAATTATAGGGATTTAATAAAATATAGTGTTTATATTATAATTATAATGCGTTATTACATTAATAATTAAAACCTTGTGTTGCAGTATCTTAGAATTCTGGTCGAGCTAGCATGAAGGTCTATGAATAATCCAGTACTTTCCAGAAGTCAAAATTTCACACATTTAACTGATTATGTAAATCAGAATCTGTTGATGTCTCTTTTTAAGTCTATGCTTGGAGGACAATGTAGCTTGGAATTAATGCTTGAAGCTTTAACAGCAGGTAGTGAATTATCATAGTATTTAGAGAATGGCTAATCAACAGGAGGCTTGGAGTGTAGAGAATATAAGGAGTTAACTATTAATGCTCAAAGTCCAGCCCTGTTTGATCTAAACAGATACATGTTTTTTTTGTATAAGAGGGAAATTTGGAAGTGGAATAGATTCTCCATTCAGATTGTCTAGTAATTTTAATCTGGATGAAAACCTGTAATAGGAAATACGTTTGAATATTGGATTTATGTTTGATACAGCAAATGGATGGTTTTCAAGAGTGCGCAGAACTAATTATAGTACAAGAAATAGAGGAGTGATCTTTCACAACATTTAATTGATTTAGACAGTATTATTTAAATTAAGTTTATTGATTCTCTTATTCATAAAATCATTCTTTTGTCGCTGTTTTATAGGTGTATGTAAGAATGAATTTCAAAAAGCATGCAGCTAAGCTACCAGTATTCAATTTTGAGATTATAATAACTTAAAAGAAAGAAAAACGACATGGCTGATTACTACCAGATATGACCTTTATTTTGTGATTATTGGTGCAGGAGTTAAGCAAGAATGATCTCAACCCATAACTAAAGTTTGTCGAATTAATGATGAACCGTATTATGGTAGATCGAATTTTTTAAACGAAATAGTTTTATCCCATAAAGCTACATTCCAATTAAATGGAAACGCTAATTCATACTGTTGTCGATTCTATACATGGGAGAATCCTGATTGTTGTTTGGAATCACATGTAAAACATCAACAGAAACAAACTGTTTGAACAGACATACTAAATGATAGAATAATAGAACCATTTCCATAGAAACAGAGAAAAGTAGGAAGACTTGTTGAGAAGTCAAATTGTAGCTGCAATAAATGATATTGTCGGTGACAACTTTAAAATTATTTACTTTTGACAAGATGGAGCAGTTCCGCATTACGGTAGAAATGTATGTAACTGTTTAAATAAAGCGTTTCTAGGACGAGTTATACCATTAACTGACCATCTCGTTATCTGATATAGTGTCACTACATTACTTTTTATGCAACGACGTTAAAAATTTATACTATAAAAGCTGTGAATTTGCAAAAGTTAACTCTAGGTATTATGCAAGTAGCTCAGGTGATCCCAAAGGATATGATACAAAAGGTTATATCAGCATTTATAGTCGTATGAGGTATCGTCAACCAAATAACGGAGAACATGAATGTTAACTCTTAGAAATCACGATTTCTAAAAAATGTTTTATTTTCAAAATCTTCGATAGAAAAACTTGTGACAGTGAGCCCGATATTATTAATACCGTTGAATTGGAAATTTTTCTCGCTTTTTATTTCAGTAAAAATGAGGGTTTCACACTTAAAGAACGACTTGATATTCAAAAAACTTTTGTATTTAAAGATTTTTTCTAGCGCCACTAGTTTCCGACACTTTCAGATATGTCCATACTCTTCAGATACCCTGTATATTATTATCATTATTATTATCATTGACATGCTTCGTGAAGGCTATATAGCGGTCTTTATTTATTACTATGAGTTGTTCGCGACCATTAGATGTTTCAACTGTCGTATTCTCCTTAATAATAAATTGCAAATTATGACTTGTGATATTATGGAATATTGCATAACAGACGAATATAGTATCTTGAAAATTTAGGTTACACCCTTGTGTGCTACTACTTTATGTCTCCTTGTAGTTTGACAATGATCACTAACCTTAATCTCATTTAGCGTGAAAGGTCGCTTATAAAATAACAGGTGTTGGTTTTTTTAAAGTAGTATCTATCTTTATCCGAAAGATTCATTGGTTCAGGAAAGCGATAGTGCTAAAATTATAGTATTAGTGTTATTTTATTCACTTGGGTTATGCGCCACATCTCAAAGACGTTGATTGCGGCTTTTTCAAGATAGTAGATCAACCTTGTACAACGTGCTCGATCATCTTCTGGACCGACGATATCTACATAGCATATATATCCATATCAGTGATGGACTTCGCATCCACAGCAGAAACGAACAAGTGATTTTTTCACAGCATGTATTCGTACTTTTTATAGGACGAAAGTTTGCCTTATCTTTTTCTGTATGAAAGCTATAGGCAAATCACGTACACCATTCTTAATTTTATATTCATATCAATATAATCTTAATTCTCTTAGTTGTGTGTGAGTCTTACATACTTTTATCCCTTGCCGATCAAGGAATATCGAGTATTACTTTACTTGACTTTACTTTACTTGTATATTTAAATAAGTATTTTTTCTGTGCCTTAAGCCGGATTAAACTCGGGAATTAGTATTCACTGATCTGTATTTAAAGTACACGCGAAAACAAAGCGCGCCGTTTGTTTCTTTCGCCAAATACACTCACATGCGTCTTCTGCACTAGACGGTGCAAGCCCCTCCTCCTTGTTGCACGTGCACGTTCTTTTCAGTAGTTTATGCTTGCATGGGATTGTCATATTACGGTTCAAATCGTTTTTATGTTGATTTTTTAAATTAATAAATTTTGTATTTTAATATGATTAAGAAGCTGTGGTCAGAATTTATTTATAAAATTAATCATTATTTGATAAAAAAGTTATGCATGAAAAAATGTAAGTATGATATTTAGCCACGCTCTGTTAATGCGCACACAGTATCAGCATTATTCACACATTTTTCAATTATTCAATGATTTTTAGTAAACGAATGTAGTTTCATATGAATTATAACTGTTACGTTCTAACTTCAGTTGAAAATGTAATATTTTACGAATCTAAATCTATAATGATTCTAACTCTCATTTAGAATCGACTAGAGTTAGATTGTAAAGCTTGAAACTAAATTTGAAATTAAAGAAGTAAGATAACTATTTGATATGAACGTAAAATTTGAACGTCCTTATTAGTACATTATATTAAATGAACTACTTCTCTTGTGACTTTTGCAATATATCCTGTTTTTTTCATATTCTAAGCAAATATAACAGGGGATAGATTAATGAGCGATAAGGAAATTTTGATTGTTTTACGTTCTGTTTCACATTTTTCAGTTACTAAATTTAAATATAAGCTATTCCATTGATTCCTTAAATATTTTTGAACATAGACAAACTTAAAATTAACATAAGTAAATAAATCTATATTAATAATATTTTTCCTAACAATTTCATTTAGAAAATAATAACTATTAATATCATTGTTCTAATATATAAATAATTTTAGGTGTTTTGCCTTTATAAATTTTCTTCAATAAAAATTTTTTCTGCTTCTCCAAAATACAAACGGTCATAACTATTTTTCAAAACAATTTGATTTATCTAAAATTTCCCAAAATAAGTTACCTAAATCGAAATCAACACAATTTTTATCGAAAAATTTACAAACAGTGTTAGTACTGAATTTAACTTTGTTGCTGTTTAAATTAATTTGTGCTATTGTTTCCATTAAAGTAATCTTGATTGCACCTTATACTAATACTTTATTTCAGCTTCCAAAGATATCTGCATAATATGCTCCAGAAGAAGAGTTTCCTTCTGCACTTGCAACAAAATTAATTCCTATCTATGTCGTTAGATTTACTTTTAAATTTGAAATTGTATTTTATTATTCATTTCTATTTCTACATATTATTTGACAAAATTTTGATAATTTTGTATGGCCCTAAATATTAATTGTTATCCAACTTATAAGCATTAGTTTCTCTTAATAATCATACTTTATCTTCTAAATTAAAAGATACAGGATGTATTTTGAGATCGTAGTATTTTTTAGATTTTTCTTTAGAACTAATTAAATTTTCTCTTGCGATACTTCAAATTTCTCTTATATTATTTATTACATCTTTTAGATATTTATTAAAGGTTTGAATCTTTACAGAATTTTTTTACAGAGGAAAAATAAGAATTCGATCCTGAGGAGTAAAGTTATGACTGGAATGAACAGTTGTTCGATAATTAAATATATAAAGGTCTTATTATATCCATGGCTATTTTATCAAATGCTTTATAAGGTATGTTATATAAGGTTGTTTAGTTTTAATTTTTTTCAATTTGTTTCTTTGCCTTGTTTAAGCTATAATCTTGGTATGTGTATTTTTTAAAATATTCACGAGAATTTCATTTATCTTAGTCCAAACTATTTTTAGTGATTTAATTTCTCTAAACATTTCTATTTTATTTTTAACAATTAAAAATTTTTACTAATTGAGGATTTTGTAAAGATTTTTTTTAATTTCAATTGTTGATTAATTAATATTTAAGCATAAGATAAATATTTTTTGTTCTTATTATTTATAATGTTAATCTCATTCTCCAAGATTCCTTTATTAAGTGACAATTTAAAAAGTGAATTTTTCAGCGCATGGTGAATAGTTTTCTGGAAATGAGTACACACTTATTTAGACGATTGTTAAAGTAATATAATAAAGAAAAGAAAATAATAAGAACAATCAGTTTTGAAAATATAAATATAAATATTCATTAGTTTGTTTATAAGAATATAGAATGTAAAATATAAAAATGATTAAACGATATTTATTTGGTTTTAATCGTTTTTATATTCTAACATCATTTTTCTGTTCTTTAATTCCAACTTTTTTACAATTACTCTTAAAATATATACAATTTTTCGGATCTAAATACTTTAACAAGGCTGTTAACGTCTTTAATTTTTGCCTCAGAAATACCGGCAACTGAAGGAGTATTAATCGGAATATTATCAAAAGGAACTTTTCGATCTATTGTAATTGTTTTAGGGGTTTAGGTTGAACAGCTTCCTGCGATACTACAAATAGTCCAGTGCAATTAGCGAGAATTGAGATGTAAAAGGTTGAAGCGAAAAAAAAATTGCGATAGTAAAAAAAATTACTTTGTTCTATACCAAAGTAGATTCCTACACCTCTAATAGCTTTTGCAAAATTAATTAATTAATTAAAAGCAGATTTTTTTTGCATAAAAATACCCAAATCAACAGTTCTTTAAAATCGGCGCTAATTTTTTAAATTACTCTGGAGATGTTAAACTTTAATATCCATTAATTTGTTTTAAAAATATTGATTAGGAGCGCCAGGGAATTTTTAAAAAGAAACTCACTATTTTTTCATTTGTTAACTAAGCGTGCTCGAGGCAAAAAATCATCATTTTTGAAATGTGAAAAAGTACAAAGAAAATTCTCAGAAACGCGCAATGAATAAAAATTCATTCATTGAATAGGTGACGAGTTAAAGAGCTTCAAAATTTACTTTTAATTGTAGGAAGAGTAATAGAGGACTCCACTGGCCGGGCCGGTGATGGGAGAAGCCACAGCGTAGCGGAGCGAAATTCGACTGCGTCGAATCAAATTCAAGACGCGCTAGATATTCTATATTTCGGCCTTTAGAGTACGTACAAAAATGATTTTTTTTAATTTTATGTACTAAAACCAAAAAAATAAATGGTAGCCTCTATTTTTATGTATTCATAAATGCAACTGTTTTCTAAAAATCAAATAATAATACGCGTAAATTATTTATAATTTTTTATTAGTTATCAGTGACATATTTTTAAATTGCATATAATTCTTTTATGTTCAATAATAAAAGTAAATATATATTTCTCCGCATTATTAAATGATTTCAAAGCGAACATAACCAACATAATATTATTTTTTTTCAGTTTTAATGCAAGTTCATTATTTTTAGTGACATTACATTTTCAAAAACTGACTTATAGTGATAATGAAATAGATGTTGAATTTGACGAACAAGCGAAGCTACAATTGCTTAATAATTTAGGAAGCTGGCTGTTGCGCGCCGAAGCATAACGGACACTTATTATTAGCGAAATTCCGCACCTAATTTACACTCTACTTTTTACATCCCAATTTTCGCTAATTGCACTGGACTAAAATGGTTCTCGACTTACAGGCGATGTGACCAGCGGAGTTGCTACATGGCGAGCCGGTTATCGGTGTTCGCATGTTTAACCAGCCCTGGAAACCGTTTAATAGAGGATTAAAAATCGAAGTAGGAGTTTTTCTAAAGGATAATTCTATACAACTTTAATTGCGCAGTCTTCTGAAATGCCGTGATGAATGGTTCCCAAGCTACAGACAGTGGGACCAGCGCTAATGCAATTTGATCGTTTGTGAAGGCCGATAAAAAGTTCTTTTTCTCAAATTTGCTATTTTGTGAAAAGTTAATATTTTAAATTTTGCTTGCCTTGCCGCGCGGCCCGACATGCTTATCTCGTACGGCATCCTCGGCTTTCTCGCTATGCGTTATTAGCTGATCGTAGCTTAGCCACGTACCATTGATCGGAACAAATGATAGTCGGTAGGAGTAATATTTGGAGAGTATGGTATGTGGGATAAGATTTCTCATTTTAGGGATGTCTTGACAGGTTTTGCGACATGTAAACGAGCATTGTCATGTTATAGGATAAGCTTATTATGTCTCTCTTGGTATTGTGGCCGTTTCTCCTTCAATGCTCGGTTCAAACACATCAATTGCAATACCGATCCTCTGTGATGGTATCACTCGGTTTCAACAGATCATAATACACCACACAAAACTGATTCCACCAAATGCAGAGTATACCTTGACACTGTGAATATTTGGACTGGGCGTCGATGTGGAGGTTTGTTCATGCATTCCCCATGATTTTCTGTGCTTGAGATTATAAAAGTGGTCCCATTTTTTATCGCCGGTTACAATGCGATGTAAAAATTTCTTTCGATTCTGTCTTTGAAGCAGCTATTCATAAGAAAAAAAATGTGGTTCAACATCTCTCGGCTTCAATTTGTACGGGACCTAATTTCCTTGCTTCTAATCATTCCCATGACTTGAGGCGTTTCAAAATTGCCTGTCGAGAGATTGCTAATTCTTCTTGCGTTTGATATTTGAGTCTATGATGCCGGTCCTTAACATCAAATTCACTGCTCTTAAAACATTAAAACCACTCATGATACGTTCTTTCACTAAGAGCTTTTTGACTTGCTTATATCAACCAGCTCTTACTGCTGCAGCCATCTATCAAAAACGGCGAAAGCAAAGTTGCGCATCGAATAGTTTATTGCTCAAATAAATTTTGCAATAAGAAATATCTATGTATACCATTTTAATGCACATTTTCTTTTTATGTGTAGATGACTTCTTGCATGGAATTAATAAAATACAAATTTTATATTGACAGAAACAATAGAAAAAGGAGGTTCATCTGTTGTAATATCTGGTTGAGAATATATATGTTGCGAGGCAACTTGTAAAAATAATAATTTAAGAATTGAAGTAAATCTTCAAACCGACCTGAGCACTAAGGGCCGAGAGGTATATTCGCTCTCACTCTGCTACTCTCACGTTCAGACAATGCGGTACTGTGCTCAGTATTTACGTTGTACAGCCGGCGTCGACACCTCCTTCCTGGTGCTGAGGTCGGTGCAACGCTTCCTTACAATTGGCTGGAACAATAAAAGGCGCGGAACGCAAAGATTCTCTCGAGTCCGTTGTTCTCAAGCGTGTAAGCGTACTACCGCGGTTCCCGCTGAAAATTTCCTTCCTATTTTCCTCCCTTTTCCTCGCTATTTTCCCTCTGCTGCGCGGCACGTTGACCTTGACGGGTCCAGCGTCTGGTGTCTGTTATAATACTTCCATTCAGTTATTCAATTTAAAAGAAAGCAATCTTTCAGTGTAGACTTGTGAACTCGAATTTTCATTGACATAAGCCGTTTTATATTAGAAAAATTGTCCACAAAGTAAAATTGTAAAGATAAATATAAAACTAAAGTTATAACCAACTAATAAAAGCAAGGGCAAAATGACAAAATTTAAAACCGTATAAAAAAATAAAGCATAGAAAAAATATTGTACAAAACGTTACTTATCTGATGAAAAATTCTTTGTGATATTCTAAAAATTATTACTATTTAAATTAAAATTTCGCCCGACATACACATATGAGGCGGGTCCATGGATACAAGGCCGAACTCCGAGGCAGGACCGACAAGTCGATACTGTTAATAACGCGACGCTTAATTATAATAACACAGGTTAACGATCGGCACACGTACAACGTTTACACAAAAAATTTTCTGTTACAATCCATCAAAACAAATGCACGTATCGACTCGAAAAAAATGTCTATGTAATCTATGTAAAGTTACATAGATATAACTCTGAGCGTGCGTTACCCTTTTATTTGAACATGTGGAGTTAATTTTGCTAAATTCATTATTTTTTCCGTCCGGGTAGTGCAAACGGCTAATTCGTGGCACATACACAATGAATTGTTGGTACAAGACCATTCGGTTTATGTTTATGCTTCCTTCTTCGCTTAAGGAGTGGATCTACTACTTCAATCAGTATTTCCAAAATTTCATCAAAATGTGTAGTTCGGGTTGTAGCTGGATATATTTCACATAATGCCGATTGAAGCTGCAGATCCAATTCATACGAGAAGAAGAGATCATGAGTCGAATGGTCTGTTGTTCATGTACAACCAATTCTGTGTATGCACATTATTATTTGTTTTTGCGTCGTTTTGGTTTTGAGCCGATTGACTCTCTTTGGGTTTCTGTTTATTACGGCTTGCTAATAGTTGCATCTTTTTGATCTGTTTCATGGCTGATGATGTTTCATGTTTGCCAGTCCTGATGTTCATGCTGCGCACTGTTACATGGGTATAATTAAATATATCTGTACTTTAGAGATACTTTTAAAAAATCTGTGGTTTAATTTTCTTTGTTTATCAACGAACAATATCTAGTAATATTTTAAAATTATCTTTTATTATATTAAGTTATAATATATAATATATAAGTTTTATTATATAAGTTATGTTATATAATTGAATTTGATACATTTGAAATTTTTGTTCAAGTTCCCTTTTCCAAGTTAATTATGAATAAAAATATTTAAAAATTTAATACTATCTTGTTTTTTTTCTAAATATAGACAAATAATTATTTAGGCAATATATTTTCATAGGCAATAAAAAATTTTTTGCTTATAATTTATTTCAAAGATTTATTAAATAATACTTTTGTAAAAAAGGCTCTATACTTGCCTTCGTTTTAAATTTAAAAATATTGTCTCAAATTTTGAAGAAATTTAATTTAGGTATACGCAATCAGGAAACTGGAATGAATTTTGAATAATTTTTATAAAAGTATTTGTTGTTATAACGGAATTGTAACACCGCCATTAAATATCAGTTTATAGTTCATTTAAAAATGAAATAAATTCGACCACTAATTTTTTAAAAATATCTCTGACGTATAAACTCAACTGTTGTTTTTGAGATTTCCTTTTTATTATTTTAATTTGTCGAACAAAAAAAGAGTTTAAACAATAAAATTGGTCGACCGAAAAAAGTTCTACGAATATTTTAAACCCAGGAAGGAAAAGATTGATTATGATACTCTATCTAAAGGCTAAAATATTTTTGTCGTAAACACAATCAATTTTTATAGTTTTGTACAAATACATGTATTTATATAAATAAATAAAAAAAAAAAGCATAAATAATTTTATGATTTTTACATGAGATAATACAGTTATATGTATTAATATATATAAATGAATATACATGTAACTTATAAGTGTTGATAATAATTTTTGTTGTGCGATAATAGTTTTAAAGTGAAAATGATCCAGTTCTCGGATGGAACTTCGCACATTGAAAATTAGAATTTTTTATATTTGGCGTAACCTAGAGCTCGAATGGTCGAATGGATTATCATGGTTCAAAGCTTACTATGTTCTTTTTTGATGGAGTGTAGGTCTATCGAATTTGAATCTCATTACCTGCACGATTATGATAGAAATAATTTCATTTGTTAAAAAATATAAAAGTAACAAAATGTTAATGTTTTATTTATTCTAAATGTAATTAAAAATATCAATATTTCTTAATGAGGATTAGTATAAAACACTCTTAATATTATCTTAAATATTTAGAATTATTATGTTATATTCATAAGATTATATTTTAGAACAGTGCAACTATTTTGTATGTATGCCATTTTTTATTTAATGTTCGTTTAGAAGTACATCGTTAAACGATAATATACTAGAATGCAAATATATAATCCGCAGAAATCATAGTAGGAATGTGAAATAGATAATTTGCTATATTCTTTCTTTACCTCATTCCATATCTTGATTATTTTCGCTATTTTAAAAAGCTTACAAAGTACGACTGGATCTGAATCCTGGAGAGAAGAGATTTGTATTTCCATTGCATGAATAAAGTTGAGTACATATGAGACTGAGAAATAGGGCCACTAGGTCTCAACTTGAAAGTATGAAAATACCGGTTTTTCAGGAGACGGACTCCTGCTGTATAATTGATCAAATGAGAGAAAAAAGGTATTTCACATATCTTTGACCTTGAACGCCCTAAATATTAACTGTATAGGTGTTGGTATCGGCTGTTATATGTTCTATAATATCGGCGGTTAATTGAATAAAAAATCCATATGCATTAATGAATGGAGTGAAACACAATGCGAAAAACAATAATTAAAATCTTACGCATCTGCGTTGTTATCTTACAGAATACTGTAGCTTACTTATTAGAACACAGAGATGATAAACATAAATTTTAAAAGTGTCATTTAAAACGTAGATACATAATTGATTTAATAACATCTCTAAGATTTGTAAATGTAGATATTAAATATTTAAAAATACGTATTCCAGGTGTTGGAAACCAGACCTTTGGTAAGATCAATATAAAATATAAATCTGTCAGGTAATTACAATATGCGTTTAAAAAATAGTAGAAAGAGCTGAATAATTACATTAAGTTGAGCAAAGTGTGTTTTGGTCTATTTTGTTGCATAACACCATTATATCAAGTTGTACAGAACAACGAATTTCAGGATGAGTTCTCATCATCTATTATAATTAGTTATATGATAATTCATATAACTTTTCCATGAAAAAATCAATATGAAAATTAATATCATCACTTGTTAATAATAATGTTTTTTTGTTCTATCTATAAAATTATTTTAAAAAACTACTAATCGATAGTGTATTTGAATCTTGTCATATGTATCAATATAAGTATGCTGAGATTTTATCCATGTAAGCGACTGATGTAATTTGAGCTATGTTACTAAAGAAAGCTTTTCTGTTAAAGATGGAATTCGATTTCTCAGACAAAGCTTCTCGAGACATTCTTGGAAGAGACAGAAAATGGAAAGTGTATTTATGATAGAGAAAGAGAATAAGAAAAAGTAGAGAACGAATGGCGACTTAACAATTCTCTGAGATGTGAACGGTCCTTTACTTAGGGCGCAGTTGTGGTCACGGTGAAACCGATCTCTCTACGATGATCTCATAAAAAGAGAAAGAGGAAAGTGACTGTGAAGACTCTGAAAAGGAGAAGGAAGGGGAAGATGCCAGCACCTGCGCGCATTCCGATCTACGTGACCCTAAAACTTTTACATTTACCTTTCCTTCCTGCACCTCAGTTACCAGGTGAACGCTTCTTCACCTTGACCATGGATCTGAACGACTCTTTCGCTTTCACCTCGATCCAACTTTGCTGGATCGAATATTCACCTTTTTTCTTTCGAAAAGAAGAGACCAAGATGTTCCAAAAATAACTTATCGTTATTAATAAATAGATTTTAAATTAAGAACAAAATATTTTACTATAACAAAACTCAATTTCAAAATGTAAAATGTAATGATACAGAAATCAACCGACTCTGTAAATCATAATATTTGAAAAATACACAAACTGCCACTACAAAATAATTTTTATAGTGGTAAAACTATAATCTAAATGAAATGTACATGTATAACTAAATAACCTCATATGAGGTTAATAAAGTTTAATAAAAAAATTAATTACAACAATTTCTATTGTACATTAGTAAAAAAGAAATTAAAAGAAATATTTGTATTAAAAAAGAAAAGAAATTCCGAAATTAATATAAAATAATTCATCAGCCCAAAATTACATAAATATACATCATTTAAGCTTTCAATCATATTAATTTATTCAAGCTGCTATTTATGTCAAAGTAAAAATTTTGACCGACGGAAGGAGATACAATTTAAGAGGAAAGACAGTTGTCGTGGCGCAGGTTGACTGGTCGAAGTACCTATATTATTCGAGTACATTTCTTTATTTCAAAGCGCGCGGTAGCAAACTGAAGGCAAATATGCCTCACACACACACATGTGAGGCTTTCTTGGCGAAGCGCACTGCTAAGTCTTAATATACAATACGTTTGGAGTTTTCTAACCTAAAGATATTTTCGAACATGTCTATTTATGATACTATTCAATATTAATAATAGTATTTAATTCTTGCATCAGATTTAAATAAGATGAATCTTTCATTATAAAAAAGCTCCGCTTTTTTTTATCATCTAGTTTTATGTCAAAGCATTTTCGGTTTCGTATGACCTCAATTGCATGTAAAAAGTATTACTGTACATTATACTTTTGCATACAACTTCTAGCCTATGAGATTTATATTACTATATATATATATAACTCTCGAATCTCGCACTGACCTTAAGGAGACTTTTGGTAACATGAAGACAGTAGGGAAAGTGTAAACATTGAACTCATTTATTTTTTGGTTCGATCGAGACTCGTCAGATTTGTGAGATTTTTATTTTGAGATTTGTCGAGGTTCATAAAAATTAGAAAGATTTTTTGCGATTCGTAAGATTTATATTAAATTATTTATAAAAAATTATAAATAATGTTAGGATGAATTTTTAAACTAACTTATTTGTCTCATAATAAATACTTATATCATTTTATTAATTTTGAATCTACAGTTAATCATAATTGTACAGCTGTTCTCTCGTATGTAATATTTAAATATATTATTAGATAATATTATTATTAATGTAACATATAATTGTAAAAAAGAATTTTTGCTAATTTTTTTAACAAAAAACGTGTTAATATTCATATTAAAATTTTAAATTTATTCAATTAATGTACATTTTATATCATTTTTAAATATTATAAATTCGAATAGTTTTAGAAATAAAAAAATTCTAAGGTAGAAAAAAAAGTTGCGTTCAGGTGGAATTGAACCCACATCTGCAAAGAGAATCAAGATCAAGGTATGTACCTTAAGCATTAGACTAGCAAAATATAGATGTTGTACAAATCTTAAAATTCGTATATAATCATCGGAAGGAAAAAAGATTTCGAATAAAAATTTAAACATAAATAGGTTGAATTAAAAGATTACAGATGCAATTTATTACGAGACCATTAATTAAATTAGTTTAAAAATTCATATTAACGTTATTAAAAATTGCACATATAAAACAAGATTCGGAATTAAATCTTTCAAGTCGCGAAAAATTTTTCTAATCTTTGGGAACTTTAACAAATCTCAAACAAATCTCACGAATCTCACAAATCTTACAAATCTTACGAATCTGACGAGTCTCGATCGAGTCTCGGATCGAGTTTAAAAAACAAATGAGTTCAATGTTTACACTTCCCCTACTGTCCCCATGTTACTAAAAGTGTCTTTGAGCTCGATGCGAGGCTCGGCGCTCGCTCGAGATTTGTATTGAAAATATCTCTACAAATCTACAAATCTTTACAAATCTCGGCAAAGATTCGGAGTGCGTGGCCCCTCAGCAAAAATCAACAATTTCTGGTCTTTTCACAAATCTGATCTTTTTTACAGCATTACACATTCGATATATGATAGCCAAATATTATTCTTTGTTGACAGTTATGTCGGTTATAAGGGATACATAATACACATAACATGCATAAGACTGTCAACATGACTTTCATGTGTGATTCGAAAAGCCCGACATGACAATGACGCGATTGATCGACTGTTTTTGGGCCGTAAGCAAAGATCAGCGTCTCTATCATTTTCTCTCTGACGTTTTTGAAATATAATGAAATGAATCTGATTATAAAATCATGTTTGTTACAGCAGAGATGAAAGGTTGATGCGCCGTTAATACGCACTCTCACAGATAAAATTGTAATCTGTCTCATTGACGGAAAATGTAAGGAAATAAGAGAGAGCGGACACTTTTTACGTGTGTTATATTACTTATAATGTGTTATATTATTACTTATTTATTAAATTGTTTTTATTACAAACATGTAACAACTTTAACTCGATTTTGAGTAACTACAAAAAGAAGTAAAAATAATCAGTACTTTTCAATATTTTTAAGCTGGGGACAAGTACTTGTGGAAACTTATTGTTTCAGTATACTTTTTAAATTATCCTTACTTTTATTATGAGATTAGTTAAAAAGTTATTGCATGTTTGTAATAAGAATAATTTAATAAATAATAAGTCATAACTACAGGGAGAAAAATGTTTGGCTAGAAATTACTGTAATTGTTAGTAATGAGGACAAACTTGACTTATGTAGTGTAAAAATTAGCTAGTGTAAGAATTTCAACCAAAAAAAATTAAGCAAAATATTTTTAATTAAAAGTTTTTTGCGTTGTATTACTAGGTTTAATTATATTTTATTAAATAGTGCAGTGTTCTAATATTTAATCATTATATTGTGAAATAAAAATAATATAATTTGCGCACCATTATATTAAAACGTAGGAAATGAACTTGTATTATTTGAGTAGCATTATCGGAAATATAATATATGTATGCGGTTCACATGACTAAGAAGTGATGTAAAAGCATGAATATAATGTGCATTATGTGCAATCTTGAGTTTGACTGGATTTACCTTGTAAGTATAATTTAATACTGCATGAAATTGAATAATTGACTAATATCAATATTAGATTGTAAATAAAGTCTGTATTTGTTATTTATGTTAGTTCCAAAATGAAAATGGCTGTTAATTAGGTATTGAATCTCGGTTTAAGAGGTTATGTTTTACATGCTGATGCTTTTACTCTTAATTTCACTTATAAAGCATATTATTTTCTTAACTTTGATAATATTTCTTTTTTATCTTTACTGAATTAAAATTGTAATTCATGTTTATTGAATTTTTCACATATTCACAAGAATTTTATTGTATTAAGATCTAGCTTAAATTAAATTAAATTGTTTTTTTGATTGAGTTGCATAAACTCATTATTACAACAAATATTGTATTAAGTGTAATACTTATGTACATATACAATAGTATAGGTACATACAATTTAAATATTAATACAAGGATGGTTTGAAAAGTCCGTGCAAAAACGAAAACTACTTATGTTTTGAGAATAGATCATTTTTATTTTTCAACATACTCTTCTTTTAGATTAATACACTTCATCCAACGATGCACTAGTTTGTTGATCCCTTTCAAACAATAGAATTTGTCCAAGTCCGTAAGACTAAGTCCGTAGACCGTAGTATAAATTCATATAATAATACACGCTGATTCCATCTATAATTAATATATCGCTTGAATCAAATAATTCTGACGACACTCTTGTGTAGTCGGCCTCAAAAAAGAGGTATCACGTCACAACTGGCTTAAAAGATTCTATTATTATGAATTATTTTAACAGAATTTCAAAATTTTATAACTTGCGTTTACATTAATCTTTATCTATACTTGTTATATTATTCTTATTTTTTTAGGCTCTTCAAATCCAAAATTTGATAATGATTACTAAAATGTAACAAGCTATTTATTTGCAGATAAATAATATAGGAATACATATTTTAACAAACTAGTAACATCCTTTTGGAATACCATAGATAATTTACTTTATATATGTTACTATATAACATAACTTGTATTATTATTATTTGCTTGTGCATTGATTAATAAATTTAAATAAAAAATTAGCTTATAAAAGAACATATTTTTTCCATAAAAATTCTTCTCACAGTTATTGAAAGGTCACCATTGACATTTTTGAGGAATAATCCGTTGAACTTTACTTCTACTTTACTGTTTTATCTTTACTATTTAAATTTAACATACATATATTTCAACAATAAATTTGTGAATATATTTTTGACGACCTAGACAATCTAAGACGGGGACGAACGACCTCTACGATCCGGTTGCAAGAACCTGTGCGACCGAAAAGGTGCAGACAATATTTACGGTAGTGCCCAACAGTTCATTAACGTATTAAAAAATATAGACGGATTCATTTAATTGGCGGAGGGGGGGGTTGGAGTTAGCGCTCGTTTGACCGGTCTACTGTACAGTGCTAACATGGAATCGGTGGGAGACTTCGCATCGCCGAGAATTTCTGCCTGGGCGTGGTAGTACTTCTGATAGGAGAGGGTGTCTGATACAACACCGGCGATAAGTCCGGTATGCACGACACAGGAGTGCCCGTCCGGAGCTTAGGGGACCACAATGATTCCAAGGAAGCCGTACTGTAGAAAGAGATCGCGTAGCCCTTAAACAGATCCATTCGGTTCGTGGCACCGAATCGATGTCTCTCACAAGCCAGGGAATTACGAGAGATGGATGGGAGCCGTTTTTGGAGGAGGTTGAGTCTGTCTAAGCAAACCGTTTTTCAAATGGGGATAGGACGCGATGCTAGGAATTATGGCCTTGAAAGCCGGAAGGCCGTTAGTCGTAAGCTTAGGATGGAAAGTAAGGCCCGCATACTTTACGGAAGACTTCCAGGGAATAGTGTGACCGTCAACCTTTATAGGGCGAGGAAGTTTATGCTTGCGAAAGAAGATGGAGTCTGATTTTGTTTCTTAATAGAGAGACGATTTTTGTGATATCATGTAAGAAAGATTGATGTAAAGTAGTAAAGAAATTAATTAATGTACCTGGAACAGGTGTTTATTTGATAGAAAGTATTAATGATAGTAATATCGACGGCCTTTGAGGCGGTAGAGATCCGTTTATGGGCTGCAATGTTGCTGCGATAGATGTTGAAGAGCAGCGGAGCTCAGTTACGATAGTTGAATTGGATCAGTTTGAAGATGAGACCGCCGTACCAAACGCCATCGAATGCCTGTTGTATTTCAAGAAGTAGCATTGCAGAGAACCATCTTTTATTAAACGAACGAGTTCAGAGCCATTGCGTGTTAGGTCCGGAAATCGTGTTGGTAGTCAGAAAGAATATTTTGTATAGTAGTATTGAGGAGAATATTTTCAACTACTTTAATACACTCAATAGACCATTTAACCTGCAGTCGGAAGGGGAAGATAGAGATTTACTTGCCTTTGGTAGGTAATTGTTAGTGGCCTCCTTCCAGGCACAAGGTAAGTAATGAAGGTACATGATGATATTTGGCATATTACAGATAGCAGGTAATGTGTTTATGCGAAAGAATTTTTAGAATGTTATGTCTAATCCCGTCGCTACTGGGAGCTTTGCGATTTTTGAGAGAACACAATATGTCACCTGTTTCGGACGGAGAGGTAGGATGAAAAGTTTCATCAGATGGGATAAAATGGTTGTCGTTTGAGTCGCACGGAGAGGAGAGCACTGTTTCGAGAAGAAGGTGGCGAGTAAATTGGTTCTAATGCGAGGAAGTGAAGTGTGCAGTTTCGGAGCTTTTCGACAACTTTCTAGACGCTCTTCGGCCTCCACGATAAAGATATTAAAAGCTTTACTTTTGAAGTTACGAAGCGCTTCCCCGATCTGCCTTAGCTGACAGTTTTTCCGGGTAATATTCTCAGCACGGATTATTAAACGAATATGAGTAGGAAGGTTAACACGGGTGCGGACGGTGGTGGATTCAGTGACTAGAGTCAAGGATTTAAGAATTTCTGCGGTTCTACGGTCAATGTCCTGAGGGTTTTTCAGAGTCTGGCACTAGAATGGAGAGGATTCTACTATTTGTAAGTAATAGATGCTACTATTTGGGAAGTGAAGGAGTAGCTATAGGAGATGTCTAAGAGAAAGTAACAGCAAAAAACGGTAGGCATGTTCGAGAACGAGTTTCCTAGAGCGGAGAGTTTGTTTATCGCGTATGGAGTACAATAGACAAAGAAGATTTGCATCGAGTTGCTGGTAAGAGTTACTCCAATATCAACAACTTGATCGAGACCTAGATTGGATTTAGTACATTTATGATGGGCTACTCACGCTTCCGCAGTAAGAATCGCGGTCTGTACAGTAAATTGTAAATTTCTGAATAGAAATTTCGAGAAGGGTGAGATACGAGTCTCAGTGGTGCAGGCGACAAGGATATTTTGGGACTCCAGATGATTTTGGAGTTCGAGAAGTTCTGCTCGAATATCACATACATTCCAATTGAGCATAAGGAGGGAATTATGGTTGCTTTGCCATTTCTAGTAGGGTTGAGCTAAATAAGAACAGTGAGAAGAGCGTTAATGAGGGTTAGAATTGCATCTGGATTGTTGATAAGGAGGAAGACGGAGGAGACTATTGGGGGAACCAGGGTTGTTGGTTTAAGCAAGTCAGCGAAGGTTCTTTGCGTACCAAGAGGGCGGCTTATATTGGACACTTAAACTTTGGGTCTTCTCGGGTTAAGTAGAACTTATAATATTTAGTGTGTTTATAATTTCTTTTTACTTGATATTGAATCAAATTAATCATTAGTCTAGAATATTACATTTTTTGGAATCATAATTAAATTATAGAGTTTCTAATAAAGAAGTTTGTATTATACTTGAAGATTTAAAAGAACAATCCTATGTAGAAAAAAACATGCATTAAATCGAATGTTTCAACGCACGGTTCAATCAATAAAAAACTACACCAAAGAAGCGGCCTTGTTCATATTATTAAATTTTATCATATTACAGAATTTCTCTTTCCCTTACGGTTGAGCTAGCTGCGGTCATGCCAAGCCATGTGGCCTCCCTGAGACCTGCGGCTGTAACTCATCATTTAGTGGTAAGCTAGATACTGCGCCGAATAGTAGTGAGGCTAGGGGGAAGAACGACTCTCTCTTTCCCACTGTACGTCAATAAGCGGACGGTCTATACCAGGTTGTCCGTATTGTAGACGGCAATGCAGTTATTGTTTTCCGGATCTCTCCACATAGTATGTTATCAAAATTCAGTCAAAAAATTTAATAAATCTAATATATTTTAAACTAGTAAATAATCAGTAATGTAAAATCTGAATAATAACACTTACATAATAGAACTTTTATTAAAAGTATATTCTTGTTTAAAATCTGTCTTCCTACACTGCATTAAAATATATAATTCGAGTCGCGTTTTTCGAAATTGTTGTTTGATAGACAATATAGTTCATTATCGATTACTGATATATGTACGCGCGCGCACGCACACACACACACACACACACACACACACACACACACACACACACACACACAAAATTATTCACCAATACCTATTATTTTAATATATAATACTATTATTTTGATAAGGCAAATACGTTAAATTACAAGTTAATTTCAAACACATGAAATTACATCAAATTTTAATTTTTAGTGTTTTTCCATGGTAGTAACCATACTTAAAAACGAGAGGAATCAACCGTAAACATTAAACATTAAAGATAAATACGTAAATTTAAAATATAAAATTTAACTCATAGTAGTATGATTAATATGAAAAAGAAATTGAATAATTAAAAAAGGTAAGAGATTGTAATACTCATATCTAATTGTAATTTATTCGCTTAAAAATGCAGGGTCAGATGAGTGGATTAATCTTTATTAAAATATTCTCGCCATAGAGATGTTGTTTCATGAGTTTATGAAGAATTGAACTAAAAGACACATACCTACTATATAATTCAAATATGTAGTTTGATGATAACTTTCCATAAAAGATTATTTTAGTGCTAATACATTAGTTTTATAATCAAAGTATAAATATAAAAATTGTAAAAATAGTACATAATTAATAAATATATAATTGCTGTATTTGTAAACAATAAAATAATTTCTTGACTATATTTATTTATTTCAGTACTTTCTTGTTTTTACATTCACACAATATAATTATGTAGTTAAATAACTAAAGTTGTCATAAAACACACAATATCTGTATGTAAATGAAAAATATTAATTTAAAGAACATTTAACTTTATTTGTTGAGATTTCAATCCGTTCTTATGTTTCCAAACAGACTGAATGGATATGTGTTTAGAAAGAAATAAGAATTTTAAAAACTATCTAGCCATAAAGTTTTTATTGCACTTCAATGTAAATTTTCTGAAATTTTAAGTATTTCCAAAAAAATAATGAAACTAAATTGTAAAAACAATAAAGCTATGAAAAGCTTGAATAAGTTCTTGCTGTTTATTAAAAAATGTCAGTAGCAGTACTCCATGCATAAAATTTCAAATGATAATGCACATGCAAAAAAGTACTGTATGTAACTTTAAATTTCAGCGTATGGTAGTTCGTTTTAACATGAACTAAGGAAGTTTTTACTAGTTCTGAAAAGGTCTACTTTTGTGCAAAATCAAGTGTATTTACGGGAATTTTTATAGCAAATGATTGTGGTACATGATAACGCTCGGCCTCATGTTCAAATTTTACCTTTAAACGCTTCAATAGGAAGTTATTCCCCACCCGTTTTTCCGGCGCAGAATTTATATACTGCCAGAAAGACGGAAGAAAAAGGTTCCTTGTGATGGGCAATACTTTGAATGAAATGTTTTTATTCCTTATATTTTAAATAAAATTTTATTTTGTAAAAAGCAGCGAGTACTTATTTAAGGTCTTAATACATTTTATTAGATTAACATTTATTTACTTATCGAGTTTTTATTATTTCGAGTGGACATAGAAGCATACCTGCCTACATTCTTTCCTCTTAAAAGTTACTTTATTAATCTCATTAATTCTAAAGGTTCCTCTTATTTACATTTTAGTTGCACATGGAAAATATTGGAACTATCTTATGAAACGATTCTTTTGAAAAATAATAAATATAGATCCTTAGTACTTGAAGGTCACGGTCTCTTCATAGATTGTCCGTTCCGTGATGAAATATACCACTCATAACTTAAATTAACTTGCTATTTGTACTATTTTGAAATTCGAAAATTTATATCTTTTGATATTTTATTAATATTATATATAACAAATTTCATTATAAGTATAGGATGTTTAATATTATTATGTAACTCTTAACTTCTTAGCATGCATTCACAATTTAACTTTTCTCAAACTATCTACGTTATGATATATAACGTCAATGCACTTAATAAAGATGCTTCAATTTTAATTATTGCTAAACTATGCAATACTATACTTTGTAAAAGATTGTGTAGAACGCTGCGTATAAAAGAATTATGAGTCTTGAAAGAGATAAATCTTTAATCTTAAAATTTAGTCTTTATTGTATTTCTCTCATTATGCAGAACATTTGTTTAGTTATTTAAATTAGTACATCTATATTGTTAATTAACGATTTTGAAGTATATTCATTGAAAATATTTTTTAATAAATCTGCACAAATTAATAATCTGTTGAAATTCGTCATGAAAAGTAATGAGTCTTAATATTATACGGAGAGAATTTAAAATTTTATTTAAAAACTTCCAACAATATTTATTAAACTATTTATTATGCATACTAACATCATCATCAATTTTTCTTATTACAATGCATTATGATTGTTATCATTATATAATATAATTTATAATAACTAACATATTTAAAAATTTTTGTAATTTCGTCTATTTTTGTTGCATAATTTAATGTTGTAAAATTTAATTATTTAATATAGCTCAAAATGCATGCAAGTTTAATATTATTTGCGTGAAATATTATTACAATAATTTATTTAAAAAATTTTCTTTTATTAAATCAGTATTTACACTTGAACGTTCAGACAATTAGCAAATAATATCTCAAATCGAATCTGATAAAAGTGAAGATTTCAAGTGAAATAATGTAAAACCTAATTTAATTATGAATAATAAAGATAATTATTTAAAATAATAAGATTGGAAATACCTACTTTTAGTTTTTACAGCATTTTACAGGTAAAACTTGTTTGCCTGTAGACTGCAAATTTTTAATTAAATTTAAAATTATTATTTAAAAATAATTTGAGTAACTTATTAAAATCAGTTCTTTATGACCCTCACACCTCGCGCGTGAAAGTCCATGCAAGTCCATGCCGACGAGCGCATCTTTACCATCATAGTAATACGGAATGCATGTTCAGCAAAAATCTGTCTATTCGTGCACTTTCTAATCGCTACTCATACATGTGTCAATTATACATTTAATGACCTTTTTGTAGCTTTTGTCTGCAAAGTGTAAGTTCCCATTGTATCTTTTAGTTATATACTTTTTCTTTATATTTTATACTAGTTCATAATCACAAAATATTGTGACTATAATAATGATGATGAATTTAAAATATTTTCTGCCGCATTATTTATCAAATACTAATTTAATATAAAAATGTTATAATCAGGTACATTCTTCAAATAGCTAATCAAGAATAAATTTATCAACTATTAATTTTTTTAAATATAATACATTTAATCAATTTGAATTGCCTGCATTTTAATCAATTTAAATTTTGTCCAAAGTTCTCATTAGTTAACTACAAAATCTTTCAAAAACATAATGTATTAGGTTAATAGCAAATTTTAAGCTGAATCAAATTTTTTAGAAATCAATGTAACATATTTCAATAAGCGTCCTTCTAGTACTTTTAATTAATTATTCTTTTTAATTATAAATTTTAGCGTATTTTATGAATGATATTTTTTTGTTACCTGTATTTAAAGTTGAAGAATGGAACAATGCCCATTAAATGGTGTACGAATAATTTATGGATGGTATTTGGTACGTTTGAATAATAATTATAGCCAACAAAAGTTTTATATTATGAAAGTTCCACAATTTAGAGCACCAGTCTTTATTACTTACTCCACTTAGTCTCTTTTAGATTATTTGGTAAAAATATTAAATTTGCAAAAAATATTAATTAAAGATTTAAAAAATTATTTAAGAAAATTCTTTATACTATTTAAGTTTCTTCCTTGTTATTTTTTAATTGTTATTATCTTTGGTTTTACTCAAAAACTAAAATTTTATGATTAACTTAATTGTTTACAACGTTGAGAGGTTTGTAACAATTGTTAAGAGGTTTTGTAGCAATTTTGATGCATATTTATATTTTATTCATACTTATATCTATTTTATTAATTGACTTATAATAAAACTCATTTAGCGATTAATTGAATCATTAAGGGGAATTTATACCAATTAATTTTCAACAAAAAAGGTTTAAAAAGTTAAATTTAAAAAAAACTAAATAAGACTTTTTTTAAATTAAATGAGATATCATGAGATCTATAATTAATCAAAATTAAAACTAAAGCAAGCTGCAATCGATTCGCAATAATATTTACATTTCAAACTGATAAATTTAACAAAATAATATGTCTTCAAGTTAAATAAGTAAATCAATTTTTAGTCTAAACTTGATGTTATTAGCTATAGCAACCTAGTTTAAATCACATAACATCAAAATTAGTTTATTTTAAAAAGAAAAAGAGAGAGGTATAAGTGAAGACACAGATCATCTTCCACAGGACAGTCAACTTTCTCTCTCCATGCGCCGTCAGAAAGTTTGTAATTCTGCCTCGCCGTTCAACTGGTGGTGGTACCGGCGTTTCTCACCGATTTCTTCAAGCGGAGAACTGGTTGGATGGCGAAGTAGGAGGAGAATCTATATAAGGTAAGGACATGCCGTACCAGACTCATTTTGTTAGAGAGCATCCGAAACAGTTTTGTGTGTGCATCTCTACTTACTCGGGCGCTCGTGTGAGCTGCCCGCACTTTGATAGTATGTTATTGGCGTGTTTAATATCCCATGGTGACATACGTGCAGCTATGTGATAAAATTGCGCCAACTGTTGATCTGTCCTGTTTCCATATTCTGGAATAAGTGTTACTGCGCTGCTGTGCAGTAAATTTACCTGTCTTAAAGCATTGTCAGACACAATTACTACTGATCAAATTCGAACATATTCACGATGATGCACATCAAGGTAAGCTTCAACTTTTTTCAAAACATATTTATAGTATAGGCGAATACAAAAGATCGTTTAATATATAGCTGTAAGATCAAGTTTGGATGGTATGATTACATTACTATTATTACATGTATTGTTTTTTTAAATATATTTAAGGGGTGGTTCCATTAATCCTCTACTTGCACCAAAAATACCTATAACAGGGAAATATTTTGTTATTGGAAATTTGAATTTTTTTATGAAATGTGTTTTTTGAATCGTTTTTTACACATTATAAAAGTTCATTAACGAGTTTGAGTTACAGTTTTCATCAAAGTCGAAATTTTTAAAAATAATATGTATAGAAACTATAGTTTATAATTTCTTGATAGTCTTATTTAATTCATCTTTTTAATTATTATTTTTTATGTATATCGCAATAAAAGTTTTTAATAAGAATGTATTTATTAAAAATATTTATAGTACAAGTATCGAATTGGTTATACAGTTATAAATATTAAATAATGAAATATTTATATGAAAAATATAATTAAATAAAAAATAAAACAGCAAATATTATAATGTAATACATAAAGCAGCTTCGAAATATAAATAATGTATAATGAAATAAAAATAAATATATAATACTGAGATCTCACTGTTTGTTTAATAAAACACACAAATAGTAAAAAGTTCAAAAGTAATTTATTGGTATTAAAAATAAATTATACTTTCCATACTGATATGGAAAATATTTTGCAAATGCAAATCTTGAAAAAAAATATGTTTAATTTCTTTTAATAATTTATACTTAAACAATTGTACTTGCGTATTTCTATTATTTTTGACAGGTGTATAATTTTTACTAAATTTTATGAAATTCATTCTTTCGATTTTATTCTTATAGACACGTCAAAACGCAAATTAACTTTGAAGAAATAAAAATAAGGGCTCTAAAAATGACTTACAAACATTAGTTTATTTAAAAACAAGTATGATTATTTACGCATATATATTAAACTAGATAGTCTTTTACTCATTACTTTGATATAAGTGAAAGATAATGTAAATTGATTGTATAAAAATCTTTAATTTTATTGGGTTCGTTATAGATTCGGTTCAAATTATTGAAAATTCCACAATAAATACAAAAAATTTGAGTAATCTTATTTTACTAAATAAAATTCAATTTAAAGCACATTTTAAAATCCAATACAGATTGTCTCTTTCATATTTTATGTTTTATTACGATTTATTAGAAATAGAAAATGTATAAAATATATCGATTGTCAATAAAATTAAGTAAAATAAATAAAACAATTTAATTATGACGAATTCATATAATCTATTATTGAAAAAAAAACATCTTATTAATTTATAATTTAAAATTGAATTGAAATAAACTGATTTTCCGCTTAATAACTGATTTTAAATAAATTATCCTATCATATTCGCAGCATACTTAGCGTTCAGTGCATATTAAATAGTCTACAATTTGCGTTAAATAGCACCTTGTATCGTTTACACGAGCGTACTGCTTGATCAAATGTAAACAAGAAAATCTTCATTTAGGTTTATGAATGATTAAATATAAAATTATTGTTATTAATTGTGTAGATTATTTCACAGAGAAATTTATTAGATACATTTAAAAAGTTTTTAGTTAGATAAATTTTACATAAAGACGAATTAACGTACCTGAGAGTGAATACACAGTTAATCATTATCAGTCATCTACCACAAAATATCCCGTAATTTTTTTTTTTGTTCATGCAGTTGAAAAATATTTAAAAAAGTACAATGACCTAATCTTGACTAAAACAATGAATTTCTTATTTTATATTTTATGAAGTGAAATTTGTACTCTAAGAAAGTGGGAATGATGTTATTTAACGTTTTCTCTGAATAGAATATTCTTTTCTGAATCTTTCATTTGGCTTTTTTCAAAGGTACTTAGTTAAAAACTTAAAAAATGAATCATATTCAAAATATGTTTTAAAATATAATTATATACATTTATTCGAAAGTATACATTAAAATATTATTTAATAATAAATGTACAATAGAATGAAATCACTTATTAGCTCTAACTATACTAATAGTAGATGAATAGATCAAATTATTGAAAAAAATCAATTTTGTTGCGTAAATAATTATTATTTGCTTAAAAAGTACTTCAATAGCATACATGATTCTTTCGAAAGATTTGTAACAATGAAAAAGTAATAGTGTCTTTTATCAAAACAGTCTACGATTTTTAACGCAGAACAAACTTGTATTTGTTTAGTAACAATTGTTTATTCATGAGATGGAGCATGAAATTAAAATTTAATACGTATTACTAATATCATAGTGATATTTTACAGATAAGATAAATAATTTATTGGTGCACATTTATAATTAATATATGCAATGATGTAAATGTATAGTTTTTTCCGATTTAATTATAATATTGATATAATTAATACTTTGAAATATTTTTCATGCAACCTCCATGGTCTAAAAATGTGGAAGAAATTTGTACGGATATGTAGTATTAAAATAAATTATTCTATTTTGCAAGGGAGAGATAATAGCTTGCATTGTAAGAGATAGTTTGTCTCGATTCAGAAAAATTCGTGTTATATTGTTTTTATAAATTAAATACTTTGAGTTTGGTGGTAGGTCATTGTCTGTTGTCAACAAAAAAAATAGGTTTATAGATTTAACTATATTGTTAATATATTGTTAATATATTGTGTGTGTGTGTGTGTGTGTGTGTGTGTGTGTGTGTGTGTGTGTGTGTGTGTGTGTGTGTGTGTGTGTGTGTGTAACTACACACGTTTTTTCCTTTTATAAAAATTTTGTTACATACATTTCTAAAATTATTTTTTCTTTTTGTTTCAGATACTGCCAGTACTATTTTTTATTTTACTTATCGGCGATGCTAATGCAGTTGTTAATAAAGTAAATTCTCAAAGTTCTTTCATTAATGATGCAGAGACAACTGACTCTGTTACAGCACAGGATAGACTAAGTAAATCATATGTACTCCCTACTGATGATTATAGTCAAGTTACAAATCAGAATGGACCAGTTCCAGTGTACGGACCTCCAGAATTGACTGGAGATCGTCGTCCAACACAAATATATGATCCTCTTCCACCGGAGCAACCACCGCCTCTATTTAAACCTTCAACATCATTCTCATCGTTGGGATCTTCTGATAAATCCAAATTACAGTACGGACCTCCGAAACATGGGAGTAGATCATCAGATAAATTAAATAATGGTACACCGAAATCTCAATATGGTTCACCAAAACTACAATATGGACTACCAAAATCTCAGTATAGACCGTCTTTATCTTCATTTCGTCCACCGAAGCCCGAGTATGGTACACCCATAAAGTTTAGCAATCCAACTGCGTCTCAGTTTAGTTCATTATCTGGTGGGCTTGCCGGTGCCGTTTTAATTCATGGTCCTCCAATTCCACTGTCAGTGGAAGCTTATGGCCCACCTTTAAATAAACAATTACCGTTCTCAGTATCAAAGATGAAAGATAACTATAGTCCTCCATCTCAAGTACATATAACACATCATACACAACATAACGGGTCACCTAATAATGATCTTTATGGACCACCACCACCACCACCACCAGGTGTTCTAGCTCCACCAACGCCACCGGATATAAAATATGATGGGTGGCAACCGATTCCCGGACTTCTCAGTTCACAACTTCAGCATTCACACTTAGACAACTATGGTCTTCCATTGCCATCAAATGAATACGTTCCTCCCCCATCATATCAATTTAGTCCTCCAATAGGTAATAGTTATCATAATTTCAGCGTAGAACATTCTATAGATCAAGAGTATGCATTGCCAGTTGTATCATCAGATTCTAATATTCCAAGTGATTCTTATGGAGTTCCACTTCGTAATCCAGATGATCACAGTTTAAAGTCTATTGTTTCTCAAACTACTACCACGCATGAAAGTAATGGTTTACCGCCTCCACCATTACCACAATTTGAACCATTGCATAGTAATCTTCGTTCTTCTGATAGTTCTTCATTCAGTAACATTGATCAACATTCTGCAAGCGCACAGCTTCAAATTCCTAATGAGAATTTGTCAATAGTAAAAACTGTTGGTTTTGAACTTTTACCTAATCCAAGTAAATTGACGATAAGTATACACGGTAACTTAGATAGTAATATACATAGTAACTCTGATCAAGTAAGTCCTCTATTGTCAGACTCTCATTCCTCAGTAAGAGACAATTTATCTTTGCAACAGCTTCCAATTCCACCTAATAGTTATGTTTCGCCCAGTCCACTAGCTCCATTGGGCACTTCATCTTTTTCAGGTGGAATATCTTCTCATAGAAATGTAGATGAAAGTTCTTCTTCCTTTAAGCAACTCAATTCTGGAATATATAAGACTAGTGGATTTTATCGAGCTAAAAACCGTGGAGGGTACAGATCTCCGACGCCATTGCTTTCTAATAGTTTTATTCCACCACGTAGGCCATCAAGTAAATTTAGAGATTCAGTTCCAGCAGGATTATTAAGTAATTTAAATCGATATTATAGTCCGATGAAACTCCATCAAACTTATGGACCACCTTCAATCAAAGACCAAATCTTATCCAATCTACATAAGCCTACTTTATTTGATAATTCAGCTAACTTATTTACTTCTTTTAAATCTATTAATAAATTAAATACATTTAATTCTCACGTACCGTTTGCCGCACCTAATGTTAACTATGGAACACCGTTGTCATTCAATGATTTCAATACACCGGCTCCTTCATTAACATATGGAGCTCCTAATTTTGGACCTATTCCATCCTTAAGTGCAAGTGGTAATTTATATAACGGTGTAGAATCATCTATAGTTCCAACTTACGGCACTCCTATTCATGGATTTGGCCAAGATTGTCAAAACAATCAAGGCAATTTGCAACAATACTCTGATAAAACTGATAGTCTGGCAAAACATAACATAGATTATACTTCACCTTTACTAAGTGCATCATCAAACTCTTTGATCTTGCCTTATTCTGCTAAAAATGTAAATGAATTAGAGTTGCAAAACCAACCTATCCAGCATACAAATTTAAAGGATAGTTATGGAAATTCAATCATCGATAGCAATGTAATACCAGATCAATCGAGTTCTGCATTCACAATTCGTACTCAAACAGTGGCTAATGAATATTTGGATTCATCTAGTCATAGCCAGAATTCATTCCCCGAAGGCACATCCTTAGTAAGATTGAATCGACCTACAGTAGAAGCATTAACCACCGGTTTGACTTCACAGGCGCACTTTGGCGCAACTAAAGATATTTCTTCAAATGAAGTTGACGCTACTCAATTCATAAAATCCGACGAAGGAGGTAAAGCTCTAGAATTAGCTCAAACTTTAACTGCAAATAGTGATGGTTTTCAAATTCAAGGAGCTCAAGGAACTTATTCACTTCAAATTCAATCAGCGGATGGTAGTATCGAAAGTCCTAACGAAAATATTAGACACGATCATGTCTTATCTCATGGATTATTACAAAATATTCTTGCAGCTATTGAACATCAGCCAGAAGAAAGTGAAGTGAAGCTTCAACAGATATTATCTCAAAATAATAATGAAGTACGTGGTAGAGAGTTAATTCCTATAACAAGCTCGTCAATTACGAATAACGTTGAAAGTACATCTTATTTGAATCAATGTAAATTATTAAAAGATAACTTAAATTCTCATAATAACGAATCTTGTAATCAAGAAATAAATTTATCTAATGATGATAAGGTAGCGGTATTTTTTACTGAAAATTACAATAATGGAAATGCAGAATCAAAATCCACGACCACTGAATCATAACTGTATAACTGTATAATTTACACATGAAAGTTCAGTTGCCAATAATTTAAACATTTTGTATAACGTTACTATCAGTAATAGTGCCATTCAGAGTAAAATATTTTGTAGAGGTTAAAAAGTTAAATTATATAATATACAAATAGTTTTTCATGCATGTTCCAATTGGAAATTAAACTCTGCGTACTATTAGTCAAGTACAAATAAAGAAGTTCGATCGTATCAGCTTTTTCAGATCTACAAGTTGTAATAAAAGTAACGATACGTCTGAATAATATTTCATGGTTGTATTTTCTAGAAAGTAGAATCGATAGATGACAATTAATTTAACCCTAAGATCATTTTTTAAGGTTATTTGGAGATATAATTTTATTTTTAAAGTGGGACAAAATATTGAAAAAGGAAAGATATATTTCAATATAAGTTGTTCTGATATTTACATTTTTGAAATAAAATAGAAACATTTTCAGTTATAAAATACACTTACCTTTGAAATAACATTAAAAATTATTTAGGGCTAAGCACGTATAATTATAATCAATTATTGGAATAAACTGTACAATCTTTGTAAAACTATTTTCTAGCAAGTACCAATGTAAGAAAATTATTCGGAAAAAAATTTTTTAACTTAAAATTAATCGTACAAGTAGAAAAAAATAATAATTTTTTAAGTAGAAATAATTAATAGGAATATGGAGTATAGATATACTTATATGTTATATTGGTAATCTGTTTAACATGCAAAATTTATACGACTGTAAATTTTGTTTCTTGATAAATTGTTAATTTTTCTGGATCAATACAGCTAAAGACTAAGGTTTCATTTGGTTTTAGCTAAAATTTAACTCAATTAAATTCCAGGATAATTTTGTTCTTTACAAACACTGAAATAGCAAAATTTATTAAATTGTGCACATTACTATATATTGTACTAGAAATCGTGATTTTTTTTCGTAATTTTTTCTTTTCTTGTTATAGTTACTGTATATAGTATTATATTTTATTACAATGTGAAAGCATGTCCCCAACTTACTATATATCATAACACAAATGAACTCATGTTGTTCTGTACTCTAAAAGTTAGGAGTTAAGTTAATTTGTAAAAAATGACCTGGATAGATAAAGCGTTGTTTTTGAGGTGTAATTACGAGTAAATAATTTATGTTCATGAAGGTAATTTATGTTCTTAAGATCAAGTATGCTTCAAAAAAATATTATGCATGAATTCTTGTACATGATTTATTATTTCTTGTTCATTTGTTCATATTTTGATATTATAATATTTTTGTGCCCATGCCTATATTTTTTTGTATTCATTTGAACTTAACATGTAACCGATGTATTCATGACAGTAGTGTGAATCAGTGCATTGATAATTATTTCTACGTTATAATACAAGGTCAAGTTATACTAAGTATTTTTATTCTCTTTGTAGAGATAATATTCATGTACAGTTTATCATTTACAGTGTAATATTTTACATATAATTAAAAAAATCTAATACTATTGTTAGGAAATAATTACTTAACATATCAATGAGCAGCGATTGTGCCACCAAGCCATAAATGCATTCTTATGCGAATTTGCGTTGATGTTTTTTATTTATTATTAATTTATTTATTATTTTAAATGTGTTAGAAAATGTAAACATGTAATAATGTCTGACAATGATTATTATATTTAACAAGCGTTTGTCGTTTTTGCTCGTTGAATGTAAATGATTGTGTTCGGGTACTATATGTATGTTCATATACACATTATGTTAATACATGTAAATATATTTTGGTTTCATTTCCTTAACTTTGTATGCTCCAAAAAATATTCTTTCATCAGTGAATATCTATTGTCATATCTATTGCTATCTATTGTTTCAGATAGCTAAATATAAATATAAAAAGCAATATATTTTTTATATACATAAATTTTATTACACGAGTTTTTTATTTAATGTCGTTCTATTTATGATCCATAATTTTCGATGTTAATCGACGAAAAACTAGTGTTACATGATATACCAATAATGCTTTTGAAATTCTGTTGTCTTATTTTGTCTTTAGATACAAGATAATAAAAGAGAATGAAAGACTAGAATATTCATCTTGTCAAGATTTCTTATAGATATTTTATAGATTCTTACTATAATAAAAAAAAGTTTGTTTCATTAACACTTGTTTCTTATTGCACAAAAAACAATAACCACAATATATACTAAATTAAAGATTAATTATTTAAAAGTAATTAGACTTAAAATTTTTCAAAAAATCAATGTTTATTTTATTTAATTTTTAGATTCTAGAAAAATACACGAAATTTTATTAAAACATTCGAAAAATTAAAATAGTTATGGCGAAATGTATACAATTTTTTAATTTTCGTTAAATGTCCATTCCAGAATAAAGAAGTTAAAATAAAAAATATTAAATGAGATATAAATTATTCTTGTATCATTATTACAGTATTTTTTATTATTTATTGAATTATAAAATTTTCTGATTGGACTTATGGGAAAATTTTCGGGGTTATAAGATCCAATGACCTGCTGGGCGATTACAGGAACAGATCCAACTAATCCAACTACACTTATTTGTAAAATAGTATGTAGTTTTACCGGGACGGTATAACAACAACAACAACAACAACGACGACGACGACGACAACGACAACAACGACAACAACGACAACGACAATAACAACAAGCATACATATTTATTGACATATAGCAATATAAAAAAATACTAAAATAACTACAGATTTATGAGTGTACTCTGAAACAAAAAGGTAATATAATAATTATAATTTTTTTAGATGTAGCCATTATAAATAAGATGTTCTATTTTTTTGCAAATAGTGTCTCATGTAAAGATTGAATTTTGGGAGTTTGACGTAGATTTTGTTTCAAAATGATTAATAAATTTTAATAAAAATAGACTAAATATATAATATATTTATAAATTATTTAGACAGAGGGGAGGGAGCGGGGATAGTGACGTAGTATTACATTTATTTAACTAATTGAAATACAATTATTTGCCCATCAGGACCGCAGTACAAATCAACGCGCGTTGATCCCACGTATATTTCGCGTGTTCGACACGGTTACAATAAACTCTGCGCGCAATCGTAGCGAAACGTTCTCGGAAGTGCATCGGTCGGCCATTACCTTCATTTACTTGCGCCGCGTTTATTTAATCGGGCTTCTGTCGCTCAGCAAGAGATTCTTGCCGTTTGTTATAGGAGCAGTGTTCACTGCACGATCTCCTCTATATCAGTAACAAACACTTGGCTCGTGCACCCTAGACCAGCGGAGAAAAAAAGTATAAAGACAGCACTCAGAAAGCTCGGAATACGTTGAGAAAGCCCGGCTGTGTTGTCTGTGATCGTGCGGCAATGGATTTCTTCCTTCGTGGGACCGTTTCTCGCCTGCGCTCCAAGGCTTCCTTCGGTCCGATTCAGCGGGTAGTGATCGGCGCCTCTCGCTCTCTCTCAGTGCACTAGTGTAGCATCACTACGCTAGAAAACTGCATGCACGCCGTGCGCGTAATCCTCTTATAATCAGAAATGGGGCAAGGTTGGTCTCGTACGAGATTTACTCTCTGGGGCGCGGAGAGATTACTAACTTTTTCGATTTTTTGCGCCCGAGAGATTCGCGCGCTCACGCTCCTTCCCTTATTCGATGTTTTGAATTATGAGAGCCCAAGTAAGGGATCACGGGTTGGGGAAACCACGTTTCACTTTACGGTTATTTCCCAAATTCCCGCTCCCTCCCCCGCACAGCTGCGTCTTCCTCGTGTTGATTTTTAATTTTCGTTTGTGCGGATAGATTCTGTAATAGTTCAGAGAAAAAGAGGAATAGCAACTTGTATTAAATATACGTGAATTCTCCATAGCGTATTTTATTAGAGAACCTTATTAAGTACTTTTGTAGCGAGTCCTTTATTTATATGCCTCTGCTAATGCGATCGACTCTTCGACGTATATTTGTTCGAATCTGAGCGCTAGTGCTCGTAAGTGAACTCTGTAATTGTGATCGAAGAGAACTTTTTTTACGTGCATCGCCTCTTGCTACTTTTCTAAGTACTTTTTCCTAAAGGTGCCTTCACCGTTGTTTAACAACAATATGTTTATGCATTTACATTCCCAGATTATTAATGTTTGTATTATATCCCCAGACTATTCTAATCCCAGATTATAATATTAATTGTCAAGCATTTTACAACATCGATGAGTTTGCCGTATTTGAGGCGAGAGTCATATTCTGAACTGCTTTTTTTTATAGAAGAAATACAACGTATCGTTTGAAAAATATGAATTTACCCGTATAAAAGTAAGACTTATGGTTTATTTTTATTATATCCGAGTGGTTAGAAGTAGCGAGTTAGTAGGAATGGAATTACCGGAAAGACAGAAGAAAACATCCTGGATCGGCTTCCAATCTTTGCAGAACTCGTGGAATTTTTAGAACAGACAGCACAAACTCTAAGTATAATTTTTCTCGAGCGCAAGGGTTAAAAGCAATTGGCTTCGGGGTTAAGTCATGCGCCGACGTTTAGTTTTTCACATCAGTATTTCAGGCTCTACGCGTAAAGGTTCCGATAGATTGCTCCTTCTGTACTGAGTTTCACTCCATGATTTGGTGCCCTCAGTACAAATGATTAACTCCCTTAGAGTGTCAGGACAAAGTAATACGACATCAGCTTTATTATAATTGCCTCGGATCTCACAGAGTGAGGATTTACTCATCGAAAGATCGATGCTTTATTTACTAGAAAAAGTACACTCCGATACTTGATGATGAGCTGGCTGCCTCAAATACTTGTTTGCAACAATTACACGCATTTGCGGACGCTTTTAAGCGCGCTTATGCTTGCATACATTTTCAGTTCTAGTTAAGCTCGGTCTGCAACTTAAATTCTTCGAAATCTCCCAATATTTGTATCGACTGACAGTCAAATAGTGCTAACATGGTTCCAAAAGCACCCCTGTCACTGAAAAACTTTCGTCGCGAACAGGGTTGTACAAATTCAGACTAAGTTGCTTGCAGCTACCTAGGCTCATGTACTAATAAAGGATAATACCGACGAGAAGACTACTCGAGGTATCGAATCGTCAGATCTTTGTCGTATTAGTCTATGATGGCACGGTCCAACTTGACTAGAGTGACCGGCTAGCGATTGATCTCAGAACTCGGCAATTATACGTGTTTTGCACATACAGTGTTCACCCGTTGAACCGGAGATTTTAACTAGATTTTCATCTGACCTGCCTGACTCGCGTGGTAGCTTTTTACAGGCATGCCTTGCGTATGGGATAAGGCGAGGAAGTAGAAATAATTTAGGCCGTCTCTTGCACTAATTGGTGTGTATAAGTATCCAGAGTTTATTTCGCAATGCTGTATAATAATTGAAGTCGGAGCGTACAAAAGGTATGCGGTAGCGCACTTTTGAAGGCTTAATTGGAAGTGACTCGCTCGCGTACTTCGCGTAGCTAGGTCCACGGGCCGCTGCCCGAACTCGAGACCACGGGAAAGTGGCTGATTCCGCACCTCCCCCCCACAGGGTAACCTGTTCACGAGGACACAGGCTCCCCCCGTGAGCTTGCTCACGCCGGTTCAGACGACTGACCTCCGCGAACCCTTATCCCGAGGACAAAACTGAGCCACTGCGCGGGGCAGCGAGTCATCCTCTCCCGCCGATATCTCGAGAGATACTAACTTCTTGATTCTCCCTTGCGTCGATCATAGCCGGTCGAAATTGTGTCGATCCCGCGCTTTTTCCATCATAACAATATAATTTTAGCGCCTTTCGCAGGCATACATAATCATAATAATGCGGGTCAGTCACGCGCCTTGCAAGCGCAGTTACATTGTAGCACCGAGCTTCAAACAATTGAACTTGCCAAGTTTGCTACACCTTAATTAACCTACGTAGATGTAAGTCCTTGGAACCATTTAAAGCCTTATTGACTATTAGGATTTGGGGAAAGCGTGTCGTGCAATAATTCGCCTGGATCAGACATATGATAAAATTCTCAAATAAAATTCAGTTGTTTTAATTTACGAGAGAATTGAAAAAAGAAATCCTTTACGTAAACTAAATCCCGTGGTAAACGTCAATAGAATTTTATGCGTTGGGGGCGACTGTCACGCACAGCAATGCCATATGATCGTTAAAATCCACCAATCTTGCCAATGTCATATATACACCTTCGGCGCGATACGCGACGGAGCCGCGAAGGCAGTGGCTCCGATATCTGCTTTCGCGGGGAATTCGGGGGCCCCGCACTCGTAGCGCAGGGTCATCTTCAGCCGAGCTGCGCCGAATGCTCGAGGATAGCGGCTCGACTAACCGCTGACCGAAGAGAACTCGCGGTCCCACGAATGCGCCGGGTACCCGCCTTCAGCGCGATACGCGACAGAGCCGCGAAGTCAGCGACTCAAGTATTCGCGAGCCGACAAAAACTCGCGGCCTCGAGCCTACAGGCGCCCGGAGAATTCGCAAGATCGGCAGCTCTAGCCAAGACGGAGGCATACGAGGAATTCGGCAAGCCACGGGTAGGGAAGAGTGACGCGAAGCGGCTATAAAAAGTAAGGGGATCAACAAACATGGCTTTTAGTCATCTATCGTCGCGTCTGAACGACACGTGTCGGAGCGCCGCCTCTTCTTCCCGACGATCTACGCAAACCGATCAAAAAGGCAACTTATACCGCAACCTGGCGACTCAGTTTCCTCGCTACTCCTCCAGTCTCCAGCCCTTGTCGAGAGTTCGACTCCCGCCACCGTCCTCACTCACTCACTCGCTCACGCGCAGAGACGCGCGTCGCCTCCCCCCAGCAGGCGCCCGTACGTAACACCAAATAAATTCTCCTTTAGTTGTTTGTTCATGTACTACGCTCACCGAGTGTGTGCAATAAACCTCTCCGAGTTCATCAGATGATGGGAGACCTTCCAATCGATGGAATAACTCCGACAAGAGTTTTCACCTCCACGGGTCTGGACTACGCTGGTCCATTTCGAACCCGAACGACTTAGAGCTAATCAGTGACTTCACTATAAACTTCGTTTCAAGGAACAGAGGCAGAGCTACAAAATATGTTCGGAATCTTCGATATTTTATAAGGAGGCAGCACCACTCGCCAATGGTGAAATTCAAAACCATCTTAGTGCGGGAGGAAGCATGGCTTAATTCACGTCCTATCACTCCCATCATCTCTGACCCGATCGCTCTGTGCGCTCTGACACCCTTTCATTTTTTGATAGGGGAAGTATCTGCATTATGTCAGCACAAATTGATGCTACGCGGTATGGCGGATCTGTAACTTCCGCTGATGCAGTAAATCCTGGTGAGTAGGAACCATTAGCCCGTATTTTCTAGAAATTAATTTGTATCATCAATATCTGTATTGTATAACCGCTATGGTTAATTTGTAAAGGAATTTACAAAATAAAATATTACCATTTGCCTTGGCTTTTTCCCATTTTTTCAGAGAGTTTTTTATGCCGAGACAAGGAGGTCTAGTTTTCATACAGTACTTGACTTTTATTTTTTTGAATTCACTCAATTCACCTACTAGCGGTGGTTCTGGCAGTGTATGATTATTACCACCAGGAAAAATCTCGGGATTACTATTATGTCGCTGTGCTATCAATCGCCTCTCGGGATCGGGAGTACGCCTCAAGTTGGCGTTAGCAAATCCTCTTAGCCATTTCACAAAAAATTTGGTCATTTCCAATGCACGAATCCTATGATTCCATAAATTTAGCAATTAATAGTACTTTGGCGCCTTCGATCCAGAAGCCTTCTATTGCTTCCGAAGCGATGCCGATTGTTGATTGGGTTTAACAGGGCGAGTACAGCCGTCAGAGCTTCGGTTAATTTCTGTATAGCATTTGAGTTTAATAGGGAAGCGGTGCAGGTAGGAGTAGCTGTTGCGCGTGGGGCGGCCGCGTTTGTATACGTGGGTTTCACGGCGAGACGAGTACAGCTAGGGGGCTCTGTGAGAGATGGATTTTGCGTTGTTTGTGCATATATTCGCTTATGGGGGTCGCGGCTTTAGGATGGATGTAGGCCCTTTGGGGTATTCGTGACAGGAGGCGTGGCGTTCGCCTCCGCAATTCGCGCAGCGTGGTTGTGAATCGGGTTTGTGCTTCTGCCTGCACTCGACAATTATGTGCGAGTGCGAACAGAAGGCGCAAATCCAAGATGCACGGCAGTAGTTTGCAGTTGAATTTTTGGTACCTTTTACACGGGAGGATGCTCTTGGATTTCCGTTTAAGCTCGACGGTGATAGCTAGACCGCTGAGGATTTTCAAGTCGAATATCGATCTTTTTATTGCTAAGCAGTTTGGTAACTGCTCAAATATCCAGGACTCTTTCAGGACATATTTTGACCCCTGCATGTCGGGCGCTAATTGTTCCCTGCCGGGATCGTTTGCTTTTACGTCAGATTTTGTTGGCCTAGGAAAAGGCCGATTGGTATAATATTATGAGCGGAGGCTGAATAGCCTAACGTTTTAGTATGTGGCCTTGATAAAGGCCGATATCTTTTTTATTCGAAGTCCTAGAGGAGCTCCTCTCGGGGGCGGAGGTAACGACAGCCGGTGCGCCTGAAGTTCAGGGAATCAGGTTGCGGTGATAAAATGAAGGTTTCCTAGATTCTGATGGATTTCTTCTTTTTTATTGATAATCTTTGTTCCCTATTCCAGCGACCTGGTGCGGCCCTATCTGAGCGGGTTGGCGGACAGTCTCGGGAGAGGTCCGTCCGGCTCGGCATTTCGGACCGAAATCCCGAAAAGTTGGGGTAGCTCCTCTCGTGCCGGAGCACCGGCTCGGAATGACCGGCACTGGGCCTGCTTCCGACTGTATCCGAGAGTGCGGACCTGGACGAGAGCCCCTATACTTTACGGCGCCGTTTTTTCTTTTCCGCGCGTAAGGCTCGCGAGTTTTCCACGGTAACACGTTTAATATGTATGCTGAGGAAGAATCCTACGGATGTACTGAGATATTACATTGTAGAGTTAATAGATGCACATATACTATCATGCCTTATAAAAGTTCAGATTTACACAGAAATAAAACAAGGATTGCTTGGTGTTTTTCAAAAATAATATCTAGAAACAGTATTTATTTAAACAGTATTTATTATTTATTATACTAAATTACTTATGTTACTAAAATAAGTAAATAAAAAACCTATCGTTTCTAATAATTCATATAATTTCCATTTACATAGTCTTTTAAACTGTTAAATATTAACAAATTTTAATAATTTTAAATTAATATAATTACAATCATTATTAAAAATGTAAACATATAAGTAATACACAATCATCTTTTTATTAAAATATATTTAAATTTAATGTGATAAACTAGAAGCTTGTAGACTCATTTGACTGTAAATATAATTTTTGGAACTTTTAGGATTGGTGTAGACTTCCTGTTCAACTGATCAATGAATTTTGTTCTGTAAGGGCTGACAATGCAGATATTTATGAGTTTAACTGTTTCTCATTTTTTGTTTTATTTTATTTAAAATAAAAGAATTGCAAATTTTACACAATTACACATAGAATAAATTGATTTTAAATCCTTATAAATAAAAGTCCAAGTAAAGTCATTAATCGATTCAGAAGAAAGTGTACGCCAATCTTCAAAGATCCAAACGTATCAGGAGACATATTTTTTGAAAAAATGTCTGTGATAAGTTACCGAGTGAAAAGTGGCTATCCGAGTTTTTCGCAAATAAGGAGGGAAGCTTCTAAGAGGGGGTATTATGAAGTTGCCGATACTATCACTGTAACACTTTTTATAAAGCATTGAATACAGAGCAAAAAAGCAGAAGGGAGATTTTTGCCAACCTTATATGTCTCAGCCCGATGTCTTGCAAATCACTGGCCTCCAATGGATCCGTCATCGTCGTCTCCTCGGCTGCGTCTTTCTTAAGGTGATGTCGGCTGTGGCGAAGGTTAGCCCAAGCACGTTTCGTACGGGCACGGCATGGCTACTTTAGGTTGTGGCGCGGTTGCGCGATCGGCGGCGTCCGCCGGAGACCCCCTATTCTTTGAATAGCCCACTTATGGGGTAGCTTGGCCGGTGCTAGCAGAATTGATGCCATGTTGCATAATGCCCGGCGGCTCGGTCCTTAGCGAGGCTGCCGGCTCTCCGCGCTCTTGCCATATCTTGCTTCTCGCGTAAATGCGTTATATCTCTGCATCTCAATCGTACTCTCGCTTTCTGTTCGAACCCTCTCTTTCATCCCACTCGTATATTAAACTGTATTAAGTGTATGGGCTTCTCGCGAGGGGTGCTGATGTGGATCTGGATATAGCTGTCTGGGAGAGAGCAATTTGTCATCTCTGATAGGGCCATAAAATCTTCTTGGCTCTCCACCACGCTTGGTGTTCCTCAGGTTTCTGTATTGGGACCATTGCTGTTCTGTGTTTACATTAATAACCTTGGTCTTGTCCTGGATTCCATGAGTATAAGACATATTCTATATGCCGATGAGCTCCAGGTGTACCATAGTTTTTCTAGGGATAACCTTGAGGCAGGAGGGATAACCGCGGCGCGAAGAGTCTCAGACTAGGCCTCGTCTGCATCCTTGAAACTCAATGTTGGAAAGACGATTCTTTTTGGAACTCACATATTCCTTTCCGATATTGTGTCGCCTAGGTTTAATTCAATTGAACTCTGAGAGATAGCAGTCGTGTCTTTGTCTGAGACTGTAAAAAGCCTTGGTGTTATGCTAGACGCAGGTTTTACCTGGAGACCACATATTGAATTAATCTGTAAAAGAATAAACCAGGTTTTATATAGTCTACGTTTTTTACATCAGTGCACCACGGAGTCTCTTCGTGCCAAGGTGGTGCGTTCACTGGTCTTTCCACATTTTAACTATTTTTCTACTATTTACTTAGATGTATCCCTTGAGTTGAGGACAAGGCTACAAACGCACTACGCTACTTACAGAATTCCTACGTGTGGTATATGACGGGTGCTAGGTGGGATGACCATATCATCCCCTTCAGGATCCGAATAGGCTGGATGGGAGTAGACGGTTGGAGGGAATATTTTATGTATTTGCAGATCTACAAGATCTTAAGGCTACGTCAGCCGGAGTACTTCGCTGATCTGTTCTCTTCTGAGGCATCCGATCGGCTGGTCAGGGTTGAACTTAAAGAGGTCTCTGTTCCGCGGATGCGCACCGAAACGGAAATTAGATCTTTCTCTGTTCAAGATGCTCATCTGTGGAACAGACTGCTATCGTGTATAAGGAATGCATCTTCTCTTTCTCGCTTCAGGGAGCGAGTGATGGAGCATTTGAGGGGTTGGGACAGCACAATGGATTATTCTAGTCAGTTGTCTTGATAATCTTGTTTTAATTTGCATTCTAAATTAGTTGTGTGTGTATATTTTGAGTATGTATGCATTCAGCCTTCATTTTGTATTGTAAACACATTGATTTCATTCATTGTGTGTAAGAATGTATGAGTGTAAACTGACTAATAGATAATGTAAACTGACAGAAATGTGATTTGTAGGATTTTACGTATCAATTATTTATTTATTTATTGCCATATACTGCATACATCTGTTATAATGACGAATATGTGATGTCATTTATATATAAGTAGACTTCAGTAAGTAGATCTCATGTATGAAGAGAATGGGCTTCTCGCAGTGGATACTGACGTTGATTTGGGCTTATTTATCCGGAAGAGAATAAATTGGTCATAGCTGATAGAATGAAAAAATCTTCCTGGCTGTCTCTTACTCTTGGTGTCTCTCAGAGTTCCGTTTTCGGACCTTAACTATTCTGTCTTTATATAAAACACTTTGTTGCTATACTCCATGGTTGTAAACCATATTTTATATGTTGATGACTTCCAGGTTTACCTTAGCTTTTCTAGGGACAACCTGGCGACTGGAGCCAGATACGTAGCGGCTGCGACGCCAGATGTTTCGGATTGGGCTTTGTCTGCATCCGCGAGGCTCAATGTCGGAATTTACGTCGACGTGTGACGTCTGGGACTCCAGGGAAATTCACCACATGTCTAAAAAATAAAGAAGTATTATAATCGAGAAAGAGAGTGGAGGCAGCAGCCGGAAGTAAGTAGCTAAACCTTCCTTGTCAAACTCGAAATGACGACTTGGAATCTGTGGACGATAGAGAGTTAAGACATCTCGAGAAGACATTGGAAATAACGCAGACGGGAAGAGTTGCAGAGACTCTCCGATGCCTGTAAGTTAATGAAAGTGGCGCCCGGTTCACAAGAGACTGTGAAGAGTGTGGAGCAAGACAGCATGTCTCGACCGCCTGTTCAGACGGCTGATGCGTCTGCGGGGTGGCTCAAGTTTTCAAATAAGCAAGCTACAACTGCGGGTGCATTGGGAAATGGGCCTCTGGGTTTTTAAAGGAACCCACTGCCCAGTCTGAATAGAGAGGATTTGGAACGTTGTGCTCGAGCACCGGCGATCGATAAAAATAGTTTCGTGGCCGGTCTTTAGACCGATAAACGGCTATATTTATTGATTCGTTTGGGTGGTAGCGATATTCGAGCAATGTACGATCCCGATGCTATGGTTTTTCTTATTCGTGCCTTCGAGTCAAAAAATATAAAAACAAATAGCATCCAACACAGTTGGCTGTGAGAGGCATTACAGGGTCCACTCAACAAATGCTGAGCGTGCTCGAGATCATTAAAAGAATAGATCATGCGATGGTCTTAGGGATGGATTTCCTGCATAAAAAGGGGTCTGGAAATCCAATTTGGAAGTTGTTCGTATGTGGTGTTAAAGATGAGGAGCATGAACATGTAAGAACTCTAGTTGAGAAAATGCTTCCTCAACCTGAAATTATTCATGGTTACACTACCCACATCAAACATCACATCGATGTACGGGTAGCTCGGCAAATGAAACACGCACCTTGACGTATGTCTACGAGAGCCCTTCAGTTTTCTCAAGAAAAAGTACGAAAAATATATGAAAATGGCATTATAGAGTGATGTAGCACACTTATCATCGCGCGACAAGACCAGGGTAGTCATAGCTTCGATCGCTTCTGCATTGACTGCATATATGTGAAAAAACGACTATGCATGATACTTCTCCGCTATCGAACTTTGATTCGATGCTGGATAAGTTGCGCAAAGTCCGTTATATCTCGACCTCAAAAAAGCTTATTTTCAGGTATTTTTACGCGAAATGTACAGACAGTATACTACTTTTGCTGTGCCTGGTTCTAATCTGAGGAGGTTATTTGGTCTACAGGTTGAGCCTCATATTTTTTGTTGTTTGGACGACCTAATTGTGGCGACAAAAATGTTTGATTAACACCTAAAATGGGCCAAGTATATGTTGAATAAGATAGTTGAAGCAGGTCTAGAGGTTAATAGGGAGTAGTGTGAGTTTTGCTGTTACAGCGTTCGCAAGAGTATGGGGTGAATGTAACTACTTTCTCGTATCACTCACAGGCTAACCCAGTATAACGAGTTAATACGACACTAAAAACGAAGATTGCCACGTACGTCGAGGCAGATTATCATTAGTAGGATGAGCACTTACACGAGTTCAGGCATGCTCTGAACACTGCAGTGCAAGCTATCACTAAAGTTTAACCAGTGCATCTTAATTTTGGGCGACACCTACAACCCGTGCGAAATTTGACAGTGAGTCGTACGGATAAGATAGTGATTCGTACGAAGCCGGAGTATTGGCTTAATCGCCTGAAACTATTGGAAGCCCTTTGGGATCATCTTAGAAAACATAACAAGGTGTATAATCGCAATTAACAACTTAGTTTTGCAGCGCGAAAACGTATTTTTTTATGCTGCGTGACAAATTTCGAACAAGTTAGCACCGAAATTCGCCGGACCCTTCAAGATCAAGGAAATACTGAGCGATACAGTATTCCTGCTTGGAGAGGCTGGATGAAAACCGGCGAAGGTGCATATTGAGCATTTAATGTACCGCCGAGAGGTGTTAAAATGCCATAAGACGTTCAGCCTTTAGCAGAAGAGGAGGCTAAAGTCAATGTATTGGCGATATATATTAAGCGTTATTTTGAGTTGAGAGGTTAAAGGAATTGTGCGAGAAAATTTGTTGCGCGTAATATTAAAGAGTAATTACGTGCTGTCTGGCGAGAGGAAGGAGTTGCCGCAAGGTCAGGAGTTGCTGGAAGGAATTGCTGGTTTGCACTCTGATGAAGAAACGATGGAGGAGTCGGCGCCTGTAAAGACGGAAATGTCGACCCCCTCTCCTCCCCCGGAGTATCTCTAGGATTTAAGGGACGAAGTGAGGCGCGAGCAACTATTGCGAACAAAATACAAGAAGACGCGAAATCCTCGGCGCCAGTTACAGAAGAATGACTACATATCATCTTTGACACTTCAGCTCCTGGAAGACTTCATCACAACAGTTCCACTGCAAGATTTAAAGGTCAGTGCGGCGGTTGAGCCGGCTCCTCTCCCCGTACTCGACAAGGAACTCTCCCAGGGGGAGAAGAAGAAGACCAGATGGAAAAAGAAGAACAAGAAGATAAGTACAACCAAAAAGGTCCTACTAGAACGTCAGAGGACTCGAGCGAGCGGTGTTCTGAGATCAAGATACAAGAAGAGCGAGAAAAAAGCGGAAAGCGCGGTAACAAGTGGACCGGCCACATTCTCCGCTAAAAAGGTAGTAAAAAGGTTGAGCAAGACCGGTGATGGTATTATCCTTCCGGCCCCAGAAGAATTAGATATTGGTATTAGATAGTTTGTGCGTCAAGGGCATGACCCCTACTATCGCTTACTGATGAAGTTTTAACAATTGGGGGCGTGTGATGCCTGAATCGAGCTTAATGGTGTTTTATTCTAGGAATATTTCTTGTGATACGATTCGCTATATATCTTTATGGGCAACCTCGAATTCTTGGATAACCTTGAAAATACGTAATACTTTATTAATACAATGTTTATAGATAACTTAAAAATTAAAGTCAGCCAATTTTAGTCGCCATCTAGTTACTCTCGAGCACGGGCCATCGCGTGTGTTGAATCACACTAATACTCTTTAGTCAGTGTAAATATAAAATTTACGATTATATAGATAAGGGTGGAATTGAGAGGTGAAGCACCTGGCTAGCTAACAAGTTTTGAGATGAAACGCCGCCAATTGCATATACTGATAAACCCGTTGATGCATGAAAAGGTATTTTGAAATTGGCGTGCTTAAACATCTTATAAGGTCTTACAAGGTTTATTACTGAGATACTCAAAAGCCTTTAACCACTATAAAAAATACTGTTCTGTCTTTAATAAATTGATTAAGGGCTTGGCTATTTGTTCGAAGTTTTCTATGAATTTTCGGTAATATTCTGCTAGTTCTAAAAACTGTTTAACGCGTTGTCGCGGTTTTGGTAACTGGAAAATGTTTAACTATATCTATTTTTGCCGAATTCGAATGTAAGTCAATTATTCTATTTAAAATTATGACTTTCTGTCCCTTTTACAAGACAGAGCATCTCAATTTTAACAAGATGTGCAAACACCTGTTAAATGACTCTTTTTAAGCCTGTACCGAAATACACGAGCTAGGGATTTGGCTAGAAGACGAAACACGAGTTTCTATTGTATTGTTAGGTTTCCCTTAATGTCTGTATGAGAGGAACTTAGGAAAAGCTACTACACACAGGTCGCCCCCTGTCTGCAGAGTAGCTTAGTGGGTTTATTTGGGAGATTGACTTTTGTACACAGAGGAAACTCGTCCTTAGTTAAGCAAGGCCCTAGGACTTAGCAACAATTAAAAAAGATTCTATTTGGAAGTAGAATAGGATTACTATCCAGGCCATCTCAGCAATTTGAACTAGTGAGAGTTATTGGGAAAAAATGTATTTGCTTATTTTATATTAATATTTAGTAATTGTATGGATTATTCGTTTAAATTAAATAAGTAGACACTTTAATTTATTTGTATATTTGCTTACTTGAATTTATTTAGTTCTATTGTTATGTGTTCTTACATTTGGACTGACTGAATACAACTTTTATTTATAATTTTGTTTATTTGAAATTATGAAATATAATGTATTTAGTACTTGGATTTCGAATTAGATATGATAGCGCGCAAATATAATTGATTGATTTGAAATAGAAACAGCGCGGCGGTCGTAGAATAGGCTATGCGAAAACCGACAACGATACGGTAGAGATAGAGAGTTTCTTTTAAACAGTACCCCTGCATGAGAGCTGTAGGTAGGAACCAGACACTTTCTGAGCTCCCTCTATCTATCTTATGCATTCATATGTGCTTTATTCTTTTTTAATTGTGATTTTTTTTGTAATTTATTAAGTTATTGCATTTTTCATGACTATATTACGTTTTCAATTATAAATAATTATAATATTAGTTATAAAAGGTAATAATTTAATTAGTACTTCTTTTTATATAATTTCTTGTTTAATTATGTAGAATTAATTATCCTTCTGAATTTGTTCAATTTTGTGCATATTTTCTATCCACTTTAGTTATTTTAACTTTACATATTTTTATAGAATTAGGAAATTATGCTGTTAAATATACGAGTATTGTTTCGTCGAATACTTCACCTACGTGGAGAAGTTTCGTAACTTATTTAAAACGGATTAATTAATGTTAATAAAAGAATGAGGTTACACTTAAGGAAAAATAAATATACTGCACTTTGAGCCTAATATGTAAATATTTATTAGTTCTTTAGGGGAAAAAGCCCGAAGGCATAGAAAACCCCTAATTGAATTGTATTACAAAAATTACACAATATTTGAGGTGTTAATTTAACTCGCGACAATTAAATATTACTGAAGAACTGCTGATGTGTGTGTGAACAAAGATATAACGCGAGACTCTAAACCGCGCGTATAATTATTAAACTATACACAAAATAGCACGGATCTTCACGAATTACGCACTCGTTTCCTTTCCTCGATTTGCACTATATATTGCTCGGACTTACTCGAGAGGATGCTAGCCCTTCGAACGATCGTCACGAACTAACTGTACTAGCGACGCGTTAAACGGGCAAGAACGCAAAAGAATTTCTCTCTTGACAGTGGCGGCGTCAAGCGCCCAAAAAACAATGGTCGAACAATCGGCCCATCGTCTTTCGGCACATAGAGAAGGCATTAATAAATGCATACAATCGAGCCCGTAAGAGTCCCAAGTTTGGGACACGCGTGATTTATACTTTCGAGCAGAAACATAACAAAATAACAAACGCGTATAATATTTCATATAATTCTACGCGTTATATTATATTGCGTCTAAACAAGTACATATATTTTTTTATTAAGCAATATAATTTTTATAAATACTAATAATATAATTGTTAGATGTTTATTTATAATTACCTATTATTTTGTTATATATTCTATAATTTAAACATCAATATATTTACAAAACACTAATAATACGATTATTAGATTTTTATGATTATAATAATTAATTTACGCATTATGAATAAATATAAGGTTGGCAAATATCTCCCTTCCACTTTTTTGCTCTGTATTCAATGCTTTATAAAAAGTGTTACAGTGATAGGATTTAGTTCAAATATGCGCCATTATGTTCAAAATATGTTTCCATCCAGACGGCAACTTCATAATACCCCTTCTTAGAAGCTTCCCTCCTTATTTGCGAAAAACTCGGACAACCACTTTTCACAAGCCTCTTTTGACTTCAACTTTACACTACCAAGGGTCATCGCCATGGAGAGGAACAGGTGGTAATCACTTGGCGCTATGCCCGGGCTATATGGTGGATGCGATAAAACCTCCCATCCGAGCTGCTATAGTTTCTGACGAGTCATCAACGAAGTGTGTGGTTTGGCGTTGTCCTGGTGGAACACTACATCCTTTCTGTTGTACAGCAAAACCTTGCTGGCCGTCAATCCCGGCTTGGTCACTGTTTGGGACGATTCACCGGCCTTCGAGCACGATCATTTCCGCTTGATATTATCGTATGTGATCCATTTTTTGTTGTCAGTCACCATTTACTTCAAAAATGGATCACGTTCGTTCCGTTTCAGCAGCATATCGCAGGCGTTGATTCGGTCTAAAAGGTTTCTTGCGTGAAATCACGCTGCACCCAAATATCAAGCTTTCTTTTGTATCCAGCCTTCTGTAGATAGTTTAAAATGGTTTGGTGATTAACTCCCATCTCCTGGGTGAGGTCACGAGATGCCACATGCCGGTCTAACTCGATTTTTTCCATAATTTGATCGGTATTCATCGTCACAGGTCTTCCGCCGGCTGGCTTATCCATGGTGTCGTTTTCACCGGCTTTGAATCGTCGAAATCATTCCTCCGCGGTTCGAAGTGATAATGTACGATCCCTCAAAACACCATTAATCTCACGGAACGTTTCTCTAGCGGATTTGCCTTTAACGAGGGAAAACTTTAAAATAGTACGAATTTCGGCGTTACTGAACTCCATATTTACACGTCTATAACTGTTCAATGCAATATTCAAACTAATCATGCATATCGTCGTTTTTTAGGTTATGTCAAGACCTTTCAAATGATGTACAGTATTGCCAGATACGAGCTCTGTAACGCATTGTACATAGCCGCGAAATTCAAAAGACAGAAAGGCGGAAGGGAGATATTTGCCAACCATATATATTATATATTGTGACGAGTGTTGCGGAACAGGTTTGCCGTGCGAGAGAAGGCAAAATAGCCCGCGAGACCTCTAGTCTACTGAACAGTGCGACCGTTCGGGTGTGACGTTAGACCTAGGCGTACGGCTCGAGCCGCGAGCGTAAATATACGATGGAGCGAGCGGGCGTCATACATTCTTTAGATTTTTATGTCCCATTAAGTTAATAAATCAACTCACTTATCGAACAACCGCGTGTTGATCAATTCGCCTTCGCGCGTTGTCGATCATCCGATCTCCGCTCCGTACCCAATCACAACATGTAATATATTTAATAACTATGTTTAACAACTATATTATTATATCTTTTTTTAATAATACGATGATTAGATATTAATAATTACTTTTAGTTGTCAAGTGATGTTATATTATACAATGCAATTTATTTATAAATCTAGATGTATAATTAATAAATATATAATCTAATTTTTATTCGTAGTTATTTGAAATTTAATGAAGTAATTGATTTCTAGAAAATTTTTGTCGGACATACATTGCAGTAGACTGACCTTGTTAACTTTTTTGATATGACCTAAAACTGCGGTTTATTCTGCGGATCTAAGAATGCAACGTTTTCGCTACGCAAACATGTGGAGTCATCTGCTTATACTGCAGTTTGCTGAACTCGGACATTTACACTGTTGCACTCTTTATTTATCCGCAAAGTAAAAGAATAGTGAGGGTATTCTACATTTTCTTTCGTATCAGCTGCCAATTTGTGACCGACGGATGTTACATAATGTAAGAATAGTCTTTCACAATTTAAGCATTAATTTCTCAACTATTGCAAAATGTACGTCAACAGTAGCTGAATGAATGCAAATGTCGTTAAAAAAGACAACACCATTTTTGACATAATCACGTTTATTAAAACAAGAGGGTACACTCATTTTTTATCCGAATGGCGAGCCGCAAAATTGAAATAAATCAAAATTGCATTGACCGCACGCTAAATCAAATACTGAACAGCATAAATTTTAGATTAAACTAAAATTAATATAATTCAACATTAAAACTTTGTACTGTGTAATGCACGAATCACTTCATTTCTTTGTTATCTTCCTTTTTTATTTTCAATTGTTTAATTAATATTCTTAAAGATTTTAAGAATTCTTTTAATTCTTCATAATTTATAGATTTATCTTTATCATAAATATATTTTGATGATGTACATAAAATATGAAAAATATGAAGCAATTTGTAAGAATCTATTTTTACTTGATTTCCATTATTATCATTTACCTCTTAATTTGGAATAAGTAAAATTATTTTGTAAGTTTATGTAACGAGGGATTGAGCCAAGAACGAAGTTATGCATCTTTGGCTTCTTATTCTTGCACTGCCTAGAAGTGACTGAGTCTCCCAGACGATACATTTCTTTTTGAGCCACAGTTTTCGCCGAATAGCTCGGGACGAGCGTGGCCGGATTTTTTTAGTTGTGAAGGGGGATGCTGAGCCACCCTTGTTTGAATTTTTGGATAATTTATAGTTTTATTGCGGGCGAAAATTATTTATTAGGGCTTGAATTTTTCTTTTTAGATTAAGGGAACGAAATCTGCCCTGCTTGGGCATCGACGCTCTTTCTATCAAGAGCTTGCTGCAGCGAGTCGTTGTGCGATCGGGTCGCGCAACGCTTTTTAAGAGCTAATTCGTCGCAAGAATCGTTGCCGCCGATTTTTGAGGGAAAAATCTCGGAGCGGGGCGGTCCGGTGGCGAATCAGCGTTTCGGAAAAGCGGAAAGTCTTCCAGTACTGTTGTGCGTCTCCCCAATAGTGAGAAAACAGACGATCTGAGGGCAAATGTGGGTGTCTTCAAAACCCCGCCTTGCTTCAGTTAGAAAACTTGAGCCCTTTTCTCCTTCTAAGTCCTTTTCTTAAAAACTAATTGCATAATGATGTGAATATAAAATTCTTATTGTTAAGAAAATTTGAAGCCGAGTCATTTTTTATGACTAACGAATCGGATAAAATTAAGTCATATTATTTATAAATTATCACTAATATTTATAATTATGGTTATTGTTCTCTGATAATGATTTATAAATATTGGTGTTTAGTGCTTCTTATTATTAAGAGGTTTACTTGTTAGTTTATAGTTTGTAAAAATTGATTTTTGATTCTTGTGTGGTAACGCATGTATTAAATCTTATATTATTATATTATTAATTATGAGAGAACATTATTCCATAAGCATAATTAATTATTGTTGAATTTAATAACACGGTATACAGTATTATATGCCTCTGATATTCTTTCGCAATTAAGGCACATGTTTTCAAAAAGGCCTTATGCGCGTTTAGAAATGCGATGATTAGTTTTCCTTGCGTCGCTTTCCTTTTTTCCAGAATGCGTATTAAAAATGGGTTCTGAACGTGCCACAAAGACGACCTTGCAACAAGCCGAAGTTGACAATAAGATTCTCTACAATTAGATTTATTGTATGTCTCTTCTTTTTTTAATGTTAAAAAACTATACTGTTGTGATTACCTAAAATAAGGTTGGTAGAAATAATTTGATTATTACTGATAAAGATCAGTCTTATACATAGTTAAATAAAAAAAAATGTCGATTTAATTAAGAGTACAGTTTGTACATTGAGAGATCTGCACATCTTGAATATACGATTAATAATACTCTGCTTATTATAATTATTAGCATATTTGAATATTGTACATACACGCGCGCGCGTGCGTGTGTGTGTGTTATAGACATTATTTTATATCGTTTTACTTTTTTATAAAATACTTATTTAAGTTATATATTATGTATTTAATCAAAACAGACCTAATTTAAGTATTTGTTAAAAGCTTTATGTCTATAACTTTTGGAGCAGTACGAAATTGGAATGAAATTTGACACATTAAATAGGATGTTTTTTTATAATAAAAGTTTATTTTGATTCAAATACGATACTAAAAATAGATAATATTTTTTAAAATAGAGTATTATCGGATTTCATCTTAAACTATGATTAAAAATATCTTTTAAATTAAAAAACTTCAAATTGAGCATTTGGTATAAATGCATAAATTCTAGAAATTTCTTATACAATTCTATTTTCATCAATTTTATCTCTAGAGAAATTTCTGTAGAATTATAGTATCGAAATTGATAACACATCATCAATAAATGTTTCACAGTATTGTGATAAAAATTAAATAATTGTCCAATTAAAGCTGAAGAAGCTACTTTTTTGATTTTTCAACTACACGAATACAAAGTGAAAGAAGAATAGTGATTGTAGAATCATAAGGATGATTTTTGAAGGGTTGAATCCTGTGGGAAATCAGACTTTCTTTGGAGGCACAAAGGGTAAATTACACAGACAAGAAAGGGGGAGACGATGCCGTGCCAGCAGCATTTCTTCAAAGCAGCTTATCAATAACTTAAATCTCCATTACAACATCTACACTGCAATTGGAATTTCATTAATTCTTTCATACCAGTATCATATAATTACAGTTTAATAGTATTAAATCTATTCAATGAATTAAATTTTCAATAGAATTAAGTTTGCGTAAAACAGAAAAAATTTAATTTAATAAAAATTTAATTCAAATTAAATTCATATTAATTTGAGATTGAAGTACTATTGTTTATTATTTCTTCAAATTCAATCAAGCTGATAGAATTTCGTATTTTTACTCAGAATATATCTAAATTTAAAAAAAATTAAAACTTGGTACAGTTTTATATAAAAAATATTTTCTAAAATTCAACTTAAATATTTATTTTTAATTTATGAAACTTCTGTCAATATAGGGCCTTGTCTGCGTCTTTGAAACTCAATATTAGAAAGAAGTCTGCGATTATTTTTGGAACTCGCAGATTTCTTTCCGAAATTGAGTCGGCTAGGTTCAATTCTATTGAACTCTGGGAGCGAGCAGTCGTGTCTTTGTCTGATACTGTAAAAAGCCTTGGTGTTGTGGTAAACACAGGTCTTACCCGGAGACCACATATTGAATTTATCTGTAAAAAAATTAACCAGGTTTTATATAGTTTACCTTTTTTCTGTCAGTGCACCACGAAGGCTCTTCGTGGCTCTTCGTGGCTCTTCGCCACGAAAACAATTTAAGATTCCTAAGTCAATACTCGATCTGAGTATCGACACTGCGACTTGATTTTAATAGAATAATAGAAATAATCGCCCTAAAAATGTGAATGAATTATACGTGTAACTTGTTTCAGCTATTCAATTTGTAACGTCGTATAGCTCGCAATATGTTTGGTTATTGAAGGGTAAAAAGATTTACGTATTATTTTAAGCATTAATAATAATTTATTTAAATGTTAGTAATATTATAAATATTATAAACAATAAATTTCAATACAATATTATTCGTATTTACTATTTATAATATTCTAAGACTATAAAATTTAAAATTCAATGTTCTATTGGTTGTTTGGCCGAAACGAGTAAAATGCGTTTTTCGAATGCATTTTACGAGCGATACTTGAACAGTTTGTATTAAAAACAAATACAGTATCGATTGCTACATCGAATACTGACTGAGGAATCTTAAATTATTTAAATAAAGGCGTAATTAGTATTTTTAATTCGTTAAAAACCGAGCGCATTTCGGGCTTTACGATTAGGCCTCTGTGCGGCACTAAAACAGTCACGGGCAGGTCGCGGCTGAAGCCTACATAAGCTCGCGGAGAGTCACAAATTCGCATGTCGGTAGTCGGCTGATCGGTTCCAACAATTGAACTAACCAATACAGGCGGTACGTCGTACACAGCTGCAAACAAACAGCGCCGACTACATGAGCGTGTTTCTTTGCGCGCACTCACTGCTTCTATTCTATCGGAGCCGAGTTGGCTCTCAGTAAAGATCGGGTGTACCAATGCAGACAAACAGCTCGCTCGCGCGCAGTCACGCACACAAATAGCGCCGACCTCATGGACACGATTCGTCACTCGCGCTCCATTCGTCCCTCTCCCTGGTTTCCCCTCATTTCCCCTCAAATGGACCAGCTTACAATTTCATCCGCGAGGGTGCGTATTACTACAGCGCGTTGAAACTGGAGCGGGTCGGTTGTATTGTATCGGCGATCTCTCTATTCACATCTGCTTTTACATGCAATGGTGGAGTGCCTTGTGCACTCGCTCCGCGGCCGCGCAATCTACGTGGCACGACGAAATGTTCGAAGGCAACGCTGCACATCGTTTATTCTTACAAGATACCAAGGATCCGAGATCGTCAAAACTTTTCCATAACTGCTATCTCTCGATTAATCACTCTAGAGAGAGCATCAGGAACCTTATTAGGCGCGCCTTTTGTATGCATGATCTCAAAGTCCCACTACTGCAACTCGAGGGCCCAACGCGCTAGTCTCCCTGTAGTGTCTCTCATATTCTTGAGCCATGTTAGTACACTATGGTTCATTTTTGCAATGAAATGCTAGGCTTCTAACTATGGCCTCAGTTTCTTGATCGTCTACAGTAAAGCAAGGCACTCCTTTTTCGAGTCAAAACGACTCCAATGGCGTAATCATTGGCATCGCTTTGGACAATAAATGACTTAGAAAAATTCGGCCGCGCAAGTACAGGGGCCTTTACAAGCGCGTTCTTCAAAGCACTAAATACAACTAGTTGTTCTTCAAGCCACTCCCACGCTTGACCTTTCTTGAACAACTATTCTTTCCACCAAAGCCTTCACTTGTTGTCGATCCTCATCTCGTATCTCAACAATACAGCACTTTGCACAAATTCTCGGATCTATACTCAACTCAGCCACCTTCGAGAAAAGACGCCATCTTCCACCAGGAATTCTCCAAAAACATTCCAGCAGCGATAATTCAAAACTATACCCGGCAACCACAACTCATAACACACCAAAGTAGGTTTTTACCCAAGGCCAATCTCTTCAAGATTAGGCCGGGCGACCATGAGCATGAAACGCCATCAGCGTTCTCGTAATTCACTCTGATTGCCTTGAAAGCAAAGATTGCTCTGGCACAACTCCACCGCTACCTTCTGCATCGGCATCATCGTCTCCTTCTTCTCATCTACACTAACCAGCTCCACACTGATTGGCTCGATGCCACTAATAGAGGACCGATGCTATTGGTCCTCCACACTCAATATGCGACTGCGTCAGCAGTCTGTTGCAAAGGAAAATTCCTTCATGGCAAAACCCTTCCCTCCACTTTCAATGTGCCGGATCACTCCTCCGCGCGCTCAGCCACCTATCCTGTATTAAAATAAACTCAAACACAATAGAAATAAAAGTAAAAATATCGCACCACTCACACACCTAAAAAAACATTTTAAACACAACAATAAAAAAACAATAAGCAATATTAAATAAAAAATAATTAATTATTAACTAATAACAAAAACAAAAAAAATATCTGTTCTTTCTTTCTCTGTGCTGATGTGCACGAGAAAATGCAAACCCTGCTGCGTACGCTGGAGTCGACAGGTGAGGGGTTAGTGCAAATCCACCGTCACGCCCTCTATCTTGAGCACTGATCCACAGTCGACGGCCTCCTGAAGCACTGAACAAAGTATTGACGCCTGTCACAAATAAACAATTAATCCTTATGCATTACTGTGCATTTAACCCACACTGTGTACATTACAGCACTATCCCTATCTATCTCACTCTCTTTCTCTCTCTTACTCTCTCTCTAAATATGAATACTTTAATTATATGCGACGTGCTCTCGCTATCCCTACTTTCACTGCGTCGACTGCGCGACATTCCACTGCGCCACTACTCCTTGAAACTGCGCGCGAGAAATCGGCCAATCGACCGACCAACAAGAAAGTCGCTCTACGCAGGCGCAAAAAGTCTTGGCAAAATTACATTATTAGACCCGAGACACACTGCACTAATAGTGCAATCAAGAAAGGATCGAGGGTCGATCACGCGCCTAATTGCCCTTTCTCCTTCATTAGACGCCGCGGCGCGCGCCGAAGTTCGCGCCTCTCATTGCCCCCCCACCCGGCTCGGAGTCGCACTCAGTACAGTGGCGACCATGCTGAGATACTCGTGGCAAGTTAATTTCGAAGGCAGTTCAATGATTATAGAGTTCATACAATTTTTATAATATGATTTTTCTTTAGCATTAAAATAAGCCTCAGTTTCGGAAATTAAGTTTTCATCGGCAACAAATTTCATTCCAGAGAGTATTCTCTTGAGGTCTGAGAACAGGAAAAAGTCGCTGGTGGCCAGATCTAGAGAATACGATGGATGCAGAAGCAATTTGAAGCTGAGTTTATTCAATTTTGCCATTGTTTTTATTGATTTGTAAGACGGTGCGTTACCTTAATGAAACAGGACTTTCTTCTTCTTCTTCAAATAGGGTCGTTTTTCCACGATTTCGTCCTTAAAAACGCTCTAATAACGCTATGTAATATTCGCTGCTAATGGTTTTTCCCTTTATAAGATAGTGGATAAACATTATACTTTGCGCATCCCAAAATACTAATACGATAACCTTTCCAGCCAACCGTTACGTCTTTCCACGCTTTGGAGTCAGTTCATCATGAGCAGTCCACTCGGGTGATTGTCGAGTAGACTCTGGTGTAAATTTCTTGTGCCATGTTTCATCCACTATTACATATCGATGCGAAAATACCAAAATAATGAATTACAGTAGGTCCAATACATTCCTTCGATATCTTTAGAGTCTCAATTGTTTAGATCAACTGCACTTTACGGTCATCCAAAATTGTTTTGTGGAATTTTTTTATTTTTTTGTCGGTAACAGCTTCTTTGAGGCGTCTATTACGAGCATCGTCCTCGATCTTCATTTCGTTTCGATTACACTTAGCAAACTACTTCATAACTGTTGATTTTCGTGGTGTAGAGTCCAAAAAATGGTTATCTAGCCAAGCCTTGGCTTCAACAGTATTTTTTTCGCCAAAAAGCAATGCTTTGTTAAATTGTCGACAATGCGGGTTGTCATCCTGATGCTGGGATAGACGAAGCCGTGAATGACGTTGAAAGTTGTTCTGTATAGTGGCATTGACAAATAGGGCAGGAAAATTTCGTTGTAGGTATTGCCGTAAAAAAATTATTTATTTGAAGGAATAAAATAAGTGTACATAAATTTTTATTTATAGTTATATATACATTTGTATATATTTTGGAGTAAAATAAAAGAAGAAATAAAATAAAATGTTTCTTTTTTAAGGGTAAACTCTTTCATATACTTAACCATTTTCTTCTTTACATTATCTATTACGCTTTACTATGCTGTAACTAATTGTCAAAATAGAAATTTTATGATCTATCATCAATGTATTATTTTATAGTGTTCAGATGTCAATGACGACAAAATGTAGAACTATATATTGAAACTTTCAGAGATATACTCGAAAAGTTTTAGTGCGAGCCGTAATTTAAAACTGACAGTTTTTGCAAGAGGCTTTGTTGACGATTAAAATCAATTGATAATTAATATAATAAATTATGATAATTAATTTAATGACTAATTCTTAAAAAATAACTAATTTATGTCACAGCTTAATAAAAAAGAATTGTTAATTCTAAACTAAAATAATCACTTAGAAAGCAGAAGAATCTTAAAAAAAAATAAAAAATAAATTGTACGTACTTAAATAAGCTAAGAACTCAAATATATATCGATGATTAAATTATGCAAATTATATTAACTATACTAACAAATAATAATAGTGTTTAATTTCTGCCTTAATATATGTAAGTAAAATAGATAATAATGTAATAACAAAGTTAGAAAATAATTGTAATTAAATACTGTATTTGATGAGAACAGTCAAATATTCTGCATAATACGTAGACAATGTAATATATTCAAAAAAGTGTGGCCTAAAGGGACTAAAGATGCTCGTGAAGATACTTATTTATTGTTCTTCGAACAAGTATAGTTATTCAGTAAATTAATCAATAATCAACAAAATAATACTATTGATTACCAAGTACGTAAAAATTGATCGTCGTAAACATACTTTTAATGGTTTAATTTTCATAAATTCAAAGTTTAGGCAAAATATAAATAAGATACTTGTCTCTTTATTTCTTTTTCTGTATCAACCTCTAATATAAAATATACGCTAATAATGTTTAACCAGTATATTTCATTAAATATATCAATATTGTCAAATGTAGGAACCAAACTTTAGTAAGTAAAAGAAATGAATTTGCAGTGGTGTGTATGTGAGAAACGATGAACAAAGATTGGTTATTATGCATAAAAATAGAACATTTTAATAGAACTGTTGAAAATATTTTGTATGTTAACAGTAACTGTATTCTAAAAATAAATAAAAGAAATTGAAACATAATAAAATGTTACATTTTAGTTGTTCGTCTAAAATTAAGGATGGAGGGGCACTGTAAATAGATTCATCTGCACAGTAATGACTTCGTTTTTCATAATTAATATGCTTAATTTTGAATTGAGCTAGAACTCGTATGCTTGCACAAGTAATAATTTCGTAGAAGTAGAATTTCGCTCCACTTTTAAATCTCTTTAAAATGATTAGCATCTAAAAAAATTAATTTATGATTTGAGATAAGCATTTTATTCATGATAACAGCAGAGTATTTTTAACAAATTAATAATAAAATATAAAAAATGCTAGTTCTTGATTACATTTGTCGATCTTATTCATTCGTTACGTTTTTATTCAATTACAAATACTTTATAATTGAAATAAAAGCAACTATTTGTAAAAAATGAATGTGATTATTATTACCATTATTTCTGAATTAAGGTTTAATTTAGTTTGATTGAAGTGAAACAAATGCACTTATGTAAATATATAGTTCTTTGCTTATTAGTAATACTTAAGAATAATTTTCATAGGAAAAAAAATTTATTGAAGGTTTTAGACATTAATATTGGTATTAATGTATTATCATTTCTAAAACACAATTGCTTATAAATATGAATTCAACTACGTATACATGTACTTATTTTTATTTAATAATTGATAATAAAACAAATATGACAAAAAAACAATACTGACTATATTTGTTGATTTCACTCATTTCTTGTTTTTTCATTAAGCTTGTAGACTTTTGTAGTTGATTAAAAATAAGTATTTTAAAAGAAATATATAACATTTATATTATTATTAAATTAAATATGATTTATTTCTGTTTTCTTAAGATCTCATTCAAGTACATTTTTATTAGATTCTTTGTAAAAGTTATTTTTGTATTATATGAATTATGCTTCACGTATTAAATATAAAATCATAATGTTGCACAGTTATTGCATACGATAAGTTTAAAATTGTGATCGAAAGAAACTGATGAATGCTGTCAGTATATTGGATATCTCAATTCTTCTGTCTTGGCTATAATTTTCTGCTCGAGTCACAATTCTTTTTCTTTTCCTCTTTTCCCCTGATATGTGATTTAATTCACAGCAATAGCAGCAGCAGCCGTGTGCCCTATTATTTTTGGTTGGATGAGTACAGAAGCATCTGGTGCTAAATTATTTTTCTAACAAAGTCGCCGAAATTATTTTTGTAGTCCATTGTTGATGTAACGTAAGCGTGCAAGGTAATCAATATTTTCTTATTTTTGTTTCAGTCAATATTTCCCAGTTGAGTTTAACAATTGTACCATAGCTCTAACTTTGATTGTGAAGCATTAAATTAAACCATATTGATTAATTCTTCTGTAATCATAATGAATTAAAATAAATATCGATAATCATTTTAAATTATTATAAAAAACTACGATTCTAAGTTTTCTTAATATCAATATTATTTAAATGTACGTTGGCAATAAAATATATATATTCAAAATAATTATCAATGTTTTAAAATATCAAAATTGAATTGCACATTTAATTATTGTTTTGTATAACAATTGCTTGCATGTTTTTTAAGAAACATAGTACACACAGGGCATATAGTAATAACACCATTTAAAAATTATTAGTATTAAATAAAGAGAGTAAAGGAAGGCGCTTATTCCCAGAATTATTGTACGATTGGTCAGAATGTACCCATATGGGGGAAAGCGAGAGGGAAAGAAAAGGCGGAAGTATTATTATTATTATTATTATTATTATTATTATTAATATTATTATTAATATTGGCTCAACCCATCCGTTGTCTGCACCTTGGCGAAGACTGACTGCTGCAGCCGATCGGGTTTTGGACTTAAGGGAGTGGAATCCTAGAATGAGTGGCAGTGTGCGTGGGTGAGAAGTGTGCGAGCGAGGCCATTCTATGAATAAATCGAAAGCTCTTAAAAGTCTTCTCGATCAATGAGTACGTGCATGGAGCGGAAATCGAAGCCGCGGACCCTGTAAACGGGTCTCCGTCTGCCGCAGCAATGTGGAAGGGCGGGCTTCTCGTGAGGAACATATTCCGAGGGTGGATAAAGCGTCACGGTTATTGACTTCTCTGTGCAGGATCATGGTCGACGTAAGTGGACTATGTCTCTGTCTCTCTATCTCAGGCAGTTGCTACTTCGTGTCGCTGGGCACGTCATACTTTACGGTGCAGAAGTCTGGGCCAACACGCTTTGGTACAATATGTACCGAACTGTACTGGATTATGGTGAAGCCAAGGTTCGAGCCAGGGAAATATCCTTGGCTAAATGTCAGGACAGATGGGACCGGAATACGCGCGGAAGGTAGCCCGCCAGACTAATCAGTCAAATGCCCCTGTGGAACGTTCGACAGCATGGAGAGGTCAACTATTACCTCACCCAGCTGCTGACCGGCCACGGTTTCTTCTGCGCGTACCTATACCGTATGAGCAAAGTTCGCGCTTTGTACACGTTTTTTGTGTGCGAACACTGGGGGCGACTCAGGGAAGCATTGGAGGGCGATGTCGAAAGAATCCCTCTTAAAAGCATCGTCTGTCTGATGCTCGTCACTAGGGACAACTAGGAATGGTCGCTTCTTTTGTTGACGATTTTCTGAGACGTAAGAAGCCGGCTCTTCTCTAGCGTAAGGGGGAACGCACAGAGGGTATCCCGAAGGCATAGAAGCTGGTTCCTTCCTCGAAGTAATGCTTAACGGCGGTGCCGGGGATATATGAACCACGTAATTGGGACGTGCATGTAGATATCGACAAGACGTGTAAGAGAATGACTCGCACGTTTTACTGCTCCAGCGTGGAACATGGTCCATGGAACATGGTCCGTGCGTATCGTGAGTATCAGCAGTAAAATGTGAAACTAAGAGAGACTAGAAAAAAAACATAATGACGACCACGACGACAATGTGTAAGGCGATATCGGGCGAACCTTTGTAACACCCAAATAATGGAGAAATAAAGGCGCAATGTAGCAATATGTAACGTAAAGACGGAATGTAAATATTGGCTCTCAAGGCGGATCTAGGTCATCGTCGAATCAACTCTATCTTTGAATGATCAGTCATCGTATGGCATTATTTTATTTCCCGCTCACTTCAGATCAGCTTGTAACTCGCGTAGGAATTATTAGTATTAAATAAATAAATGATCTGTTTATAATTGTACAGTTGTGAGCATATGCAGGCTGTTGGGAGAATTAAGAATATAAAATTTTACAAATAAATCACATTTCTTACAGTTTACATTGTCTATTAGTCAGTTTACGCTCCTACACACTTACATATAATGAATGAAATTAATGCATTTACAATATGAAGTGAAGGATAAATACACAGATCTTATGACACATGCATATAACTAAATTTTCGACTGACTAGAATAATCCATTGTAAATTCCTGACCCCTGAAATGCTCCACACATTAGACCCCTGAAGCAAAAAAGAGAGGACTAATAGATTCACCCCTAACCGACCGATCAGAAGAAAGTAGATCAGCGAGGCTGATACTGCAAGATCTTGTAGATCTGCAGGTATATAAAATATTCTCTTCAACCGTTTACTTCCATCTAACCCAATCGGATACTAAAGGGGTGATATGATCATTCCACTTAGCATCTGTCACATAACGGACACAAGAATTCTGTGAGTGTTACATTCTTGTCCAAAGCTCGTAATAAACTACGCATCTAAGGGATGCGTCTAGATAAACTATAGAACAATAATTAAAATGAGAAAAAGCTAGTGAACGCACCAGTTTGACACGAAGAACCTCCGTAGTGTATTGACGGTAAAAACGTAAACTATATAAAATCTGGTTGTTTTTTTTTTGCAAATCAATTCAATCTGTGGTCTCCAGGTAAGACTTGCGTCTAGCACAACACCAAGACTATTTACAGTCTCAGACAAAGATACGATTGCCTCCTGCTTACATTTTCCTTATTATCTATCAGTCGAGTTACACATGTATACACATTCACGCAATGAATACAAGTCAGAGAGAAAGGATAAATACAAGATTAATAGGACAATTGACTAGAAAAATCTATTAGAATGTACCGACCCCTCAAATGCTCCATCACTAGCCGCCTAAAGCGAAAAAGAGAGGGCACATTTCTAATACAGGATGGCAATCCGTAACACAGGTGAGCGCCTTGAACAGAAAAAGATTTAATTCCCGTCTCGGTGCGCATCCGAGGAACGGAAATCTCCTTAGGTTCGCCCCTAACCGGTTGATCAGATGCATCAGGACAGACCGGATCGGCGAGGTACTCTCGCAGACAAGTATGCCCACATTAGCACCCCTCGCAAGAAGCCCATTCGCATCATGTAGTTCAAGAAACGAGTGGGATATATAGTGTCGAACGGCTGACTCAACGACGAAATCCTCCGCCAACAACAACTGCACAAGCCCCTCACTACCGATGCTCTTATAATCCCTATATCTAAAAGAGCAACAGATAGATTCAGGAACAGGTACCTCTACTGTAACATTAATTATGTTGTGCCTACTATGAAAAGGAGCAGGTATATTATCAGTGGAGATCACCGTATCAGTGTCCTCTACAAGAATGACTTCAATCCAGCTGTCGTCGTGGAGTATGCAGGGTGACAGTGCAGTCCACATTTGCTGCACTTCACCAGCGCTCTAACACTTCTCCTTGCTTGTGCACAGATACAGTAGGTCGCGCCTTCCATAAGTGCGGATGGAGTTGCAGTGAATGTAAATAGATAGGCGGACCGCTACACATGTGAAGTGGTGTGTGTCTGTGCGCAAAATAGGCGGGAGATTTCGAGCCACGCGTTTCCACAGATGAGGCACATATAAGCACTACACAGTCACTTACCTGTGTGTGCGCTGCTCACCTAAGCCGTCCTCCAGGCAAGAAAGAAACGAAACTTAAAAATGGAACTCCTCGGCTCCTAATTGAACCGACGCAGCTAATCCTCCAGTTACATGGAGCCTGCAGAAGTTCTCGTGCCTCTGTAAAATATATAAACTTCTCACCAAATATTAATATTGCTAAATGCAATTTGAGTAGGGAGCTCGCCGGTAAACACCTGTCATACTTACCGAGAGAGACTCTAGTCTCTCCGATGCGGGCACATGGGGCTGACGAGGGTTCGTACGCGTATTTCTGTGCGGTCGGAACATGCGACACGAGCGGTATCGGCGACCTCCTGCAAGTGACATATTCGTACCGATACAGTGCAATTCTCTGACGCCAAATCGACGGCAACGAGTCTCTGGTTAAAAGTAAGTAGTCGATTGTGGGCTTTGTTGTGAGGTTTTTTTATTGTTTCGCCAGTTTTTCCTTCCCCCTTTTTAGAGCCAATAAACTCTCTGTTTGGTTCAATTGAAGCCTATTTTTATTTTTATTTCATTCTTTCCCTTCCTAACAAAACAAGCGGCCCGATCATACAAAATCTACACGTGAAACGCATTATGCTTAAAATACTCTTAAGTTTAAAAATTCGGGAAGACAATTCTTTATAGTCAGTCAATATGTAATATAAATTGGTACACATCAGAATTTGTTGTCTAAATCACTTTTGACACAAAGCAATTACATAATAATTAGTATTTTTCTTATGGATATCATTAAATGAATCAGTAGGTTTTGTAATTCAAAATGTACAATTATGAAATTTTGATAATCTTGTATGTATTTTATGATTCATTGTAATGTAGCGTTATTTCCATACTATTTATGAAAATCTAATCTTAGTTTTAAGATAATTTGTAAACTACAATTTTGTATAAAATATTTGAAAACTGTGAGTCACTTCTAATTTTAAACTGCTCAGACTTGATTAGGTATATTCCAATATCTGGTATTAACGTGAAATAAGAATTATACTTTAGTGCTGTTCATATAATCAAATCTAAATACAGTTATCATCACAGATAGACTCTAGACAATAAGTGCTGTTAAATAAATATTTCATTCTATTGAAGTACTATTATCATTCATTGTCTGAAAACTTTGCTCATCTGAAAGTGGCTCTTTTTTTTTTATTTAAGCAATTTTAATCTCTTTTCGAGATTATTTTGCACAAATAAATACAAAAGTTTACAATTTAATATCACAATTTACAAGAAATGTGTAGAACGCTTTACAAACAGCATTTGTGAAGTTACATAGTAACGCTTCTGTATTAAGAGGTATTTGACGTTCAAACAATTTTACTAGTAAATGATTTCTTTGATCATTATATCAATATCAGTTCTTATGCCAATAGTTAAGAGTGATTTTCCCATACTATAGTGACCTGATCGCGCTGTGTTTATAGTAGTTATTATTTCTCGAGGTAGAATTTTCTTGTGGAACCATGGTTTTCGTTTAGTGAAAAAATAATTTTTTTAATAAAAAATGCCTTTATTACAACTTTGAGACAATATTAGTTCTTGTGTGTTATTGAACATCTTTATTTTAGATAATTTTTTTAAGTCAGTAAATGGTATTTTTAAATTAGATGGTGATCTTTCAGCAGCCTTTTTCGCAAGTTGATCTGCTTTTTCGTTTACTTGAATGCCCACATGAGTTGGTATCCAATAAAAGATAATACTACCATTTTCAGTTTTTTTCATAAAATCATAGTGTTTTTTACGAATGTTACAGACATAAGGATTTGTTTTAATTTCATTTTTATAATTTTTTAAAGCTTTAAGCACACTTTCAGAATCGCTAAATATTGCTATTTTTCGATTATAGTGACTAGCAGTTAGGTCCAGTGCATCTCCAATCGCAATACTTTCGGCAGTATAAATAGGAAATTCTCGTTTAAGACTTTTTGTTTTAGTTACATGTGAATTACTATCAAAGCAAGCTGTGCCAACTGAAGGACAGATTGCCGATTTACTCCCGTCAGTATAAATTGCATAATAGTTTTCTTTTATTATTAAATTTTCAATTATTTGACTTGCATTTACATTGCCTTTTAGCATATTTCCAAAATCAAGATTAACATTGAGAATTTGATTCATTAAGATTTCATAGTCATAATTATAAATATTAAATTGTTTATTAGAGAATATATAGTCTGAGCTTTGTTTTAGTAATTCAATGCACTTGTGTAGTAGTCTGTTATTAGATTTATACCGGTTATTTAATTCTATTTTCTTTTCTACAGATTTTATACTTTTATGTACCAATATTTCTTTGTTAGATATTATTTTGTGTAAATAGCATAGGCACAGATATTCTGCTCTATCTTGTATTTGAACGAGTTTGGATTCAGCCAAAAGAATATTAGTTGGGGCGCTATTTCTATATCTAAGAGCAAGTCTGATCGCTGTATATTGAATTTTTTCAAGTTTTAGTATTTGACCTTTTATTGTTGGAAAATATATGAAAATACCATATTCTATAATGGATCGAACGAGGCTTTTGTATAGTATAAGTAACGTTTGTGGGTCAGCTCCCTACCACGTTCCTCGGAGAAATTTAATTATGTTAATAGCTTTGAAGCACTTTTTTGTACGGATTCAATACGTTCTTTGAAGGTCAATTTAGAATCAAAAATTATACCTAAAAATTTTACTGTATGGGTAGATTTTATCTTAGTACCTTGTATATCAATTTCTGATTTGCCAGGCTGCACATGTTTTTTTGTTAAACCGTATAAAAGTCGTTTTATTGGGGGCGAGTTGTAACCCGATAGCTCTTAGATTCACATTCATTTGATTGGTAGCTTTTTGAATAAGTTTAATGCTTTTTATGGTGCTTCCTCTATTACAGTATAATGCAATGTCGTCAGCAAATTGCGAAATTTGGACACTTTTAGGGATTTTGTTTATAATATTGGCAACATATATACAATATAAGAGAGGGCTTAAAACGCCTCCTTGAGGTACACCTTTGTAAGCTTTTCTGTGAAAATATACATTAGTATTAGTTGTTAATATTCTTTCCGACATTAAAAATTTAATAAATTATACGAGATTATAAAGACATCCTAAGTTTACTAGTTTTTGTAATAGTAAGTCTACGTTGACATTGTCAAAGGCACTGCTAACATCGAGAAATACAGCGCTTACAAATTTTCTTTTACTGAAAGATTCTTCAATTGTTATTAATAGGTTATTAAGATTATCAAGAGTACATTGACAAATAACCATCTTTTAAATTTAGATTTTCTTATACGCCTTACCTTGTCACACTCAGGATCCCACCAATAAACAGGATTCCTATGTAATTTTATATCGACTGACTTTCTTTTTGATGTGTTATTAATAATGGCTTCACTTATAATTTTGATAAAGATTTCATATTTATAATTGGCATTTGCATGTACATAATCAGTTGTCAAAAATTGAAAGTAGTTATCTTTTAAATGTCTATTGACTGCAATCCAATTTGTACGCACTGATTTTATTTAAAGCTTTGTTTAACGTAGGTTTTTTTTTTCTAAGTTTATTTTAATGTTTATTGGGAGATGGTCAGAGCCCCTAGTATCACTTTCAAAATTTACGTCAATTTTGTCTGCTATATTAGTGCTTGAAAATATAAGATCAATATTAGATGAATAATTCGAAGACGGTTGTACATATGTATGAGTATTGTCGTTATGTAGAAATAAATTTGTTTTTAGTAAACTATTCGATAAGTTTTCGCCATTACTGTCGGTCTTAATACAGTTCCAATTTTTATGATGGGAGTTAAAATCGCCTAAGAAAATAGTATGTTTACATTCGTTTATATTGTTAAGTACATCATCCCATTCGAATTCTGTAAGATTAAAATTTGGAGCTTTATAACAGACTAATAAATCCAAGTTCGGGTTAACATTTGTAATCGAAATACCGGCAATTTCTACAGAAACGTGCGGACTGTATAGATTTTGTAATTCTTTATATGCTAAGTTATTACGTATTAACAGCAGTATTCCTCCTCCTTTACCTTGAAGCCGATCTCTTCGGAATGTTTTAAAGCCTGGGAAATCGAAGTTTTTGCCATCGCAGGTTTTTTCTGTTAACCAGGATTCAACACATATAAATATGTCTAAATCTACTAGAATTTTGGTAAGTTCTTTTTTGTTCAGGATACTTCGTGGATTCCAAAATAACATGTTTAATTGTTTATCTTGAATATAACACATGTTGTATTAAGTTAATGTTACGAAGACTAAGAATTTTCGGAGTCAATATCTGTATTTTCATATATTAAATATTTTGTTAATTTTTTCTTGATCCTAGCAACTCTCGCTTTGAGATTATTGCTGTCAGCTAAAGGATATATTACATCTAACATTTTTATTACACCATTGACGTCAGAAGTAAACTGTAGTAAAATGTCCGTTATGTTTGTTTTACCATACGACTTTTCTAGGAATGATTGCAATTGATGAAAATTTATTGGAACGACTGTAGAAGCTGATTCCAATGCATTTTTAGCAACTTTTAATGCATCTGTCACTATTTCAATATCTTTATCGCTTATATTTTCTTCTGAACTTGATTTGTCCTTAGTTTTTGTTTTTTTATTTGTTGATGGTTTTTTGAACTTGGTTTCTTTAATTTTTCTAAGATTAGTAAATTCGTGCGCTATTGAATTTTGGTCAAAATTTTTTCCTTCTATGTATATTTCATTAATTTCTAGGCTATTAGATATAGAGGAGGAAGGCGCTTGTCTTTTTAAACCTTTATTTTCAGCTTTTTTTATTGGTTCTTGTTCTTTTGTATTTACATTGATATCCTCTAATGCAACTTCTGTTTCCTTTTGCGTATCATGAAGATTTTGCGAGTAAATTGGAACGTTTGGGCATAATTTCGCAATGTGCCCTTTCTGTTTACAAACATAACAATTCGTTGAATCCGTACTGAAGTATATACATGATGGAGTATTATCAAATACTATTTGCAAAGATTCTGGTATCAGCCGAGTTTCTTCTTCTTTTATACACCTGTCGACGAAATGAAAGAATATGTGATCTGCCTGGCTTTATTAAATCTGCTCTGATACTATGCACTTGAGAAACTGGATTAATACCTAATTTTTGAAGTTAGAGTAAAATAATATCGTTCGACATTGATGGACTGACGTTAGATATAACTACTCGAGTATTTCTTTCTTTTAAAGGTCTAATTTTAAGTAATGTTTTGTTGACTTCAACCAAATTTTCAACGATTCCCTGAATTTTTTGATATGTGGGTTATGTTCGCTGCATCAGTTATTTTTTCCATTCCGTCTATGTAATCATCAATTGTGCTTCCTTCTATAGAGTCTATAACTATCACTTGATCCTTTTTCGGTAAAATTGAATTTGCATAAGATGTTTTCAAGTAAGATTCAGTAATGGTTGCATCTCGGGTTGCATTTTGACTTTTCTGGGTGATGTGACCCCTGGTTTCAGAAGCCATTTCACTTTTCGTTAACAGAACTAATCACTTGATTTTATTTATATTTAAATATTGCCATATAATACATGATCGAAATAATAATCTAATTTATATTAAAGGCTGTTGTTGACAAATCAAATTGTTTTGAAAATTATTATGATATTTTATATTCTGGTCAAGTGAAGACAATTTATTGTCATGATTAAATATTAAGCAGTTAAAACTCATCTGAAACTACTTTTGTATTATTTATTAAAAGTAAAATTATGCAGAGTAACTGACAATTTTTAAGAAATAAACACCCAAAATTATTTATTTATGAAAATAATGAAATTAATAATTATTATTTTTATAACTATAAATTTTTAATAAATTAATTAAAAATATTATAAATATTGATTTTTTTACTTATGTTAATTCTAAATTTGTACATGTTGAAAAACATTTAAAGAATTAAGTAGATAGTTTATATTTTTATGTGCATACGATTCTGAAATAAAAAAATATATATATATTAATTAATAAATAAAAAAACATAATAATAATTACATTTTGTAAATATTGATTAAAGAGTAAATAGTCGCGCAGCTTAGACTTTGGCTAATCGTCCATATTTGTAGTTAGGGGAAGGAAGGAGTAAAGTAAATAAAATAGTCTTCAATTAACTCGAAAATAAAAATTTTTTAGGCTCGTAAAGGAGAGGAAATACCGCCGAAGTGGTCAAAACCTACCCGAAAATATACGTACATTAAAGAAAAGGCGCTGAAAAGCACGACGGAACATTAAAATCTCGTAAGCAGCATTTAACTGCTACTAGACGGTTGACACTTGAACGCCAAACCGTGCGCATACATGTAGCAGTCCCGTCGAGCCCGCAAATTCGTGCGAACGGACGCGAGGTTCTCTTTAATAAAAGAAAATAGCGGAAAAATTTAGCTTAAAAAGGTGTCACAATTTTTATTAAAGTTCTTTTGAATGTTCGTATATTTGAATTATTAATTGTTGGTTTGAAGAAAATTGAACAATTCATAGCAATTGTTTAATGATTATAAAATATTTGAATTAATAAATAAGGTGTAGTCTTAAATTTTATTATTACCCCGGTTTCTCTGTGATAGCGAATATCGGAGCCGTTGATTTCACGGCTTCGTCGCCTATCACACCGAAGGTGTATATAACACATCCGTGCGGCCGCGAGCCGTCGTCCCGACGGCTGCCCTACTCTTACCTCTTCCTTCCTTTTACATATGACCTTAATCGTATTTTTTTTGTAACATTTCTTTCGTTGCATGCTTTTGATTACAATTTATGATTTTGCATTAACTCCGCACTCCACTTGTGTTAGATGCTTCTCAAACCGTTCCCGTTTTTTCGATTTTAACCCCGCTGAAACCTCTCTTGTTCATGGTCTAGGTTTTTTGCCCTCCTTTTCGGGGTGGGCGACTGGTTTGAGAAGTGACCGAAGAGAGTGGGAGAAGAAACCACTCTTCTTCTCGCTCGCTTTCCCTCGCTCATACATTTTTCCTCGCACTCACCCATTCCGCGCAACGTAGCTAATGCGGCGGAAGTTGTTCTTTGGATATTTTCCGATTAATTTCGGATCTTCACGATTTCTCCTTTCGAATGTTTGAACCATTCTCGCATTCCTCGCGCTGATAGTATCATGTTTAAGTGCTTTGAGTCAGAACTCTTTAACTGTGACGTGTTTTGCAACGTCAAGCGATACAGCTACTGCTGCTGCTGCTGCTAAGCGTAGCTGCGTCGGCTCGCGACGTGTAACTCGATCCTCCGGCAGGTCACGTGACCTGTGCTAGGAGAGATGACGTATCATTCTCGGTCTTGTCCTCGCCCGTACTATGGACTGCGGCTACAGCTGTTTATCGCATTTCGCGACTATTGTAAATTTGCTTCGGCCGCTTCTCGCCTCTGCGTACGCGCGCGCGCGCGCGTGTGTGTGTTATGTTAGTGTCTGTAATTAATTCCCTGTTAGTTTGTATGCTTTCGATTCATTAAATTCATCTGCAATTTCCAACGCATTTTGCGCTCCTCTCTTCGATATGTTTCAATATGTAATATTTACAATACATTTATTTTTTTTTGCATTTAAAATTTTTCTTCTTATTTTTCTTCTTTTTGGTTCTTTTTTTATCTATTATAATTTTCTAACGTTGTGTTTGATAACATTATCATTTTTTTTCTGTTCGTTGTTTATGTCTGTCGGTTTTGATATTCGATTTCTGCTTTCAAGGTATTGTCCAGTTTTGCTCGTTTTGCAATGTTTCATTAAACTTTTTCTCTCTCAATCGATGTTAATGGCTGTTTGCTTTCTCGTAGACTGTAACAAATCTACATATTAATTACGGCCAGCTCAAACCTGTCTACAAGATTCCAGCATTTTTCGAAAATGCGTTTGATTGTTTCCATTTCTCTTGTGTGTTGTCATCCATGTTATTATTTAGGTTCGTTGATAATCATTTCCGCGGGGCCGCACGATTTTTGTGCGTGTGTTTATGACTTTAATCGTTTTAAGTGGCAGAGGGCGTATATTACCTCCATAGGTGCCAAGGTGGCTTTACTTTAGGAGGTCGTGTATCTGCCGCTATGCGCGATACTCGCCCATACTTTAGTTTGAAACTCGCAATAGTTTGTTCTGTTAGACTTATCTCCTTATTTCGCGCGGATCGGTTACAGATCGCGCTTATTTTACCCTTTATATCTGCTTCCCTTACCTGAGAGTTTGCTGTGCGATGATCCGTGGAGGGTGGAGGGATTCGAATTCTCAACAAAGGGAGGGACTGGAGGAGTAGCAAGAAGACTCACAGTTTGTGGTACATGTAGTTCATTTTCCAGACATAGACTATCGGGAGGAAGAGTCGGCGACCCGACTCGTGTCACGCGGACGAACCTCTGATGGCAAACGACCCCCTTCTTTACGTTATTCTCTATTTTTATCGCTACTTAGCTTCGCTTCTTCCCACCCGTGGACTCCCGAACTAGCCGATCCTACTTATACCTCCAGCGTTATTCAAGCTACTGTTGTCGCCTGTCGGCTTGCGGGCTCGCAAGTTTCCTAAAATCGGCGGCTATCTGAGTTGCCGATGTTGCGAATAAATCGCGTGCTTTGCTGACTGCGTGCGCGGACCTCTCCTTGGTTGCGGGTGGATGAGACTTTTTATCATCGTCAATTATAAGGCGACCGGCACCTTATATCGGAGCTGGCCGCCGGCCTGCGCTGCTGCGAAGCAAATGCAAGGCCACGAAGAGGCTCCGTCATATGTGCAAGCTGTCTAGATATTTTTGAAAAAAAAGGCATCCTCGCTTGGATACGACGAGCTGCAGACAGAGGCTTCAGGGATTGCGTAAGGCCTCTGAAGGGCTGTTGGTGTTGTTCGGTATGAAGAAGTTAGCGTCTACGTGAGTTAGATGTTGTCAATTCAAGCTCGAAAAGTGTGCGTCAGTACGTGCATCGGTGACGGAATTGGTACAGCCCCTGGCTTGGAGGGACAGGTGGCGGTGCTCAGTTAGTATGATACCACATCCCAGGGCGAGGGGCGGAGACGGCTAGATAGTACAAGCGGGGTAAAAACTCCAGAGAAGATAACTCGATGTTGCTTGACGGAAATGACCTGTTATCGGCTCCCGAGCGGTGTAAGCATACTAGGCCATTGTAGCCTTGGCCGTCGTCAGCGGTGTCAGTCTACCCGGTACGGTGTGAATCGCTTCAGCGGGTGTAGCTGTGGCGAGATGGCGATCCGGGTTGAAGCTAGTGGCTCCGCTGAGGGTGTGCGGTCGCGCTAATCATGTGGAATGTAGCGAAAACTGTAGTACTTGACTTCACTCAGGATCACAATTCACAGGATTATAAGATCGCGTGCGGGCCAGAGAGCACTCTGCGGCTTTAACGGACCTATAAGAGAAGGAATGAGATACAAGTGGACGGGAAGCGAGTTCTTCTATGCCGGACGCTCGCCTCGAGAGAACGAAAGAATACCAAGTGAAGAAATACGAAGACGATACGCGCGGCAGGACAAAGGTAAGACAAGAATAGAAACGAGAGCAGGATATTGTCAGGATACGGGATAACTCTCATATCGTCGATGATGGGTGGTAGTATAAGTAAGCATCAGCTCACTCGTTGGGAGATCAGGTATACGATCGTAACTACCGATGTAGCCCAAAAGAGAAAAAACGCCCTGGAAAGGAAGAGAGCCATCCTAGATAGATTGGGCCATCCAGAGCTTAAAATAAACATTGCGTTTTTGTAAAATTAACTGTTTTGTTTTCTCTCATCCTCGCATAAATCAACTATGCTCCCTCTGCAGAGGAGACTTGCTCCAAGCTAGCCTGCCCTGACTCGCCTGGCCCTCCTTATAAATTTGTCCTCCTTATAATATAATTGAAAAAACGTCTCAGATATCTAGCATTGGGTCGGAGCAATTGGTTCGGTATTTGCTGGATACCCTCACGTGCTACTTCTGAGCTTTCCGTTTCGGAGATATCGCGGTGCCGCCCTAGCTGAGCACGTTCACATATTATCCCAAGCTATAAGCATGCAATCGGTACTAATATATAATCGGTTAATATAATTTTCCAAATAGTGATATTACAAATGATTAACAATATTTTACATATCTTATTTTTTGTGATTTATGCTGATAAAATTATCTCATTTAGACTTTAATTATAATTTATCAAATGTTCTCTACATACTAACAGTTTTCGTGTACAACCTAATATTGAAAAATACAAAAATATTGCAGTTTTTACATAATATATAAAATAATATAACAAAATATTAACTGATATTAAAGTTATCAAACTGAAAATTTTAAGCATTTGATTGACAAATTTATTATATAAATTATCTGTTCATAAACTAATTACTATTACTCAATATTAACAAAGAATTTTTAAAATAACTACTTAATTTGATCTATCAATAAAATTCAAAAATAAATTCTATGTTTACAATATAAATTCTTCTTTGTATGGTGTTATCTCATACTATGAACTGTTATCATTTACTGTATTTTATAAATTTTTATTCTTAAATATATGCTGATGAATTTGGCGGTCAGTCAAATGATTACTTTAAAATTACAAAGCTCATTTAATAACATTACTCATTTAAGTTTAATAACAGTTACACATACAATATATAGTACATATCTCATGTACATAAATAAGCATATATAGTTTGTACTTTAAATACAATTTCATTACACATGCCAGTTCTCGTTACTGTGAAAACAACGAGGTAGTACACAATATTAACTATCTATTTCTCTATTCTACGGTCTGGCGGATCAACTAAATTTGAGGGAAATCGAACCCAAGTAAAGGGAACGGCAGTGGCGGTACACACTAAAGAAAGCGAAAACCCGATCTAACGTTCCCTATTTCACAGGATAAGATGACTACCCTTATCCTTGACAGATCGCTAACTTCAGACTCGATACTTTAGGAAACAATAAGCTTAGAATGGAGGTAAAATTGAACGAGTCGCCCATCAGCCAAAAAGGGGAGGAACGATGTAATCTACCGTGATCTCGACGCTTAGCATCTGACGACATTGCTTCGCGAACAAACAGGGGAGAGGAGTTCCTCGAGGGAATCCCGGAATTAAGACGGGTCTGCCTGACACCCATATTCCTCGGAGAACAACGTAAAGTGACCTCTAATATGAACAACCACTGGATAAAAATGAATCAAGACCCTTGAGTTTCTGGGGTCCCAGACGCCGGAAAAAGGAGAAATGGATTAACGTGATAAGGGAAGTATGACTGCAGAAAACGCTCTAGATCACCCACCTATCAGTCTTCAAAAAAGAAAACCCTAAATGCCAAGTCTTACCTCGAGATGTAGAATGGGAGATTAGATGAGGATGAATTGACAGTCTGCCGAGAGCCAGATCGTTTTAACCACTCGTTTTAACCAGATCGTTTTAACAAGAGCTTGTCAATCTCTGCGCAAGCGCACCGCAGAGTAACCAGGAATGTGGTAACAACCGAAACCAGCACAGTTACACTCCAGCCACAGGCAAACTTATATTCGAAAGGAAACTCGCGAATACTATTGAACCTGCCCCTGTGGAGGTATTTTATCTGTCACGACCCAAACATCTGTTTACTGAATGCCCAAAAAAGGTTTACCTCTAGTGCAACCAAGAGGGACATTACGCTGCTAATTGCGAAGGTCCTCGCAAAGTGTCTGATTTGTGAAACGTCGGGGCATACTTTCGCAATTTCTCCGACCTACACTGAGTTTAGGGAAAGTTTAAAAAATGTTGACGCAGGGGCATACATCCACTCCCTACCACTTGCAAAAAGCGGTCACTATCGATGAGATGCCTGATTCAAACCCTGACAACCAAACGCTGGCCAAGGTACAGATCGACAACCAATGGTTCTTCAGAAAATGGCTAGAGAAAAATCAAGTTAAAGCTCTACTTAGAAGCACTGCGCAGATCTTTGTTTATAGTTTATTACCTTGAATAACTAAGTATTCTCACTTACCGTATATTTTCATACAATAGAGAGCATCAGAGATACATCATATTCAATTATAATAAAATTTTTTTTTTCCTAGACAGTTGCGAAATCAAAATGGACTAAAATGGTTTTAAGAAAGCTTCCTTTATGGTAAAACTACTGATATTAGGTTTATACTAAATGTTACTCTTATAATTCATTATTTACACAGTATTTCTCTCTTAACGGATGGCGATATACTCTACATTTTTATTTAAATTATAAAAAATCTTTTGAAAATGATTTTATATATAATCTGTTTTTAAATAACTTGTGTCCAGCTATACCACGGGATAGCTGAGGTAATTATAAACATTTTTTTTACGGTCGTGAAACTCTCAGATGCACCCAGAAGATACAGGTGTTAAAAAAATGGTAAAAATCCAGCCCCCGCGGCCGAAAAGCGTGGCCTACTCGCTGGAGCGCAGCCAATAAGAGTAGCGGAAATAGTCAGTAGGAGAGAGTAGGGCGAAGCTATTGGGGCCGCAAGGTGAGCGACAGTCCTGGCCCCGCCTTCTAGTCTTAGTCGTGTGCCCATTCATCGGCTGCCGAAATTGTCAACAAAAGAGGATTCTTCCATAGGGGTACCCTTAATGAGTCTCGCTCCCTGGTTCCTCAGCAATCTGCAAAGGAGCAGTTGGTCGCTTCCAGCTGTTCTCTCACTCAGCGTCGGGTGGCTAACCGACCAGGCCTCCTTGGCCTCGTACGGGATAGGCGAGTCCTCCCTCGACCTGAAAAAGGTGGCAATCTCGTGGGAAACTCGCGTAGGGTCTCGTCGTCTCGGGCCTCATCGGCAGTACTAATTCGGCCGAGATTCTCTTGAAACCGCGCGTTCAGCTCGGCCTCCGAACTGGCCCGCGCTGCGCTTACTGCCCACGTGGTGTAAACATTACCTCCCTTCGCGCTCCCGAAGCCCGCGGCGGGCTCTAGCTGGACAGCCGTCATAATATTTTGTAAAATATTGAGTTGATCATTTGCAAGACTTGAGTTACTTATTTTGTGAACTGACATAACCTCCTCCATTAAATTTAGAAAAAAACTATAGTTTTACAATGGGAAAGTCTAGATTTAGTTAGATTTAGAGATTTAAAAAAAAATATAATGTAAGTAAAGCAAAATATCAATCTAAAATTTAATATATATATATATTAGTATAAAATAATAATAAATAATAATAAAATTGAAATAATAGTATAAAATAGTTATTCGATAATATTTTTTTCTAAGAAAGGCTCTGCATTTGCCTTTATTTTAAGCTTAAAATATACAGTCTCAAAATATATGATCTCAAATTTAAAAAAAATTTAATCTAAGTGCATGATTAGATAAATAAAATGAAATTTGAATAATCTTTATGAAAGCATTTGTCGCTATAAAAATTGTGAGATCATAAGATGGCGCTAGGAGAGTCGCGATCGGCTGGTTACTGAGTTTGCCGATTTGCTACCGCACGTCGAACTCTATATTAGGTTGCTTGCTGTTGTTTATATTTTCCACAAAAGATCCTTATTTTTTTTTATTATTTTTGTTTTATTCCTCAACTCTCCTTCTCTCCCTGTTATTTGCTACACATATCTTTTTTTATTTTTTATTTTATTATTCCAGTACCAATTCCTCGCACATTTATCACCCTACTCCCGAAAGGAAAAATAAATCTTTTTTTCAGTGGCATCAATAGCTTCGGCTATCCCCCTAATTATATATATATATATTTTCATTTATTATTTTTTTTTTGGATTCCGAATATTTTTGTTGGGGCTCCACAGCCCTACCCCTACTTCAAACCTTACACCTAGATGAACGAATAAGGTATTCTTTCGTTAATTACCATAGTAAAATCCTGTTGGCTCCTGACCTGTCGTTACAGGTCAAGCTCTCAAATAACCCCAGTTTTCTTATAGCTCATCTCGAGCTGTTCTCTCCGAGTGAGAGAGAGAGAGAGAGGATCAAAAAGAGCACTACCTTGCTGTAGTCAGTGACAAGCCCCACTGCGTACAGTCTTATTATTATTGTTTTATTCCTTGGGAATCTCACCCAACGACTACAATCACACAATCACTATAAGAATTGTATCAAATTCAAACGTAAATAGAAAAACTTAAAAATGTTATTAAACTAGAAATAGTTCACTTAAAAATAAAGAAAATTCGATTACTAATTTTTTAAAGGTATCTCTGAAGAGCAGAAAAATTTAATTATTAGTATGATATTGATAAGGTAGAGTACAATTATTGTTTTATAATTAGTGCATACATGTACAACAAATAAAAGTTTACAATTTAGTTTAATGATTAAAAGGCCCAATTCTTAATAAAGATATATCAAAATAAGTCAAAGTACTTTTCAATAGTACTTAGTATTATTCTATAAATATTTATAATATTTAAGTATATTAAAATATTTGTATTATATAATTATATAAATGTCTTGAAATATAGTTGGATGTTCGAAAAATGGTTTCTATTATATCTTTAATTTTTTAAAATGAATCTGACTGAAAATAGGTAAAATATTGTTAGAAATAAATATAATCAAGGAGCGAATATGAGCTCTCATGTCATGTGAATGAACTTAAAAATAATGCTTTGAAAATATTATTAAATATGACATGAAAGTCGAACATTTTAGAAGTTAACATTGTGATATTGATTTTTAGTTGTTAGCTTTATACGGAAATTATTTCACAATCAATATACTTCACTTAAGAATTTAAACATCGAAGAAATAGTATTTAAAGAATTTAACGTTGAAGTCAGCAAAACTTTACCGTGATCTTGATCTTTTAATTTATTAGTAATATATATAAACTATAATCATTATATAAAAGACGGTCAGGGTCAATTTTAGATCAGATATTGTTTCGGTTTAAATATACGATATATTCAATTCTATTTCTACTTGATATCTAAAATCAGGATTAACATTAAATCTAACACATAACTTGGACGGTCAAGTCCGCCCTGGACTTAAATTGTAAACAGATCCGTTTCGACCTATACGAGGTAAACGACAGGTTTGCCCTGCATAACTTTTATTTAGCAGTTACTATCAAATCAAGTTCTGGAAAAAGTACTCGGGACACTAAAAATTTTAGATAATTCATGATACTGCATGTTTTACTTACTGCATAAAAGTACAGTTTTTTTCCTGTAGAATCCAAAATCAGTATATACTTTAATTTCAGAAAACATCCGAAAATAAAATTTATTGTAAAATTAAATAAACTGTAATAGTGCTAAAAGACTTTACATTTATTTAAAATATTATCTGATTTGATTGATATTATCGAAAAACTTTAAAGTAATAATTAAGTTACTGAAAAGAGAACAAAAAGAGCAAACTTTTCTGACGTACTTTTTACGGACGGAATAGAGATGATCCACAAAAACTCTGTAGACTACCTTTTTTCTGAAATGTTGAGACTTTAAGATGCTAGACTACAAATTGCTATTAAAGGAACTCTTTTATAACTAAAACGATGAATATTTTACTTAGAGCATTAGCTAAGAGGTCTGTATAATCAGTGATTATATTCAAATTTTAAATCTATAAATAAAAAAGGCTGAATGCTACTGTGATGTCGTTCAGTTCCTTCGATGATTATAATTTACACAATTAATATAATTTTCCAAATAGTGATATTACAAATGATTAACAATATTTTACATATCTTATTTTTTGTGATTTATGCTGATAAAATTATCTCATTTAGACTTTAATTATAATTTATCAAATGTTCTCTACATACTAACAGTTTTCGTGTACAACCTAATATTGAAAAATACAAAAATATTGCAGTTTTTACATAATATATAAAATAATATAACAAAATATTAACTGATATTAAAGTTATCAAACTGAAAATTTTAAGCATTTGATTGACAAATTTATTATATAAATTATCTGTTCATAAACTAATTACTATTACTCAATATTAACAAAGAATTTTTAAAATAACTACTTAATTTGATCTATCAATAAAATTCAAAAATAAATTCTATGTTTACAATATAAATTCTTCTTTGTATGGTGTTATCTCATACTATGAACTGTTATCATTTACTGTATTTTATAAATTTTTATTCTTAAATATATGCTGATGAATTTGGCGGTCAGTCAAATGATTACTTTAAAATTACAAAGCTCATTTAATAACATTACTCATTTAAGTTTAATAACAGTTACACATACAATATATAGTACATATCTCATGTACATAAATAAGCATATATAGTTTGTACTTTAAATACAATTTCATTACACATGCCAGTTCTCGTTACTGTGAAAACAACGAGGTAGTACACAATATTAACTATCTATTTCTCTATTCTACGGTCTGGCGGATCAACTAAATTTGAGGGAAATCGAACCCAAGTAAAGGGAACGGCAGTGGCGGTACACACTAAAGAAAGCGAAAACCCGATCTAACGTTCCCTATTTCACAGGATAAGATGACTACCCTCAGACAGATCGCTAACTTCAGACTCGATACTTTAGGAAACAATAAGCTTAGAATGGAGGTAAAATTGAACGAGTCGCCCATCAGCCAAAAAGGGGAGGAACGATGTAATCTACCGTGATCTCGACGCTTAGCATCTGACGACACTGCTTCGCGAACAAACAGGGGAGAGGAGTTCCTCGAGGGAATCCCGGAATTAAGACGGGTCTGCCTGACACCCATATTCCTCGGAGAACAACGTAAAGTGACCTCTAATATGAACAACCACTGGATAAAAATGAATCAAGACCCTTGAGTTTCTGGGGTCCCAGACGCCGGAAAAAGGAGAAATGGATTAACGTGATAAGGGAAGTATGACTGCAGAAAACGCTCTAGATCACCCACCTATCAGTCTTCAAAAAAGAAAACCCTAAATGCCAAGTCTTACCTCGAGATGTAGAATGGGAGATTAGATGAGGATGAATTGACAGTCTGCCGAGAGCCAGATCGTTTTAACCACTCGTTTTAACCAGATCGTTTTAACAAGAGCTTGTCAATCTCTGCGCAAGCGCACCGCAGAGTAACCAGGAATGTGGTAACAACCGAAACCAGCACAGTTACACTCCAGCCACAGGCAAACTTATATTCGAAAGGAAACTCGCGAATACTATTGAACCTGCCCCTGTGGAGGTATTTTATCTGTCACGACCCAAACATCTGTTTACTGAATGCCCAAAAAAGGTTTACCTCTAGTGCAACCAAGAGGGACATTACGCTGCTAATTGCGAAGGTCCTCGCAAAGTGTCTGATTTGCGAAACGTCGGGGCATACTTTCGCAATTTCTCCGACCTACACTGAGTTTAGGGAAAGTTTAAAAAATGTTGACGCAGGGGCATACATCCACTCCCTACCACTTGCAAAAAGCGGTCACTATCGATGAGATGCCTGATTCAAACCCTGACAACCAAACGCTGGCCAAGGTACAGATCGACAACCAATGGTTCTTCAGAAAATGGCTAGAGAAAAATCAAGTTAAAGCTCTACTTAGAAGCACTGCGCAGATCTTTGTTTATAGTTTATTACCTTGAATAACTAAGTATTCTCACTTACCGTATATTTTCATACAATAGAGAGCATCAGAGATACATCATATTCAATTATAATAAAATTTTTTTTTTCCTAGACAGTTGCGAAATCAAAATGGACTAAAATGGTTTTAAGAAAGCTTCCTTTATGGTAAAACTACTGATATTAGGTTTATACTAAATGTTACTCTTATAATTCATTATTTACACAGTATTTCTCTCTTAACGGATGGCGATATACTCTACATTTTTATTTAAATTATAAAAAATCTTTTGAAAATGATTTTATATATAATCTGTTTTTAAATAACTTGTGTCCAGCTATACCACGGGATAGCTGAGGTAATTATAAACATTTTTTTTACGGTCGTGAAACTCTCAGATGCACCCAGAAGATACAGGTGTTAAAAAAATGGTAAAAATCCAGCCCCCGCGGCCGAAAAGCGTGGCCTACTCGCTGGAGCGCAGCCAATAAGAGTAGCGGAAATAGTCAGTAGGAGAGAGTAGGGCGAAGCTATTGGGGCCGCAAGGTGAGCGACAGTCCTGGCCCCGCCTTCTAGTCTTAGTCGTGTGCCCATTCATCGGCTGCCGAAATTGTCAACAAAAGAAGGCCGACTGACTGCAAGGCGGGCTTTTTAATTGGGACATGAGGTCCATCAAGCTGTGAGTTTGTATTTGTACATTTGATTTTGTAACGCTTAATACTTTCGCATCAGTGTTTTTTCATATTCTTCCATTTTTATTCATCTACTTCAAGGCCTCTTCCTTTAAGGTTTAACCAATAACTATATTTTTAAAGTATTATGTTAATGAATTTTCATTTAAATAAAAACTTGTCCTCTTAAACTAATATTAGTACTTCCGCGAATAGTTCAATCCGAACGAGGTTTGGAAATTCCTCCTCCTTTTGAGCGTGCACTATAATACAGACTTTGTTACATCTATTGATAAATTGATTTAGTTAAATATTTTCTTCATTAAATCTGAGATTAAAGTTTAAAGCATCTTTAACTAATAGTTCTCATATTTGCATTCAGTGGTTAATACTAGATTTCTGGGCCGAGGTGTGGAAAAAATGTCTTGTTATTTGAACTAGGTACCTTTTTCAAAATTCAATATAAGCCACCTGAGCGACTAGTTCGGTTTATTCTTGAGCTACTAATTTTTTTATTTCGTACATTTTATGCGTCGTGTTCGTACAAGGAGAATGTTTCATGATAAATCCCTTACAAGATTTGCGACTTTTTGTACTTTTGGGGGTGATAAAATAAACTTCGGTAAGAGTTTGCTTCTGAAATCTCTGGCGATTGTTATAATCTTCCGTCTTCCTAACTTTATTTTTAGAACATCTATCACTCCATGGAGGTATAACTCGCTGTCCCGTTTATTTCTCTCAGCGTGTCGGCCATACAGAATGGCACCGCTTTTTCGACGTTTTTCCATTCCTTTTCTTCTTGAGCCTCGGCCTAGCGAAGTCTTTGGTTGTGTGTGATCGCGCATGAGGAGCGCCGTTTATATACTGGGAATAACATAGTATATTGGATATAGAAACTCAATCTAGCCTAGTCTTCGAACTCCTCTCTGTCGTAGCCCACGATGAGTCGTTTCGAGTACGTCATACCGGGCTCGTTTCCATGTACGCGAAAATCTTCCTCTTAAATCCTGTCTAGCTCTTCGGCCATGACCTCCTCTCTGTGCGACCTTTCATTTGTCGCGTCTCAGCACAGCAGGCCAAAATACATAAAAAACATGTTCAAACTCCTTGGCATAACCCCCCATCAAAAACTATAAGCCAAAATTAGTTACGTTTTCTCGAAATGACCAATCTTGAAGAATTTTATGGCTAAGTAAGACCTGAGAGAAACATTCTCGATCTCGAATCATACAAATCGGTGAAAAACTCGAGGGATGCGATAATTCTTTCCATTTTTTTAATGAAACCACTGTCCGGCGTGGCTCCTCTCGGTTGGAGCAAGCCGGATGGATAATCAAGATGGATGCGGTAGCTCTCCACCGTGCGCACCGTCGATTAGCCTAGCGCGACCGACGGCGTCCGCATGGGATTCCTACTCCATAGGTGGCCCACATGTGAGGGGGGGGGAGGGACTGGTCGACGCTACAGCGTCTCTTCTAGGTACCTGCCGCGGCCTGTTGAATTGGCGCTATATTGCCATGTGGCCCGGTGGCTCAATCTTCAGCGGAGCTCACGGCTGTCTGCGCATTTGCGTATTTCGGCTCGTTGTCGTCACATTCACGTTCCACATAAGCGCTTGGTGGTCGGTTGGCGGTTACGCATTATCTCTACCGTCTCACGCTTATTGCTCTCTCACTCACTCTCTCAAGTGACATCGTGACAAACTCCCACATGCTTTTCATGGATTTCTGTACTATTTCTTTTTTTCTTTCTTTTCTTTCTTTTTTTTCTTTTCTTTTCTTCTTTACCCTTTATCGAACATTTCTCCCGGCTGTATGTTTCATGTTTCGATATTAAAAAGATGTGAAACTTTGTACTGATTTTCGGCCTCCTCGTTTATTTATTTCTTTCCAGAATTTCCCTCTGATGAGTAATTATGCTCGAAATTCTAGAATGAGATGATATGTTTATTTATTTCTAAACAATTATCTTCATAATTTATTCTTGTCTTGTTTTCATGAAACAATTCGGTTCCCAATATTCCGGCCTCTTCGATTGGAAGTTGATTGTGTACCACGTGAAATTCTACCTAGATGTCACTCTAACACCGGCCACGCAGAAGGACGCCTGGACTCAGACCGAGAACAGCCCAAAGATCCCGCCATCAGGAATAGCAGTATCTCCACCGGACTCCTCGTTCGAAAGTTCGAGCGGGAACTCTGGCCAACCGCGAACCCGCTCTACTTCACCGCAAGTGGATAGACCCCCACCAAACACGATCATAAAGGGAGGCTGGCCGTCAGTCATGACTCCGGCGCCTCAACGCGCCACTACTGTTCGGGGAGACACTACCATCGAGACTGCTCCGTCCTCCGACAAAGGAGAAACGGACAGAATCCGGGAAACTGATAAAGGAACAGCCGAACAGAGCGGACTAGGTGCTCCCTTCCCAGCTCGCATCAGTAAACACTATCGGCCCGCGCCCACTGCAGTGCACATAAGCATTAGCGATCGAATAACGATGATACGCTTGGATGCTGTGTCTAGTCATAATTTCGGGCACCGTAGGAGGAGAAAAGAGAAAGGATGAGACGCCCCGTAGGTATATCCTCGCAGCCCCAGGACAAATCCTTGACACCACGGGGACGGTATAGATTCCCTTTCTGCTCCTCGGAAGGCAATGCACGGTTACTGCTGGTGTGGCAAACCTCGATCTGGGCAACCGCCTCCTATATGTGGGAGATACTCTCAGCTCTGCTCCGATGGTGGTTTTCGATTTAAAGTGATAAATATGAATGATATTGCTCCATCAATATCTAAATTCACATCGCAGGCAGTTGGTGAGGATGGCTCGCTCCTTCAGTCAGCTTCGAACCTCCATGGCGAGAGGATTCATGCTGCCTAACAAGCTGCCCCAGACCTTGAAGTCGCGTTGAGTGAGGCAGACTGGGGAAGGGGTAAGCGGCGAGCTGTCCTAAGCGCTCACTCTCCCAGTCGACTCCGAACTTCTGTGGTGAGAGGGCCGACGCCCTGGAGGAGATCCGACGGGAAGCAGTGGGTTCATCGAATAGAACATATTACCACCTTGCACTTAGTACTATAAGAAGAGACTTGAGAAACTCTAAAAGCTGTAGATTGATTAAAATTGGAGATAATCTAATTCCTTTTCTTCAGAAGAACCATATTTGTAGGTTGTAAAATACGTTCCAGGGCGAAATTAAAGAAGTCCTACTTGAGTGTCGCTTACGCTGAGAATGGCAATAGCCCCAGCCTCGATTGAGCCTCTTGGGCTACTACCCGAAGCTGCTCTGGTGATCGACCCGTAGCTAACGGCGTTGTCCGCTGGGCACTCTCTCTCTCTCTTTCTCTCTAGCTTTCACTCAACGACTTTGATGACTTCGGATGGTGCTCGCATCACACAGGGCAGCATGAGAGGTTAACAGATCTGGTCTCTGATGCGGGGCTTGCAGCAAACTACCGGCGATTCGTGGATTCTTTGATAATCGAGCATCATCGGAAAATCAGCGTCACGATGTCACGGAGTGTGGAATCCATATTTTTTTGGCTCAAACTTACTACGCACCATGTCCACTCAGAGACTCCGTTACAAGGATTACCTCTAATTCGTGCGAAAATAAAAGTATCTAAAAAATTTTTTCAGTTAATAAATTAAAATTTTATCTTCACACAAATGAAAGACCATTGATATGGATCAATACATATGACGATCTGATACACGTGATGGCTCAATGCATAATAATCTTGTGAGTGCTTAAATACCGGTCAAACAACCGTACTGATCGCCGAGGAGCTGTCCCCATCATCCTCTGGTACATTCGAAGTAAATAATCAAATACTTTATGATGAAAAATAACGAGTAATCAATCGAATTCAACCACATATAAAAATCTTATAACCTATAATTGTAAAAAAAAATTAGAAAAGTGCTGTTTCGGTAACATAGTTTCAAAGGGGGGAGGAAGGCGTATAGTTTCTGTGTCCCGAACTGGCATCGCAGATATCAGATATCGTATATGCATACAATGATCATACACATTAACAATGGCATATTTTCAAATAGATATATTTGCAAAGTTTACCTACTTATCTTAATAGTTTATTTTCCTTCTATTTTATATTTTTGACTACTAAATTATCTGACGTTTACCAAATGCTTGTTATAATACTTCTTTTTAATTCGTGCGAAATAATGTATTTCATTAATTGTGGTATAAATTTGCATTCCTCGTAAAAGAGATGTTAAATTTATTAGACACACAATTTGTATCTATAAGATTTTTGTAAGTTAACCCGTTAAAATATTTTCTACGTAGATATAGATATTGATATAAGTTTATATTAAACTGTCAAACAAACAAAGTTGCAGCAGTATACAAATCTGAATTATTACACATTTAAAGTTTAAAAGAACAACAGTAAAACGCATTAAAAATGCAAAGTTAGATATAGTATTATTTCATTTATAAATTTATATTGCTAGCTATTAAAAATATTATTGCGAAATAATTACTTTTATTTTTAGATCAAACTTGTTCCTGGACTTAATGTGATTATAAATCGATATAAATTAAAGGATTTATAAGGATTTATAACTTTATAATAATAAAAGAAAGCGTTGAAAAAGTCCAAATACAAAATGAAAACATAGTTTAAATGAACAAGAAGAAAAAGAGTAAAACAAGAAACAAAAACGTTGAAGTAAAACAACAAAAATAGGAATACCAAAAGAAGTAGAAAAGATGATTTATTATTTGTTACTAATTAAAAGATACGGTAACACAAGAAAATATCCAAAAATCCACAAAATCGTTATATCGCACGAGCATTTATCTATGAGAAAGTTCTAGAAAGCTGTATTCGATTTCGGTGTCGCGTTTGCTCACTGCTAATTAAAAACTAGAATGTATTGATGATTCTGAACAGTGTTTGGCCATGTTAAACGAAATAAACTAGAATTTTTTCGTTGGTATGTAACAATGGATAAAACATGGATCCATAAATGCATTTCTGAATCAAAACGTTTGCCAACTAAGTCGACAGCAACTGGTGAACCTAGTCCAAAACTCGCGAAAGTACAATAATTAGCTGGAAAGGTTACAAACTTAGTATTTCGTATTATATTCATCCACTACCTTGAGAAGGAAAGTATCATCAATACTGATATATTATATAGTGTTATCGGAGAATTAAAAACCCAAAATGGCACAAAAGTGACCGCATATGGCAAAAAAATTCGGTTTCACTAAGCAACGCACTGCCTCACAAATCTACGCAAACGATGATAAATTTTATGAATTTGACTAAAGATTGCTCTCGCATCCACCAGATTTGACTCTCAGCGACTACCAGCTGTTTGCAAATCTTAAAAAAATGTTTTCCTGGTTTCTTTTTGGAACTTCGGTACCGCGATGTTAAAACCAAACATGCTGTTTACTCTGCATTACATTGGCCGATTTTAGGCTACTTCAACTTAAAGCAACAGATCCGTTTTGTACACGCAATACTATATTTACAATTATAGATTTTAGAATTTTATAGTGAATTACAATTAAACGCAAATATTCATATTAAATTAAAAATAAAACTATATTTTTAATACATGATTATCTTATAGTCGTACAGAAAATTATAATTATGACAATGTATTTTCAAATATTAGTAATTATTTATTCAAAACCAAAAAATCATGACACCGTATTATATTTTAGTCTATTTATCTATTTTTATTTTTATGTTATTAAATGAAACTAAAATATTGTATAAACTATGCTTAACTTAGTAGATATAGTATGCATTCTACACCATTTGATGATAGATGATTTGATTACACCAATATTTAAAAGTACTAATTCTTTGAATCTAATTAATATGACAGATATGAAATTAAAAAATTCTTAAATTTGTTAAAGTGTGAAAAATAAAATAAGTGTCATTCCTAAGGAAAAGAAAACATTCTCCATTGTAGTCGACCCTTAATCATATTCTGTATCGCTATCTCTCCCTCTGTTTCGCTACCTTGCCTCTCCGCTGCTCACCACTACCCTCCCCCCCTATTTCATCCCTCTCATGCTTTTGCTCTATCCCACTCGCTTTACATCCAGACTTCGTACTCCTTTCACCCTGTCTGCACTCTTTCCCTCTCTTCCTTTCGCTTTAACATTACCCTGGATAAACGGAGAAGACCGTAGTCCGGGTGCCACTCCCCGCCAGGAGACTCCTTCCCCATCTTGCTCTCTTCTTTTCTTTTGCGTCTGATCATCGATGCTCTAGCCATCAGTGCTATAATACACGACAATACACAGGATTTATTCATAACTTATTTATAACATAACTTTAACATTGTATTATTGAGCATATTAATGGTTCATATTAAAGTTTATACATAAATTCGATCCTATAATTACTAAAGGCAATCCTGTATATTTATTGTTTTCAAGCTCTTCTAATTCAATTATATATCTTTCGTTCTCATTTTTAATTTGGTATTTTTAATTTGCATTCTCTACTTTGTCTTTATTTTTTTATCTACCTCGATGCATACTTATGTTGAACTGCTTTTTCATTATCTGCTACTACTCAACTGATCGGACTGACTCAGTAATTACTAATATACAAACTTATGTTCATTTATTCGAAAGTTTAAATATATGCATAACATTAAATGCTGTGTTAAATTTAAAAGGATAATTTTACTGACATATAATTTATTTCATGGTCTATTTTATTTAATAGTATTTAAATGTTGTCAAAGAATAAAAAATTAAAAATAAATCATTTTGTTCTTTTATCTTGTCATAAACCAAAGAATCTGAATTACATTATCTAATGAACTTTTTTATTCGCTCTTGAATCTGTTATCTTACTGTCTGATTAAAGATTATTATGATAGTTTATTTTTGCATATTCATTGAGACCTAACATTAGTTAACAAGATTTAAGTAGATTCTAAAATTCCTATCATGTACTGACCACATCATCACAAAATCTGTACAAAAAATACAACAACAAGAATATTAAAAATGTATAATTAATTCATTTAAATAATATTATAATATTTTTAAAGTCCATATACTTTATTGTACTATAAAATATAAATACTTAAAATGCTTTATTCTGTATTCGATTCATTACTTTACTTTAAGTTGTGAGAAAACCTTTTTAAGCAATATAATTTTATTAGTACAGTGCAATGTTTTACTAATTTCATACAATGTGATAAATTGCTTTATTAGTATAAAATAATACATAATAATAATTACTAAAAATTATTAGTATTACTATCATAATTTATTTTAATGGGATATTCTTGATCTGAGAGAGTATTAATGAAAATAATATTTTCAAAATTAGATAAGAAGTCAAGATTGGAATAAGAAGTCACATGTTTACTCAGGCCACGTGAAAAACAGCCGAGTATACAAACAGGTGATAGAGTAGCCGTGGTGATACGAGGAGATTCGACCACAGCTTCGATTTCTGTGAGCGTAACTGCAAAAGCAGGCGGCAGGCAGTACGGACACCGACGAAACACCGACGAAACACCGACGAAACACCGACGAGACACCGACGAGACACCGACGACCAACCCCGACGTCGACCCCTATACAACACCCAACAGGCAGCAATAGCAGTCATCCCCTCCTACACCCTTAGCTCTGTGAAACGCACAACAGCCGAGAGCGGAAGTGCTAGTCAGTCGCCGAGCGACCTTCCCACAATACGGGTTGGCTTTAAAAGATCGCTCTTTCGCGCACTTTTCGGAGATACTTGAACTATTAGCCGGTGAATTCACTGCAATCAAAACTAAATCTAATTTCAACTAACTTATTGGCTAACGTACATTTGTTTCGATGAATGATTATTCGCAATATTTCTTTAACACTACCGTTCCTGCATTAAAGATTCAGTAGTTACCTCTTAATTTTCCTTATCGTTAGCATTAATTAATCTTCCTTAGTTTTTCTAACAAATCAACTTAACATTTAATGTGCACCGATTCGTAAATAAACTTTATTTTAGCTGTCAATATTATGTAAATCTAATGCAAGAGTGAAATTTTTTTAATACAAGAAACATTAAAGAAAAATTTATGCAAACTTATTTGTTTTTGTGATTAGTAAACAGTGTTGTATTAAACTGTGTGGTGTAAAACAGACTAAACAATTATTCACATTATTTTTTTAAAAATTTTAACTGAACGAAGTTCTTGCTGATTTAATTAAAGTGATATCAATATTTACGATACAATCAATTCAAACATCAAAAACAAGAGTTGTTAGTTACGATACAAATTGTAGCTATAGGAATCAGTTTGGAAGTAAATTACGAAAAAGTTTATAAATATACTTGTACTTTGTTTACTATTATAAAAGTTTATATTTGTTAGTTTTTCTACTAAGATATAAACAATATTCTCGTTATTTACCTATTATATTAATATAGTTTAATTTCAGAGTATTAAAAAATTTTGACTCGATTTACTCATTAGAATTCAAACCATCGTTCTAAATTATTAAAAAAATTATATTAAATTGCTGCTATTATAATAAGCTACTGAAATAAGTCATACAGAAATTACGCTTTTGCTAAGTGATCAAAATAAGTAGACAAAATCTCGTCCGCATTTTGTGCCAAACTGAAGGAAGCGGTACAGCCAAGGACTGTGGCTGGGGGTCCAATTATCATCGACTCTAGCACCTTAAACGCCAAGCCTACGATCCTATCGCTACCAACACATTACTGTCATCAACAACAAGTGAATAGCAGTTCTCTTCGCTCTAGTTGTTGGTCGAGTTCAGTACAGTGGTGCCACTCTTGTCGTAATAAAAGTAATTTTATTGGTGTAAACAATACACCAACGTTATTGAATACCAGTCTATCCTCGGATCTAGCAGCGCCGGGAATCATAGGCTGCTTGCTTAATATATACCCAGATTCTAGCTGTTCAAAGGCTCTATCTACTACTACAACCTCTACTTATCAGCGTATCCCTGGTGTCCATCACATTCCACATCAGCACGTCCACCGACAACAGTCAATAAATAACGCTCCCGAAACTGGGGGCTGCCACACTTGTTGTTATCGTCACTCGCAACCAAGTACTTCCGTTCAACTTAATAGTCAACGGGGTGGTATCTCCTTAAGGGTAGCAAGGGTGGCGCCCACCACCTCCATCCGGGGCGCCCCCTACACACACTCTCAGTATCAAGGATTGGGAACGAAGTGCAGGTAACAGCTATTTACAAAGTATAGTGATGACTAGTACAACAACTATAATAATCATTTAATAAATAAATTGTTAATTGTTATGAAAATGACTTAATAGTAATCATAATTAAAGTACAGTCACTTATTTCTCATGTTGAACTTTTCAATATCAAAAGAAAGTAGGTTTATATTACCTTTGAAAAAATATGCAAATTTAAAAAACAAAATTTTTTAGTTAGATGAATGATGTTTTAATATATAAAACAGAAACAGTAATTTTATATAATTTAAAATTTTAACTTTTTGTATCAATTTATTAAAATTTTTACAGTTTATGAAGATAAGTTACAATTTCATTATTCTGATAAATTAATAATCTTGATTAAAAATTTGATGAAAACCTAAACTGTTTTTATATTTTATCTACAAATGTAATTATTTTTTTAATATAATAGTAAAAGTAATATCTTTCCCAGATATGGTCCTATAAGTGGAATTGATAAAATTAAAAATTTAGTTTTGATAAATTTGTAAAAGGATTGTTCTATCATTTAATCACTTAAATACATTTAAATAATCATTTAAACACATTTAAATGAGTTTTATAATAAGTTTAATTATGTTGCTTGGGTATCTGTTTAAATAATTTTACATGTCAATGTAAAAGTATTTTGTAATAATTTCAATAACAGAAATATAAATTTATTTTTGGGTTTCCATACTAAGAAAAATGTCATAAAATTAATTAAAATTATAGTAATATTTACTGTAAATTATACGAAGGATTTGATATACTCAGTATATAATAGAAACTATTTTAAGATTTCGAAAACTTGCAGTTTCACCAACGTGGCATGTTCGTTGATATCATAAATTCCATGAATTTATTTTTAAATAACTGTTTTTGGAAAAACAAGTTGTCCAAAGATTATTGAATTTTGGACTCATTATCGAATTTTTAAGTGAATTGACTCTAAAGTAAATGGACTTGAAACACGAAGTCTTTTTCCAATAATAAATAAATAAAGTAGCTTAGATTCCCCTTAATGCAGAAATAATTTGGAACAAATTTCCATGTAGTACCTTACATTATATTTAACCAACTATTCTACATATCTTAACCTAATTATTTTAACAATATACTACATTTTCTCGTTTACTCACTTACTCGTTTACTCATACATTTCGCTTAAAGAACTACGTAAGAAACATCGTAATAAATTAACACATTAGTATTCTCGCCATTTGCAAATTTGCAAAAAGACACGATGCTATCTCTAGCTGGAAAAGAAATGAAGATAGAGAATTTGAATTTTTATACTTAAAAATAATTTATTTGCTGCAATATTTAAAAAGGTATTCATTAATGCTTAGTCAAAAAAAAATATAAAAATGATAAAACTATTAAAACATTAGAATATTTTATATAATAATGATAAAAATGAGATTAATAAAAAATTAATTAAAAAATAGAAATCTGATCACAAAATATTTAATTTATATTATATCTAGTGTTTTGATATGTAACAAGAGCCAATCAATAATAACACCATATTTATAATTTTGAAGTAATTAATATAATTAACTTTCAGCATATTTTAATCGAAAATATTTTCACCGTAGACTTGGAATACCTCATATTTTTCGAGATTGAAAATACCCTTTAAATTTTTTTAAATATAATATGTTTCGAATCATGAAAAATTATTTCATAAACCAGAAATCCAAAATCTGAAAAAATTTTCAAAATAGATTACATTTAATTATTTTATGACAATAAAAAATTGACTTAACTCTAGTTACTGTATTATATTTTATTACTAAATGAAACAAACTATAGTAACTTTTGAGAATTTTTGGGAATATAATTGTTTCTTTGTTTTGGATTACGAACACTCATTTACAGAATTTCCTAGACAAAAATCTATTACTTGATACATGATTACAATACATATCACTCTATACATTCTTCATGGTTATCAATATCTGTAAGTAAAAATACATTTTTGCTCTATTACGGTTTTGAATAATACATAAAAAATGATTTGATAAATAATGAAAATAAGAATAAATATGCTCCTTTTATACTCTTTACAACAATAAATCCCTACAACAATACATTTTATTAAGTATACATATAGATAGATACATATTTAATTATATAACTGTATAGCATTAAACTTACTGTTGTTATTAAACATTCATTATCAATAGAATTTTAAGGTGATTGCTTATATTTAAGTGGTTGCAAAATACAATCAATACGGTCTTTTTAAATTGTCTCTTCATGTACTATTGCAGCTAGTTTTTCCAAAATTCCGCTATGTCAAATAGATGAATTTTTTATAAATATTAAGCAATAAATATCTCACAAAAAGCTATCTTTAACAAAAACATTTTATTATAAATAAATGTATTGTTTAACTATAATAGAACTTCCTACTAAATGATTTAAGTAAATATATCTGATCTTGAGTAAAAGTCACTGTTTGTTTGTAGGTTACAATTTTGATTACGGTTGTTTTCAAAAGAAAATTTATTAAAAAATATTGCATAATAAATTTATTACAAATAAATGTGTTCTTTAATTATAATGTTACAATTTTGTGTCAGCAATTTTAAAACCCTCTATTTCTCTTAGATCGACTATCATATAATATTTCATTTAAATATAACCATCGGTTATTTTCTAAAAAGCAATTTATTCAAAAATATTGCTTCACAAATAATTATTAATTTAATAATAATATAAAAGTCATACATCTTTTTAAAAATACTTTCTTTTACTTAAACTACAAAAGCCTACAGCTTAATCAAAAAACAAGGAATGAATGAGATCGACAAATGTAGTCAAGTACTAGCTTTTTTAATATTTTATTATTAATTTGCGTTAAATACTCGCCTGTTGTATATCTCTAATCTTAAATGAAATTAATTTTCTTAGATTTTAATCATTTCAATGATATTTAAAAGTGAAGCTTCTACGGAATTATATACTTGTGCAAGCATACGAGTTTTAATTCAATTTAAAATTAAACAAATTAATGATGAAAATTTAATTTATTAAAGTATGAATGAATCTACTTGCTACGCTCCTTCATCCGTAATTTCACCTTAGGTTTCCTGTGTACTACTCACGTTTCTGCATACTTGTCTTCAGTGCACTGCCGCGCGCTTTGACTCATTATGAATATTGAACTTCAGTTCTTTAAAGTCATAAATATAGTGCAATTGCAAATGCCTTACGATACCTTCAAAATTTATTCTTTATTCAAATAGTTTAATTAAACATCCGCATAATAATTATTTTACTTTTATCTCAAATTCAATATCACTATAATAGTCACATACTTTTATTAGATTTTTCTTTATCACTTTTAGTTTTAAATGTTGAAGTTCTGCAGTAATTACAAAAATAGTTACACCGAAAATGATCTAAAAATATTGACAGATTAAATCATTATACATTTTATAATATTACAATGGGCTTCTGACCCGCAGTAAAAAATTATATCAGGTGAGTTAATTTTCAATTATAATAAAAATGATCCATCATGAAGCCATCAAGGAGTGATTATAGGGGTTTTAATGAATTATAAACGGTCCTAGTTTTCCAATACATAAAATTAGGAGTTAAGAGCGCTAGATCCTTAAGTTAGTAATTGGAAGAAATTCGGAGCATGGGCGATTTTCCGAAAGAAGGGGAAAGTTCGAAAATCCAGTTTTCTTGAGATCTCGAGGAGCTTATAAGATTTTTCATGTTTTCTTTTATCTCACTTTCAAATTTTCCGATGGATCTTCAGCACCGGCAGCTCAAATTTGTGAATTTACTTTCAGGGCCTGAATAATAATTTAAATAATATTTAATAAATTTACGACTTCATACATTTCGTGTTGAGAAGGATCTCAGCAACATTATTTCATGACTATTGTCTCAGATTATAGATTTATTTGAATTACGAGTTTAATGGTTTAATAAATTTTATTATTATTGTAAATTAAAATTTTTGTGTTGGAAATTAATTCAAATAATAATATTTTGATTGTATTCATTTTATTGGTTATAATTAAATTTATTATATTATACTTAACTCGTTTGTCTCTATTTATTCATTTGAAACCGTCTTAAAATATTCCAAGCGTTTGCGTAACTGATGGGGGGGGGTCGCGATATTTACTAATTGATTATGTAAAGTAAAGTTTTAACATCACAATGTGTACTGAGAAAACCAATAGAAGGCGTAATTTAATAAAGCTCACCATAATAGGCATTCTTATATACATTATCAATGTATTTGCCTGATTAAAATTGCTAAACGATTGTTATGATAGTTTGCGTAAAATTGATGTTTTTTTAATTTTTAGAAATTATCAATAGTTTAGTAGCATTAGTATAGTTTGATATACCTACGAAGTTACAATAAAATTCGAAAAATTAGAAAAGTTATAGCTAGGAATATAACAGCGAAATTATAGAATTTTGAAGAAATTTGTGTCCTCAGAAGTCTAAAATAATGAAAAATATATTGTAATAATTATTAATTGAATTATTTTTTTATTGATCCGGTTACTACTTTATTATAAATTAAAAATAAAATTATGAATTATAAAGTTTTGCTTCGTATAATTAAAGACTCAAACGATCGTTTGGTTTGTCTAGCACTGGGAAAATGTACCGTCTAATCTATGCATTGTAAATAAAATTATCATGAACTGTCCTGCAAGGAAATTCTACAAATTCTTGTTATAGGTCAGTCACCGCGTGCCATCATGATTGTAAGAACTTGTTTTCGGAATTAATTTGATTATTGTTTTTTTTTAAAAACAATGCAACGAAAATATGATTGCATACGCGTATAATGTTAATTTTAAATATTTAATACTTAAAATGAATATTTGGGCGTACGTACAAAGAAAAACCAAATTAATTTTTATTATTTTTACAGTTATATGCAGAACTTTTGTTTTCCATAAAATTAAAATGTGTCTCCTAAGTAATTTGTAAAATATCTATTTGTTAAATGTATAAATTTACTAAACAAAAATAAATTTATATAATATCATGTAGAATATGCTGTGACGTTATCACATTTGGCCTCCAGGCTAAACTACTTGCAACAAAATAAGAATGGTTAGTCGAGGAACAATATAGAAATGGGGGGCTTTAGCTTACGTGGTAGGAAAGAAGTGGTACTTACTACACCTGCCAACAAGAACCAGCCGCACCTGAAACAGAAGGAGATTAGTAAACGTCGACCACTAATGAGCCGGAGGGTCGAGGGGAGGGAGTTAGGTAGGTGAAAGGGGTAGGCGATAAGCATACCTTCCCAGTGCCTGTACTGGGGATAGCCGTAGAGTCCGTGGATGAGGAGCATATCTCAGGGGCCCTTTTCGTGGCTCAGGCGAGGGGATCCGTGCAAAGATTGTACGCGACACGCGCAAGCGACCTCCAGAATCGAACGTCAGGCGCGATAGTTGTCTATATCTGTACTTACCGTGTATCTCTTTGAGGGTTACCTGAGCCACACCAGAGCCAGCAAGTCAGCTGCTGGCCACCTGCAACTGCCCGCAGCATCATCCGCCTGGGAAGGAGCCAACTGGCGGCAAAGGATCCAAAGGCGACAGAGTCGTGGAAGGTACGGCAAGCAGTCACAGCTAGCACTGAAACGGCAGGCCGAGCGCGGCCCATGTGTGCGAGAGAGAGCACACCCTCCGCCGGCACACTCAGAGGCCGTCGCCGCGGCAGCAGGCGAGCCGCCACCAACTTGAGGGAGCGCCAGGGAGAGGAGGCCTCACGCAACACAACACTTGCGGTGCAGAAGAGCGCAGCGGCTATGCGAGCGGCAGTCACCATAACCAACAACACCGGCAGCGCCAACAGCAGCTACTCCGGCCTCAACGTGCAAAGAGCGCGCCACCATGTAGCCAGACCGCCGCCGTCACCACCGCAACAGGCGAGGCGCAAGCGCAGTCGGCAACGCCGCCGCACCGCCAGTAGGAGGAGCCGCAAGAAAAAGGATAAAAATGCTGCGGGGGCGGAATCGCAGGGCGTACCGGAAAGTAATAATTGTCATGCGGACGTTAGGAAGTTAGACGTACGGGGGGGCCACGGGGCCTGGGTGGCGTGGACGTGATTCGCACTGGCCAGTGAGGAGACGACGGAGGCGACCATCTCGGAGCGCGGGCCCCCGCTCCTTCTTCTGCGCCGGACGCTCGTCCCGAGGACTTGGAGCCCTTCCTGCATATCGCCTTCACCGAGAAGCACGACGCGCCGATCCAGTAGACGAGGCGGCGGACGTCCCCGAGAGGAAGACGAGCGATCAGCCTACCGGCGCAGGAGCCATCAATTCCCCGCACTACCAGTGACCGAGGGGAAGCCGAGACTATCTGGGACTTCCAGCGAACCAGGGGCCGCAGCCAGCGGTGAGTCCGGTCGGGGCGTCTCCTCGCGAGCGAGAGTGCTCCCGGGAACAGGGTGGCCGGGAAATGCGCGCGAGCGACTACGTGCTCGCGCGCACGGAGCAGCAGGACACTCAGGATGTCGGAAACTTTGTATTTCGCGGTGTGGCGTAGCGCGCCATTATGGCGCAGTTAGCATCGGACCGGCCAGCGGGCCGTGACCTTGTATTAATTTGTAAGACAATAAAGTGTACCATTACTTTACCTGGAATAGTGACTAACACCACCCATCTGTCCCCGTGCCCCTTCTCCCCGCAATCATCCTAGTGGGCTCGCGAAACGTGACGCGCGCAGGGGAGGGAGGCTCCCCGCAGGTCTACGGACCGAAAAGCGACGCGTTATAATACAATTGAAAAATTAAAATACAATATATATGCATTATTTTATATTGCGATAATTATTATTTGATAATATTTTATATATTATATCAATTATAATATTTTACAAATATTTAAAAACATTATTCAGTATCTTGGAACAGATATATTTCAAATGCAGAGTCAGAGAAAGACAAGAATACAATCTAATAACGAGGATACAGATCATACACGGACCGTTCTGTGAGAGTTCTGCATTGCACTGAGTAGTGTCAAATTTAGATGCGTATCAGTCGTGTGATCAAGATATGAGCGGGCCTAATAGGGGAACAATCGGCTTGTTTATCCTGTGAAGCGGCACAAAAAAAATGGCTGCTGGATTATCTTATGCACGGAACTTAAAGGATAAAGGTGGTGAGCGCATCGAGCGGTGATTGTATTCGTCGCAAGCCATACAACAACGCTTACCAAACCTATATATGTTTGCATATCTTCTGAATTAGTGATTGGAGTCAAATCTATTGCCAACGAATTGGCGAGATTATGAAGCCGATTAAGGGAAATTGGAAGGTTAAGAGTTCGGTGTTGTGAAAGTTTATTGCATTACTTTGATGGAAACTGAATTTTGCATTTGTACATCCGAAGTAGTAGCCACTGTTCCCCGATCGCGCAGGGCTACCCGAGCACAGATCCGTGGTTATCTTGGAGGGGACCCAGAGGGAGGGGTGAGCAGCACTAATAAAACATTGGAAGGCTTGGGCAAATTTAGCAATATTTATTCGCGGACAATCCCTGCCCATCACACACTTGCGTCTGGGCGCGCAGCGTCTTCATATACCGGGGAGGCAAATGCAGGGTTATAAGGACCATACCTGGACGGGATGCGACTTTAGTGAACCTATCGACAGCCAGGGCTAACGAGAGCCCGTCTGCGCTGCTGGACAGCCACCACATACCACAGGCCCGAGCATACGTAATAAATGAGCCTTGACAGAGGTTGAGTCTGTCGGAGCCAGCTGAAGCTCAAATGGGGATAGCATAAGACGTGATGCTCAGAATTATGGCCTTGAAAGCTCGGAGCTTGGTTTTAGAGGAGATTTTTTGGTTAGAGAAGGGTTTTAGCTCGATAAAAGCACTGTCAATTTTGTTATGAATGGCTAGGATATGGCGACGTCAGGTAAGCTTGCGATAAAAAATAACGCCAAAATATTTTACTAAAGAGTTCCACAAAATAGTGTGATTGCCAACCTATATAGAGGAAGGGAGTTTGCGCTTTCGAGAGAAGAATATGGCCTGAAATTCAAATTCATTTTTTTTACAATAACACACGATAAGGTATGAGAGGAATTAGTTAATGATGTCTGGAGCAAGTATCTATTTGACAGGAAGTGTTAATAAGGGCAATATCATCGGTGTACAGGGCGGACTCACCGTCTTTGAAATATTGTTGTGAAGAATTAAGTCGTCTGGATCACTCAGAAGCGGAAAGCATTGTGTCGAGAACGTGGAGGCAAATAATTCGACTTTATCTTTGTCAAAATAATATTTAATGTCGTCATGTTCTAACGAAGGAGTTGAGGTTGACGGTTACGAAGCTTTTAATTATTTTCCAAACGCTCTTGGGATGGCACTTGGCCTCCTTGATAAAGTTATTGAAAGCTTTACTTGCTAGTCAATGAATTCTACCATTTGAGGAGTGACGGAGTAGCTGCAGGAGATATCTCAAAGGATCAGTAGATAGTTAGAAGAAAGTTGGTCAAGGTCCAATTTAATGGCCTTGTGATATAGGGAAGATTGGACCAAGATGATGATGCTGCCACCGATTTAATTCGGGTATATCGTGTATCCTGGGATAAATATATTGGTTGAGAGTGATATGTGGTCTTCCGTTCCATATGCCACCTGGATGCGTTTAAATATGAGGAGGTCGCGAAGTTCTATAGTTTTGGGTCGGATGCCACAGGTGTTCCAATTTAGTAGGGTCAGTGATGTTGGACATTTAGCCATTTTTGTTGAGGGTGAGGATCGCTAGTACGGCTAGCAAAGTTTTGGTGAGCTTTCGGAAGAACTCGGGATTCGTGAAACTGCGAGGGTGCCGCGGGGATATTTTGCAAGATGACCGCGTGGAGATATTCCGCGCGGTTTGTGGACGAGGTACCGAGGTACTTGGCACAGATACTGAGTTGCTAGGCTTTACCGCGGATTTGGATGCTTTAGGGCAATCGTGGTAGGAGGCATGGTGATCGCCTCAGCATTTCGCACAACCGGGTTTGTCATCTGTTTTGTCTTTCTGCTTGCACTTGACAATAATGTGCGAGCGCAAGTAGAAGGCGCAGACCCAGCCGGCACGACAGTAGTTAGCCGTGTGATTGTAACGCTGGTACCGCTTGCACTGAGGAATAGTTTTTGATTTTTGTTTGAGTTCAATGGAGACAGCCAAACCTTCTAGCGATTTAAGCTCGAAGATAGACTTGTCTGAACTAATAGCCTAGTCAAGTATGACGGAGACTAGAGGCCAAATTTGATCCTCTTGTCGCGTGTGGTAGACCGACAGAATCGGCAGTTTCCAGTTGCCTAGATCGTTTTTGATTTCCTCTTCGAAGAATCCTTCGTTGACTCAGCGAAGGACCACTACCGACTTGTGATCGTCGGCGAGTTGGTGGATGCTGTAGTCGATTAACCACGCGGAGCAGAGTAATGTTGCGACTGGCAAGGAAGATGTGGAGCTTGGGCCAAAGCTCTTTCTTTCTAATTATTATAGGCGGGGGACGACGCGATTTGTCCTCGTCGAACGAATCCGAGGATGCGGCTGAAGGCTCTTTCTTGGAGTCCTAGGGAGAGGGGACTTTTGAAATCCGGAAACCTTTATTGTTTTTGTAAGAGACGTGCTTAAATCCGGCGTTAACGTCAAGCTGCGTATTGTACTTGGCAAGAACGTATTGTGCTTGGTAGAGTCCCTCGAACGATAGAAGGGCCAGTGATGGTGTTCTGTTTCAGTAGAAAAGAATAGTTACCTTGTCGGACGACCGTCCGGGATGGAGACTAAGATGAGACTGTAACTGGTGATTCCTTGAGATCGCAATACACACTTGCATACTTATTCTATAAGAGAAATTATTAATATGAATGATATTGGTTATCCTAAGTTTAGCGAACAAATCGAGGTCCCTGGAGACAGGCTTTGAATCGGCTCGTCTGGTACAGTAGTGATTTTGGTGAATGCTTTCTATCCAGCCGAGTTAGCATCCAGGTAGGAAAAGAATGTTGCATCGTTCTCGTCGGTGAATCATGGCCCTGTGCGGTAGTTTCGCCCGACACCTCGAGAGTGCTCTACTGCCCTCCATCTCACATCTTGCGCTTCCTCTATACTTCTTTGTCCTGCCTCGCCCAGACTCGCCCCATCTTCCTTGGGGCCGCTGAGGGTTGTTCGACGGCCCTCCTCTACGATTCTTCGGGCACTCACCGTATTGGTGGCCTGCGTGACTGTTTCCCTGAAGGCTGCCATCTCCGACATGTTGCTTCTTGGAGTAGTACCTTGGTATCTGCTGGCAAGAGGGACTACTCTTTTCAAGGTACCTTTATCTGCACGCCAGCTGCAGGAGCAGACCATGGACCGCTTGAACTTGAGTTTCTCATCCTGACTAGCTATCTCCTTCCCAGTCCTATGTCTCTCAAGCCCTCTCTACTACAGATCCTCCGCTGACTCTTCTTTTTTGCAGGTGTACCTGACCGCAGGTGCAAGGTCAGATCTCTGTGTCATTTCCCTTTTTCAAGGTGAGGCCTCGGCCTGCTCACAGGCCTGGAACCCTGTCACAAATCTGATTCATTTATTATAAGCTGAAAGAGAGGTATTAAAAATACAGATTATTCTGAACTAAATTTAGTTTAATTGTAATAGTTTATTTTATTATAGCTACTCTATACTTATTAAAAATATTTTTTGCTGGTTATTTGTAGGTATAATAATTCTAAGATTATTTTAAAGAAATATTTCGTAATATTGATAATATATTACCCAACATACTTTATATACTAGATTTATCAGTCTGTATAACTTCTGAATCGCTCTTTAAAGTGGTTCATTCAGAAAATCTAAAATATACTAATAAATCTATAGTATATAATATTACATAAATTGTTCTATTTCATAAAATATATTATTCAATAGAAATCTAAAATATATTCTTCTCTATTGAACTAAATATCTACCTACACATCTACATATATATGTACATTAAATGTTTGAACACATCAATTTTATATTCACGCAGCACATGATTTATCACTAAGTTTGCAAGTAAACCAGTTATTTCCAACTCATAGAAAAACATAGAGCACTTACACGTATACTTAACATTTATACATAATATTACTTTGAAAAATAGATGCATTCCAATAATCGTAAACATTTTCTATAATATACTGATAAAATTTTTTACAATTCAATCTAATCTCAAAAAGATTTATTTTTAAGCTTTATTCTTCAAAGATTCTTTATTTTAATTCTGATTATAATGTATCGCTGTTTATCGCAAACAATTATATTTTTCGAACCAGCTTTTAATTCTCTTTTCGCTAATGCTAAATATAGCAAGGAAATATATGACTTTTCAAAATATGTCTAATAAAATGTGACAATTTGATTATGGAACGAATCATGCAATATTTTATTTGCATGAAAAAATTTAAAAAAAATTAAAAAAATTCTATTTATAAATTTACATATACAAATACCTTAGTATCTTAGTATTTTCTTTATTCAATAAATTAATGTTTTTGATGGTTATTTATAAAGTAATGACTTACATTCTTCGAGGCATTAGTTTTTTCGAAGCTTTTAAATGTACATGTAAGTAAGTTTTAATTACTGATTAATATTACTTTAATATTTCCATGGTTTTTTTTAGAATTCAGAAATTCGCATTTTAAATTCTTATTGTATATTTACGTAGTATAAGGTTTAGAAACACTTAGAAAATAATTAAAACAAAAACGGAAACTTTTACTTAACTATCGTCGTATAAGTATCATTGATTTGAAAATAACATAAATTGTTACTACAAATTATATTGAATAGTTAATATTGTTCCTAAATTCTGTACTAATATTATATTTTATATTACAAAAATACTACAATTTTAATACACTACTATGAACTAGGCTTGCGAAACCTGTGGCACAATGTCAATCAGGTCGGCCGCCATCTAAATATTAATTTATTGTATACAACATAAGATATTCCACCATAAAAAAATTAAATAAACTTTAAGTATTATTTTATATCGCGATAATTCTTATTTTATAATATTTTACATATTATCTTAACTAATATGTTTTAATAATGTTAAAAAAATTATTCAGTTTCTCAAAAAGGACATATTTTCATAGCAGAGTGAGAGAGATAGATAGATAGATAGATAGGTAGATAGATAGATAAATTTAATTTGTAAATAATTTACAAAATATTGCACAAAACACACATTATAGATGCTACATCTTAAGTCAACTTATAAATATAAATACACACACACTCATTACACATACATACAATTAATTTAGGGCGCAAATTAATACAAGATTAAAAGGACGACTGACTAGAAGAATCTATTGTGATATACTGACCCCTCAAATACCCCATCACTAGCCCCCTGAAGCGAGAAAGAGAGGGCGCATTTCTAATATAGGATGGCAGTCCGTTTCAAAGATGAGTGCCTTGAACAGAAAAAGATTTAATTTGCGTCTCGGTGCGCATCCGAGGAACGAAAACTTCTTTACGTGCATCAGGAGAGAACAGATCAGCGAGGTACTCTGGCTTATGCAGCTGTAAGATCTTGTAGATCTGCAAATACATAAAAAGTCAGTTCAACGTCTACTCCCATCCAGCCTAATCGGATTCTGAAGGGGATGATATGGCCATCCCACCTAGCACCCGTCACATACCGCACACATGAATTCTGTGAGCGTTGTAGCCTTGTCCTCAACTCGAGGAACAATTAATCCCGAATTCACGTCAGCATCTCTCGCGAGAAGCCCATTCGTTTCATAAATTCTAGCATTCGAGCAGGACTAATAGTGTCGAACGCATTGCTAAAGTCAAATAGTAACATTAGCGTCACCTGTTTTTTGTCAATAGCTGTTCGTACGTCTTCTGTTAATCTTAGCAAGGCAATTTCAGTAGAACTGTTACGTCCATATCCAGTTTTGAGTAGGTCAAGGATGTTGTGTGACACCAACTGATCCATAAACTGGTCATATACAATTCTTTCAAGAATTTTTGAAAGAAAGCAAAGCTCAGAAATTGGCCGAAAATTATTTGGTCCAGAAGGTGTTCTAGATTTGGCCAATGGCACTACATGAGCCTTCTTCCAATCCTCTGGGAAGCTGTAGCTATCAAGCAGGTGATTGTATAGACGCACTAAAAAAGGACCAATAATCGGAAGAGCCTTAACAACTACACTATGCGGGATCCCATCCTCACCAACTGCCTCAGATGAAAACTTAGACATTGATAAAATAATATCATTAATGCTTATACTTTTAAAACAGAACCCCTCATCTGCAACCGAGGTAAACACAGCATCTATCTGTCTGTCATCGATGGCATTAGACACGGAAACTTTCGCAAAGTGAGTGTTAAGCTCATCCGACGTGAGTCCGTGCAATGACCCGCTCGCTCGCGGCAGCAACCCTAAGTTCCGCAACTCACGCCAGATTGAGTTGGAGTTTTGAGAGTCGAACAGATGATTATGAACGTATTCAGTTCTCGCCTGATCCACCCTCTCCTGAACGAATTTTCGAAGATCGAGGAATTCTTCAAGGAATTGTTGCTCTCCCATCCTTCTATACCGTCTGTAAAGTGCCCTACTTTTGCACTGCAAGTCATGAAGCTCGAGCCCAATCCAAGGTAGGCATTTTTCATTCAGGTTAATTACCTTTATCGGCGCAAGTTTGTTGATAGCCAACATTGGATTGGAGTTAAGCCTCGCGACCGCAGTCTCAACGTCGAGATCATCGGTCAACAACGGTCCCAAGTCACAACTCGACAACACTTGTACCATTACTATCAATGCCCATTACTATCAATGCTCTTCTGTATTCTTTTCAGTATTCAAAAGAGTAACAGAGAGTAACAGGCTCAGGGACAGGTATTTCTACTATTGCTTCAATAATGTTGTGCTTGCTGCGGAAACGAGTGGGCTCATTGGCGGACGAAATTACTCTGTCATTGTCTTCAACTCTGTCACAGTCTGTGAACAAACACAGCATCATCACAGTCAGTGCAGAGATCGGCGTTCAAATCACCGAGAATGATTTTGTGACTGTAGTCCGGAGATAATCATCGCAATTCGTCCAAAAATTTTGAATTCCTCGTAAAAGAGACATCGGGAGGCCTACACACAACGCAAACTAATGCAAGCTTCGAGGTACGATACTACACTGAGCAGTTGAAGTATTTCAGCACCCCAGGCCTTCCAACCCCCTCCGTGTCCGAGGATGAGAGTACACTCGCTTTGAATTGCTTGTTTACATAAAGCGCAACTCCCCCACCATTAATATTACGATCCTGCCGCACTACAGAAAATCCACCAATCCCTATGACTCTCAGAAAATTCATATTCATGAACCCCGCCCTCAAAATTTTGCTGCCTTTTTTACAGCCTGCAACCTTATTTCCCTGCCCACTCCCAGAGACTGCCGATGGAGCATTTGCCCGACTTAGACAAATCTGATTGGCCCTTTCCCCTCTTCTAGTTTGATCATTCTCACTGTCATGGTCACACGGTGACGAAACACCACGGCCACGGGTTAAAAAACGCCTGTCCGCAGGCCCCCCCGGCAGAACTCCCGATGAGTACATGCTCATATATATATTTATAATCTCAGTCTTAGAGGCTACAGCATGAGCCCTACTGCCCTCTTTCCATCTAATAAAAAATTTACCTCATCTAATATTAAATTTTGTGACGGGGCGACTCACATCGGCACGCGGGCGGAGCCGATTTCGCGAGGCGCCGCGGCCGCGGCGGAATGATGAATGCACCCCGGGACTCGGGGAGGCGTCGGTGGCAGCGTCCCGGCCGGTCCGTGGCCGGGAGACCTGACAGCCCCGCGTCGGCCAAGATAGGCCTCTTATGTTGTTCTAGCGCGAGAGAGAGAGAGTGCGGCGCGACTAGGCGCGGACGAGGGCGCCGCCCCAGGCGTAGGGGCCCGCCGCCCTAGGTGCAGGTGCCCGGAAATCCTGCTGCCGGGACCCGGGGAGGGCGTTGCATAGGGCTCTTCGTGAACCCGGGCGGATGCCCTTGGCGAGCGCGCGTTCTATGCGGCACGCCGCATAAGCGTTTGATTTGTTTGTGATGAAGGCGTGCGGCGGGGAGGTGCCGTCCTCCCCGACCGCGAATAAAGTTGTTTAATTAAAGAAGAAAGTGCGGGTTTTCTTTATGATCCCGCACTTTGACATGCCCCTCTCCCTCCCGCGATTACGTACCGTTGCGACCATCGCCCGGGCTGGCCCGGCCGGGTCCCCTCCGGAGCGACCGCGCGACCGGGGATATGAATGGCGCGATGCTCCGGGACCGCGGGAAGCCTTCGGCTTCCCGGTGGAAGCACCGCGTCACACTTTAAAGAGAGAGAGATACAATTTTACAAGTTAATCTCTCAACTTTTGGATATGGTAATATGAATTTATGTTTAAGATTGGATAGTCTATACCATTTAATGTTGGTAAGATCTAATTAATTAATGACTATCAATATTCAATGAACTATGAATATTTATTGATATACAGCTATATAAAAATAATAAATCTATAGTTTCTTAGTAAAAATATACTTTAAAACCATAAATTAATCAATAACTGTATATATTTTGAATGCAGTTATCGAAAATTAATTATTACGCTATTTAACAGAAGTGTTTCCTGGTAAATTTGATTTTTGCAATTTTGGCGTAAACTTTCCTTTGAATGGCTGTATGAATTTTCAAGATTTTGTTTTAAATGTGTGTTTTTAACGTTCTATTAGGTTGCAGTTTAATTTTACTAATTTTATCTTAGAGATGAACAAAAATTAGTTTATTTACAAAAATATTATTAAAATGAATAAAATGGCTACTAGTTCCATACAATCCTACATCTCAGAGAGGTTCCGCTGCTGAAAGGTGAAACACCGAACGGCTTTCACGATGGGTACAAAAAAGAATTAAGATTGTTAAACTACACACTTCCGAATCTAATTTTAGGAGGTTTTTTCCTCCAAACTCCTTACCTACCCCATTAGCACGTTGGCGTTTACGGGCCCATCGTTTGGCGCCCGTTATAAATTATACCAACCAATGCAATGTTATCCGCGGCCGCCATCACAATTCGATTATGCTTCGTCCGAGTGTTTTTATATCAATCGTAGTACCGTGATGGAGGAAGAGACTCGGCTTTCTTGCTAATATTGGTTGTTGATAATTTCAGCAGTCGCCTAATGGGGACGCGTCTAAGCCTGGAGTGCGCGGCCAGGCCCGATGCTCGCCTTGCGACCCTGACAACTCCCACCTACTCTTTCCCATTGACTGCTCCTCTACTTTTATTTGCTAATTTTTGCCATTTTTTAAACGCCAATATCATCCGGTGGGTACATCTGACAGTTTCGCGACCGGCAAGACAAATATTTAAAATTGCCTCAGATATCCAGTGGCAAACTTGGAGACAATATTTAAAAACATGTTGTATAGATAAATGAAGTAGGTCCAAATTACCAAACTGGATCATTTTAATTTTATGGAAATTAGTAGTTCTTCCTATAACCAGAGATTAGTAGAGAGATTGACGGTGGGTGCATAACCGAATGCATGCTACATGAAATATCGCCATACGCTACCGTCAAATAGCGGCTCTCTGAACAAATACGCAACTAGCAGTCCGAGTGAGACGGGATCAATGAGCGAACGTCATCCCGGTCGCGTGTATACCTTCCCTGCCAGCACTTAAACAGAGAAAAGTACGAATGGCCCAGCTGCAACGAAGGAGAGTAATAAAAAGCCGCTAGTACAATAGCTTTAGTGCATTACAAATAAATCATTATAAACAATCATATAATTATAAAAAACTAATTATATTACAGGGAAGTCCCATTGCTGAGGTACGACTATTATCGAAAGCTCCCACTCATTTCATAATTATAATTATTATCTTTTTATTTATTACTATTATTTTAATTGTGTTTGAAACATACTCTAAAACACATGTAATTAATAAATTTATATTGATATTGTGTTTAGGGAAAATAATACTTAAAATCAATTTCGATGATTCTATTGTTATTCGAATGTCATAAAAACTCAAGCTCTAACCAGGAGACGCAACAAAAGCAAAATAGTACTTCACTTACAAATAAAATAACATTGTTTGATTATAAAACAGAAGTTTGATTTTAAATGTTGTTTAAGTTTTTTGAAAATAACATTATTTATACCTGGAACTATATTGTATTCTAATATCCAATTTACAACAGTAGACTGCGAAGGTAAATTTAATCCCGTATTTCTCACGAGCATAACGAGTATAAGAAGCTGCAGAATGATAACAAATCTGTTTTGCTAAATCTTTCTCGCCTTTTGCATAACAGCTCTTTACTTTCTGTAATTGTAATTTAATCACAGTTTTAGCAATACTACTAAGATCTTTATTCACTTTAAAATCATCTACATCAATATTAAAACTTTTATTTTGATTTCTCAATTTATTGTGCAAACGACAATTTTTCATCTTCTCCATTTTTACACAGCTTTGCAACTACTTCACTTTGTTATAAAATGTGTTATAAAATACTTGTTATAAAATTAATAATATTTCGTCTACGGCAAGCATATATTTTAAAACAACGAGAAGTTCTTTCTCGTTGAGGTGTTGCACGGGTGATTTGCAGCTGTTGCAGAGGAATTCGCAAAATTTTAAGCGTCACTTTGTGACTGTGGATAAGACATGAATACATCACTATATTCCTGAGTCTAAAAAGCAGTTAAACAGTGAGTTTGCAAGGGAGAATCTACACTAAAAAAAAAGGCGAAGACTGTTCCTTCGGCCGGGAAGGTTGTGGCAACTGTCTTTTGGGATTCGCAAGGAGTAATCTTCATTGCTTATATGGAAAACATTTGCAAACGGGACAGCAAGAAAGACATTCATGATTGGTACAAAAGTCATCACGCTAACGCACCAGCTCACACCTTTACATTCGACCTAATCTTCAGATTTGGATCCTTCCGACTATTACTTATTCTTAAATATGAAGAAATGGCTGTTTGAAATTAAAATGATAATCAAATTAATTTTAGAACAGAGGTTTCGTGAAAAATCAATAAAAACTTATAGTTTAAAAATAGAAATAATTAAGGTAATTTATTGATTGCTAAATAAATATTGGCATTTCCTAATTTTAAGAATATTGTCTGAATTTACAAATTGATCTTAACTGGCTTTTTATTGTTGGTAAGTAAAATTTTGGTCGACATTTCGTTTAAATGTAAAACAAATCTCTTGAATTAGGCGGTTAAGGCAACGTACACACAAACTTTTTTTAATATAACAAAGATACAAATAATTTAAGTTATAACTAATTAAGTAACAACTTAATGCTAAAAAAATTTTTACCTAGCGTCTACATCCGTGGATGTAGTGGTCAATAATTTACATATATGTCATAATTTCATAAGTCAAAACAGTCTAACTAGGCAAATTCAAAAAATAAAAAAATTATTAATATTATTTTACATAAAAAAAAATAAATTTTATTAACAGAAGATAAGAACTAAAATTAAAAATTAAATTCGACTACGAACTTTCGCTGAATAACACGCTTAATTATAAGAAAAAGTGAAGTTTAGTCATGGAGTGCTCAAGACTAACTAGTGAACATAATCAAAATATAAAGAACCAAACAGAAAATAGAATATAATAACAAAATAACAAAATTTAGCACTTATGCATTAATACAGTTGAAGCATCAATCAGCATGATATGAAAAAAATCAGCAAAGAAGTGTGAGAATAATTAAAATATATTTTAATTAACTAGTATTTTAATATTTGAATAACGTCTTTATAAGAAAATGCTAAGAATTCTGTATACTCGATTTTATTCATATGGAAGTCATGAAACTATATGTGTAGCATCTCTGTGAATTCTTTTGACTTTCATAACTAATTCTGTCTAATATACGTATATTGTTAAATTTTATAGAGGCGTCGGTTTCTGATACATGATTTGATCATTTTTATCTTTGCCTAGTTTAATGATATTGTTCAATTTATGTCAATTTTGAAAAATTGGTGACATATTTAAATTATATAAAGTTGGTTTAATCAAGTAATTTGTGTATATTTCAAAGGCGTATAGCTGTTACTGTTTTCATTATGATAAGAAGTACTGTTTTTGTTTAGTAAAAGTTTAAGATGTTTTTTAATACAACTGTAACTAAGAAAAGGGGGAAAATCTATATATATTTCTTTATACTAATAAAATATTTATTAGCATAAAGAATATTTTTAATTATATTTAAAAGGTTTTTGAGAAAATATTGTTGGAGAGTGAATAGCTTTGTCTACAAAATTATAAATGACGGCTACTTTTGAGTACGAGATTAGTGAGATAATTAGTTAACTAGTCTATCCCAGTCTACCGGATGCGGTAGGTTTTTTGAACCATATAGTTTTAGATATATTATTAAAATAACGGAAGATTTCTAAGTCTAAAAAATGAATTTTATTGTCGGCTTCAGCTTCTAAAGTAAATTGTAATAAGGAAATCTGTGAATTGAATTTATTTAATATATTGCTAACTGCTTCTTAAGGAAGATTATTATAATTTTATCAAGATTATATTTTAAATTCAAATTATTTGGAATCAAAGATTCTAAGTTAAAAATATTTCAGATATAAATTACACTGTTTATTCTGTTATAGAAAACATGAATTCATTCAAATTCATCATAAATGAGCACATTCTCTCTGTAGTAATTGAAAAATGTTTTGTATAGTGTTTGTTTACAAAAAACATAAAAAGCATTTTGATGCTAAATTGAATACTTTACTTTTATATGCCATTAAAATCGATTACCGTCTTACAATGAACTAAAAATTTAGCTCGTCAACTTCACGAAGCATATCTAATACTTTATACCTAATGAGGTTAATCGGTGGTATTGCTAGTTTAGATGGCAAATTCAATTTTCCTCCATATTCACTTATCAAAGATTATATTTTATGCAACATCCTGTTAATGGCAATATTGTAAGAAATACAATTATAAAATACTTTCAAAACATTAAAGATCAACCATATTCATCACAAAATACTAGAGAATAAAATTAATGTGGCTAGATTTGTATATGATAAGCCTAAAATTTTAGTTGTAAAGTTAGACAAGGGTGATTGTACTATTATAATTGAAAAGCAAGAAAATATTAGAAAAATTGAGAGTGAATTAAAAAATGATAAGTATTATCATACAATTAAAAAAAATCTGTTAAAATCTGTTAAAAATAATTATAATAATTTAAATAAAATTTGGAAACAAAAAGAGAGATTTTCGAAAGTTCATTATGTTTTAGATTTAAACGTCAAGAACAAAAACTTTCTCAAAACAGATAGCTTGGTAAAAATTTACAAGGTCAATTACTCGATCAGAATTATAATTTCCGGTTAATAACAAGTGTGTATTCTCTAAATATGTTTTCGATTCTAAACAGTTTAAATTTAAAACAAAGTTTTAATAAAATTGTCGTTCCAGACAATTTCGAGATTATTTATGTTGCTGTTATTTCACTTTTTACAAATTTAAATAGTAATCTTGATGCCGTAATTGCGGTAACACGTCTATATATCAGGTTGCATACCTCCGACACTCGGGCCGCCGGTAGGACTGGTGGCAGAGTGGTAAACGCTAGGCACAGTCTCGCCGTGCAGCCGCTAGGCAGCGACCTCCCACAAGAAAGTGGGACCCCCGCGGGCTTATAAGAAACTGTGCCGAGCTCCACCGGCACAGTCTCGTCTCAGCCTCTAACTCGGCTGAGCGTAGCTCTGACAAGTCAACTTATCAAGTTGTATAAGTCAAGTTATCGGTCGTTTTCAAGGCTGCCATTCGAAATCTTCCCTTTTCAGAAATAATGGATTAAACCTCAACCTTAGTAAATGCAAGGTCATGATTCTTCGTAGTATGTTTTATACCAATAAAATAGATCTGTCTATGATTCTTCCGATTCTCATTAATAGCGCTACGATACTGGTTTACACCAATATTGGACTAGAGTCTACATGTAAAACATCTAAGAAATAAGGTATATAGAACACTATATGCCCTTATTCCGGGTGGCCTCGGAGAGTGCCGATCGGGTGAAGTATCTTTTATGGCTGAATAGCCAACATCAATGCTAGCCTTGATAAAGACCGTTTGGTAAACAAGGGGAAGGGGAGGATGTATCAAAGAATAAAATATCTTATTTAATGTTAAGCCCTCCAGGGGCGTTTATTTCTCTTTGTTCCTACCGGTGTTCGCAGGCGCGGATAAAGAACAAGGCAGGCGAGTCGACGAAAGCCAAGTGGAGGGGCGCCAGGTCAACCGAACTATGGCCATAAGAAGAATCGTAACAAGGGTAAGGAAGAAAGGATGGAAGCAGGGGATACGAGAAGATAGTGGGGGCTGAGAAAGCACCCACAATACGCAGCATAGTGAATGAAGAAGCAACCTAGCTACCCAGCTTGCATGGCCTGGTTACTAGATCATATAATTTAGAGAAATAGTTGAGGGAGGACTGTACCACAGGATTGTGGTAGTCGACTAAAGAGTCGCGAAGAGTAGCCGCTTGTTTGATGGCGGCAGCAGCGAGAATAGGGAGAACCGTTTCTCGAAGGATCTGAACATTTCGAACGAACCAGGGGTAGTCTAGACCGGCACGGAGGAGCCACATGAAGGACCCTTGGAGAAAGTTGAGTCTGTCTGGGCGGGCTGTACTACAGACAGGGGAGGGTAGGTTGCAATACTAATAATTATGGCCTTGAAAGCCCGTAGCTTGGTTTGGGATGCGATTTTTTTGTTGGAGAAGAAGGGTTTAAGGTCAATGAAGGCTCCGTTTATTTTGTTACAAGTGGCTAGGATTTGAGGGCGCCAGGTAAGCTTGGAATTAAACGTAACTCTCAGGTATTTTACGGCAGAATTCCAAGGAACAGTGTGATCGCCAATCTTAATACGGGAAGGGAGTTTAAGACCACGAGAGAAGACAACGGTCTCAGATTTAGATTCGTTTATAGAAAGGCGATTTTCGCAATACCACGCGAGAAGGTAGGGGAGAAACTAGTTGATATGCCTGGAGCTGGTGGCTATTTGACAGAAAGAGTGGTATGTCGTCGGCATAAAGGACTGTGGAGATGCGATTATGGATTGGAATGTCGCTGCAATAAATGTTGAAAAGCAGAGGGGCGGGCTTGGATCCCTGCGGCACCCCGGTGGAGATAGGATAAGGTTTGGAGATCGCACGGGCCATTTTGACATGAATGGATTGATTGGAGAGGTAACATTTAAATATACCAATTAGGTAAGGGGGAATTTGAGTTTTATAAGTTTAAAAATAAAGCCGTCATGCCAGATTCTGTCAAACGTCTCACAAGAGGACGGCAGAGAACCATTTCTTGTTAAAACTATTATAGAGAAGTTTGGTAACACGCAGCAGTTGGAGAGTCGTTGCATGTCGGGCACGGAAGCTATCATGTCAGTTAGGAAGAATGTTGTGTGAGGAGGCGTGGGAAGAAAGTCGTTTAAGGAGAACGCTTTCAATCACAAAGTAGGCAGAAGGGAAATAATGTAGACGCATGATAGCGTTAACGATATTTCATATAGCAGTAACGTGCTTACGCAGAAGGATTTTAAGGACATTGTTCCTGATCCCGTTGCTACCGGGGGCTTTGTGGTTTTTGAATGTGCGCAGGATGTTGGCAATATCGTATGGAAAAGTGGGATGGAAAATTCCATCCGACGGGAGAAAATTGCTCACCGTTTTTGAAATATTGATGTGGAGAGTGGAATCTTCTAGGTCACTCGGAAGAGAAAAGCATTGTTTGGAGAAGGAGGAGGCAAGAAGCTCTACTTTGTCTTCGTCGAGATTATATTTAGTACCGTTTTGCTCTAACGTGAGAAGCTGAGGTTGGCGGTTACGGAGCTTTTTAACTACTTTCCAGATGATATTGGAATGTTCTTCGGCCTCTTCGATAAATCTGTTGAAAGTTTTACTTCGGAAGTCGCGAAGCGTTTCCCTGAATTTTTTTTCCTGGAAGTTCAGCTTAGTTTTGAGTTTAGTTTCACTTTTTCCGGGTGATATTTTTGTCGCGAATCATAGCTTGGATATGAGCGGGAAGGTTAGCGCGTGCGCGAACGGAAGTGGAGTGAGTAGCTCAGGACGAGGAATTAATAATGTCCTCGGTTACGTCATGTACGGCAGTGTCGATATCTTGGGGGTTTTTCAGGTTATGGCATTTGAAAGGGGAGGATTCTAGTAGGAATCTAAGATGGAGCCAGTCAATAGATTGAATTGTTTGGGGTGTAATTGAGTAACTGCAGGGGATATCCAAAATAACCCATAAGTGGTCGGAGGAAAGTTGAAATAAGACTTTGGGGTCTGCAAGGAAGCTAGTATGCTTGATAAGGAAGACATCTAAGATTTCAGGACTGTGAGAGGGGCAGTGAGGGTAGTGGTATGGTTCAGAAGGCGCTTCGGTCGAGAAGTTGTTACGCATGGAGCAGCGAAGAAGGGAGTTTCCTTTGGGATTGGTGGAGTGGCAGCTCCATATTATGTTTTTGGCGGTAAAGTCACCAGTGATAAAGGTAGGTTTGAAAATTTGAAAAGAAAGCGGGAGTGTGGAGAGTTTGTTAGATGCACTAGGGGATAATAGATAGAGTAGAATCTTAGGCAGTTGTTGGCGACTGTAATTTCGATGCCGACAGCCTCGTCGAAACCAAAATCAGATTATTCGCTTTGTGATGAAGGGAGGAGCGAGCTAAAATGGCGTTGCCTTAGCCGTGGAAGTCCCGGTCTTTGTGATAAATCGCAAAACTCGTAGATTATTTATGAGGGTGAGAGATGAGTCTCGATGATATAGGCAACAAGAATATTTTGTGACTCGTGGAGATCCTGGAGTTCCAGGAGTTTGCTACGAATGCCACATGCATTCCAGTTGAAAAGAAGAAGCGAGTTATTATTGTTATTATTATCTATCTCTAGTGGGGATAAACTGCGCAAAAGTGGCAAATAATGCGCTAGTTAGGGCCGTAAAATTGCGTCTGGATTGTTGAAGACGAGGGAGAGAGCAGAGATTACTGGGGGAGCAGGGGGTGCTAGTTTCAGCAATTCTGCGAATGTTTTTTACACAGTGGGGTGGCAGAGAGTGGAAGGTGGGGCAGTGGGGGCAGACGTTGGAGTCGGCCTGAGGGTAGCGCGATATAGCGAGGCGAGCTTTTGGCTGTTGCTTTGGAGGGAGGAAGATTTCGGGATTTTTGGGCAGCCGCGGTAGGTGGCGCAGTACTCGCTTTGGCAATTTCCACAGCGAGATTTAGCAATGGTGGCGTCTTTTTTGGGACAGCTCACGGTGTGATGGTCTTTTGCGCAGAATGCGCAGACCCATTTGGCGTGACAATAGTTTAGCGTGTGGCCGTAACGCATGCAGCGTTTGCATTGCGGTGTGATATTATTTTTCCTCTTGGGTTCGACCTTGATGGCAAGGTCGCCCAAACTTGAAGGTCAAAAATCGCCTTCACATTTGGATGCAAACGGTCGATATGGACCGCGATTAGTGGCCAGATTTTATCACCCTTCCTCATCCGGTGAACATGCTTAACCGGACATTTCTGGTTAAGATCCTCGAAAAACATTTATCCAAGAGGGCCTGCTTTACCCCTCGGATAATGACTTTCAGCTGGTAATCTTCAGGAAGCTGGTGAGTGGAGTATTCGACTCCTTTAGCTTTAAGGCGGGATTAATTAATTTATGTCTTGATTAGCCATTATGGCCTTAAGACGGCCACAAGCTGATATCGCGTACAAAGATCGGGGGAGGGGGCTGTACGGCAGAAGACAAATCTTACAGAAAGAGCTGGAGGCAGTGAAGTCGCGGTATGAAGCAGAAAGACGCCTTTTATTGAGGAGGTAAGAGGGAGAGAAGACACAGCGGTAGGAGGCTGCGGTTGAAAGACGGGAGGGGGCTGTGTGACGGCTTGGTGGAGAAATAGCCTTAACGTGGGTGAGAAGCTCGGCGACCTGAGCTTCGAGGTGCAAATTGTGTTCTTGGAGTTCTTTCATTATGACTGATTAGTTTAACTTAACTAGAGCTTCGGCAGGGAAGTAGCCCGAAGTAGAGTAGCTCCTAGGAGAAGCTTTAGGCGCTGCACGAACGCTGTGGTCAGGGTAAAGTCGTGGAAATGGAGAGTGGGACGGAGGCTGGTGTTGCTGCGGCGGCTGAATGGTGTAGTAGGGAAGCAGTCCTCACTCCGGTAGTAATGGACAGTTGCGGTGAAAAGGGTAGTTTACGCTTGAAACTACACTACACTGCACTGCACTACACTGCATTGTAATAAGATGTCTTCTGCTTGGCGGATGAGTGTAGACGATGAAAGAGCTTACTGGCTATCGTGCCGCCTTTCATCTCGTCCAAGGTAGCTGCCCCGAACCGACGCGGTGCACGGCTGAGTCTCAGCGCAGCGTAAGAGTCGCGGGCCCTGATTGGTTTGGCGCGGTTTGCTGTGCTGGTTTCGCGTGGGCCCTAATTGAGACGGCATAGCTTAATTGCCCGTGCGCAAGGCTCTAATCTTGTCGTGTAACACCCTTAGATACTACAAACATACCCTCTCTAAAAGTCTTTGTTGTAAACTTGTGGGAAGCTCAATTTTTCCGAGATTCGACTATGCCTGCATCGTATACCATGACCTAAATGTTGAAAAAACTTGAATTACATCGTACGATGAATACACGTGTACTGTTTGTCATTGGAAATATACCTTTCCGTAGCAATGTATCTTCGTTTCGCTTGTCATTAGGCTAGCTATCAGTAAAGCGGAGAAGAGATTACCTTTTGGGTATTATGCTTTTAGCGTAATTGCGCAAAAAATTCTGAGTATCTGACGTCGTCCTACGTCGCTCACAGCGCAATCAACCTCAAATTTTTGTTTACCCTGTTCCTTGAACTGAGGCTCTATTTCAGTCTTTCACTATTCAGGCTTTGAAGTTATTCGGTACCTTCTATAATTCTGTATCCGTTACTAACTTTTTAGTTTCAAATATTAATTATTTCAAAACAGCACTGCGTAATATTACATTGTCTAAAGATCGAACTGCATGGAACAACACAATTATAAGCGAGAGCATTGTAATTTAATATAATGAGAATATTTCTTTTGTACTTTCATATGTTCACTTGTAATTAAATATGAATTTCTAGGCTTAAGTTTAAATTGTATGCTGCTTTGATAGTTATTATGCTGTGCAGAGTTATTTTTTTAACGGACATTAATTTCACGATCAAACCATAACATGTACTTATAACTGTAGCGAAATAGTTCTGAAGCGAATAGATTAATAAGTTAATACGTTAAAACTAAATTTAGCGAAATAGGTCTGTTTTTACTTTATGTAATTATGTTTTGATATTGTAAATTATTGTGCACCAGATGAGGTTCTACCCGAGCTGAAATAAAAAACTAATCTATCAATTAATTAATTTCCAAGGGGGTCACGTGATCACAAAAAACTCTTTAATAGTTAATAACGAAATTATTATAGTTAATATATAATAATAGTTAATAACGACTTTAATAATTAATAACGAAAAGATAAAACAAAATATATACTATCGATTTGTCACGTGGAGCTGCACTATTTGCGTGATCGCTTGTGGACACACACACGAAGAGCTTATAACTAAATTCAGGATCTCATTTACCCTATAATTTAGAACTAATAATAGAAAAATTTGATATACTATTTCATGCACTTATTTTTAATATTTCAATTTATCACAGCACTTTTATGTTGACAGTAAACAAAACATTAATTTTACTCTTCGAAATTCTAATTCAACATACATACTATCGAAACTACAAACACTTGTGAACTTCGACTTTGGACGAGGTTCTCTAATTCAAAACTAGAACTAATATCTTGTGACGTGATGTTTCCGCTCCGAGACCGATGTGCCTCGGAGGGGCCCGGAGTACCCATCATTCTCCGGTTGCGCTCGCCTGTCTGTCGCGCAGGTTCCTGGTTGCCCCGGAGGGAACTCGGCTGGGCTAGCTCCGGGCCTAGCTTCGTGGCGGTCGACGCGGGTATGGTTGCGAAAGGAGGGAGGACACTAAATAATCATTCGGGAGGGCTCTGGGGAAAACATATGGTTTATTCCCACCCGGACGCACTCTCCCGACGGGCGCGCGGCGCACCACTACATACGGCCGAAAAGCAGCCCACGGAGACAATCACCGGGCCACACATGTAGCCCTCGCCTCGTCGCTCAACGTGGTGACGCTGCCCGGAGAGGTATGTACCGGACCGCACTTGGGGCTTTCGCCTCAATTCGGACGTATTGTCGGAGTCCGCCTGCTGGCACAGGGTAGGGTCGTGAGACGCTGCTCTCGCGGCCCCCAGGGAATCAAGAGGGGGGGGGGGCACCGCACCGCGGCTGCCGAGCTTCACGTCGCGCGCGCGCTCTCTCTCTCGCGCCACGCACGCTACCTCAAAACCCACCTGGCGGTGAGGCCTGCTGGCCTTTTCTTCGTTGATCCGGCTCCGTCTAGGCTGGGGACGCCGCCTTGGCGTCTTGCTACCGGTTCCGGAGTGGTATTGGGTACCGACTGTCTCCATTCCCTAGATATTGTTTGGGGAAGGCGGATGCCTTACCGGGTGTCGGTGGCGGGCTGCTGCGGTGGAGGCTCGCACCTTCTTGGTGGTGTGGGAGGGAGGAGGCGTCCCATCGATCTGGGAGTAACTCCGCGTGCGGATTGACTGGTGAGTGCCGGTGGTGAACCGAAATCGCTCTGTGCTCTGTTTTCGCGCCAACCGTCTACTGATTCACGACCGCCGCGCCGACGGAGCCTCGGGTCCCTGTTTATCAACATGCCGGCCATGTTGTAGGCTAGCCGAGGGCTATTTTTAGCTGCCTGTCCGGCACTTCGCTAAAAAATGCCTGGCGCGTGGTACGGGATGCGGGATTCGGTACGACTGTTGCTGAGGAGGCGGCGGCGCTTCCTCTGGCGGTCGGCGCGGTGGCTGGTCGCCTTCTGCTAGAGTTCCGCCGCTCGCCAGCTCCAAGCTGCCTGGTGTGCTGGACGATTCATAATCGTCCAGGGTCAGCTACGTCTTGCAGCGGTGATTGGGGCGGTACATCCACTGCTGTTGGGCCTCGTAGTTCCGCTCCCGCTTGAAGTCCTCCATGTAGTTTGAAAGCGGGGGCCCACCAGCGCGGGGACGACTATCGGCGCTTTGATCTCCATCGGCTCCGGAGGCAAGAACGGGTGGGTACATCCCTGGACCGCCCGTGCCTCAACGGAGCCGGTTGGCTACAGATACGGCGCCTGCAGCGTTGTTGCGATCGCCCCGCAGAGGTCCATGAGGTCGTCCTCCTCCCTCAGCAGTCGGTCTTCTTCCTCCGTGGTCAGAGACCGCTGTCGGCTCCGGGACGTGGCATCGCCCAGGGCGGACCCTCCTGAGGTCTTTCTCCCGCTCGCTATTTTCTGGAAAGAGAGAAAACCAATTAGTGGGGAACGCGGTAGACCCCCCCTAAATCCCAGGGTCCAATCCAGGCTGACCCTTTTCTGACTCTATACCCCATCGCGAGTCCCTGTCCAAGGTGGCACGTACCGCCTTAGATGCTTCGGGCCCCGCTTCGCGCTCCGCTGGCAGCGACGGCCTGGTCTGCGTCGCGCGTGCACTCTCTCTCTCTCTGTCTCGCGCGTAGCCCCCACTTCAACCTTGCGGTGAGGCTTACTGTCCTTTGTTTTGAAGACCTCGTCCCGTCCGGGACGGGTACGTAGCGGTCGTCTTGGCGCCTCGCCGCCGTCCTTTCGATGGTTTTGGGTACCGACCGTTACCGTCCCCGGTGAGGTTGCGGCAGTTGGGCGCTCGAACTCACCTTCACAGGTAGGGCTCTGGGCAGCTGCTGGCGTAGCTTTAGCCTCCCATAAGTGTAGGAGGGCCACCGCGTTCCGATAGTCCGAGGGTGCATAAGCGTGCGGGGCCCCGTAAGCTGAGCGGCATTCGAGGGTTCTGTACTCAGGCAGCGGTCACCCGAGAGCATTCGGGGTCACGCGATGACAATCCCTCGGGTCCTTTTTTACCTACACGGCCGGCCGTGTGGCAGGCTATCCGAGGACGCCGTCACAGCTTTGATCAACAGCCCCGCTATTTTCACAAGACTCGTCGATGCTCTGATTGGTCCTGAATTCTAGCCTATAGTTTTTGGTTATCAGAATGATTTGATTATCAATGAGACGTTTGAGCAACATTTAGCCTGGTTAGAAATAGTCTTGAATAAAGTCTAAAAATTAAAAATTAATCTCAATGGTTTAAAAATATTCTAAAAATAGTCTAAAAATTAATCGCAAAGTCTGGATTTTGCTGCTTGCGAGTAACTCAAAGGCGATTAGCGTCCTGACGACTTTTCTAAGTTAGCTTTTAAAAGCTCAGATAACCCTGGAGGTCATCGCATATAAAATATGTCTTACACCCATCCAGTTCAGGGCAAGACCTAAGTCACTTATATAAAAACAGAACAGTAGAGGTCTCAAAATGAACTGCGAGGGGCACCTAGCGTAGTGGAAAGCCATGAAGATATATTCGTTCTATCAGCTATGACCAATTGCTCTCTTTCGAACAAATAAAGCTGAATCCACGTCAGTACCCCCCGAGAGAATCCCATTTTCTTCATACATTCTATGAGCCAGGTAGGACAATTAGTATCGAACGCCTTGCGAAAGTCAAATAGTAACAGTAGCGTCACCTGTTTTCTGTCAATAGCAGCATGTACGTCTAATGTTAGTCTTAGTAAGGGGTTTCCGTAAAGCTATTACGTCTATATCCAATTTGGAGTGAGTTAATACGGCGTCAAGCAAATCACAATTCCGCCTTACCATATACAGCCGAATCAAGTAGAGCAGTCGAATTACTCGAAATATATGAACGTTGCCCGCGAAAGTCAGAGTCGCTATTACAATAAGGGTCGAAAAGATTTATGTTTCACTATAGGTGATCAAGTTTTGCATCGAACTTATACGTTAACGTCTGACATCCAAGGATTTTCTGTACATCTTGCTCCCTGACTTTTCCGAGGCTCCATCGGCGTGGCGGCCAGGGATCAGTCAAAGTTAGTGTACGCGTGGCCCCGAGTACTTTCGGGTCACCACCGATACCCCGGAGCCTCTGAGGCACGTCGGACTCGGAGAGAAAGCACAACGTCACAACGCATACATCATTCGAAAAGGCCTATAACAGGTACCGCGAAACGATCTTGTGTCTAATTTTTTCTTCCATTGAAATTTGAAAATGGGTATCACTGAAATTAATTTTTAAGATAAATCTTACTTTTCTTAGCTTATCCAGAATTGAGTCTATATTCTAAGGAACACGCTCGGGGACTTTCGAAAAACGACCTTCGGGCCAACAAAGGGACACGCTCGCAGACTTAGAAATTTTTCGTCGAGCGTGTCCCTTTATGTTCGAAGGTCGCTTTTTCGGAAAATTTGGAAAATTCGATGTGGGATAGTTGTAAAATGATATTTAAGTTAACTAGAAAAAAAAAATTTTTGGACAAAATTTTGTGTTCATAATTTTCTAGTGTCGTATGAAATTGGGAGCTTTTAGAGAGGTCAAAGTCCATAAGAGCACGTGTTAAAAACCATGCGGTGCCGTAGACCCAATACGACCTACGGTATATGTAAGAGACGTTCCAAAAATGTTAATGTTCCATAGCATTGCGGTGTTTTTGACCGAATAGCCATTATGCGGCAGGCGCCACCGGTGTTTTAACTCGTTACTTCCATGAGAAGAATACGATATTAACCGAACATCGACTCACTCGATTCCGAGCGAAAATAATCTTTGGCATTTTCATGCAAGAGGTGATACTTTCGCTTAACCGCGACGACGCTTGAGACTGTCAAGGCTAGCGTATGATTTGATTATGAGAGTATGTTTGAAAGATGAACGATAATATCGACGACGTCCCTTAGCCAGAACACACATGCAGGGCAGACGAAGAGCGTCGTGATTCACGTTAACCGTCTTTCTCTCCGGAGAAGGCTTTCTCGCGATAACTCGAACGTATAAGTTTGCCAACTGCAAAAAGAAAAGTCTCATGAGGAGAGAACCACCTGCGGGGGTTTAGGCTCCCAAAGTCGTATCTCTCTCTGGTTTCTCTGTGACAGTCAACACATGACGGCTGTTGGTCGTACACAAGTGAACGGAGCGTGTCATCGGCCATGGATCTTGGGGTCCGCGCTGGCCTACGTTTGACACTGCCGCGTGGGAGTGCATCATTGATTGCTCATCGTGTATACTTTATATACACAATATAGAGCCTCTGTAGTTTAGCGCGTACTCTCATGTATTTCTTGACGAAGCTTCCTGGTTGATCCTACCAGTAGTCATATGCTTCTCTCAAAAATTAAGCCATGCATGTCTCAGTGCATGCCGTATTTAGTTGAAACCGCGAATGGTTCATTAAATCAGTGATAGTTCATTAGATCCTACCCACATTTACTTGGATAACTGTGGTAATTCTAGAGCTAGTACAAGCAAACTAGAGTTCCGTCCAGAGATGGTAGGAACGCTTTTATTAGATCAAAATGAATCAATCGCGGGCTCCGCTTGAGACCGGTCGTCACCTAACTATACTCGCATCGCGGTTTTGTTAAGGACAATGGATCTTTTAACGTTCGAACGAGAGAAGACTGCCTTCGCCTCGCCGCGAGCCAGTGGTCGTCTCGCGAATGATTAGAGCTCTTGGGACCGAAACGACCTCAACCTATTCTCAAACTTTAAATGGGTGAGATCTCTGGCTTACTTGAACGTTGAAGCCACGAGAGAATCTTAAGTTTGAAGATACGGATCAGAGTGCCAAGTGGGCCAATTTTGGTGAACAGAACTGGCGCTGTGGGATGAATCAAACACCGAATTAAGGCGTCCAAGTTGACGCTTATAGGATATCATGAACGGCTTTGGTTGCTTAAGACAGTAGGGCGGTGGCCATGAAAGTCGGAATCTGCTAAGGAGTGTGTAACAACTCACCTGCCGAAGCAGGGAGATAGGGTTTGGAACGCGAAGAGCACCGCAGTTGCAGCGATGTCCGGATCTTCCCTTCGGACCTTGAAAATCCAGGAGAGCTACGTGGAGGTGTCGCGCCGGATTGTACTCATATGCGCAGCAAGCCTGCAAGGTAAAGAGCCTCTAGTCGATAGACTAATGTAGGTAAGGGAAATCGGCAAATTGGATCCGTAACTTCGGAATAAGAATTGACTCTAAGAAGCAGGGCGCCTCGGGCTTTATCGGGAAGTAGGTGTTACTGACATGCCGGGGCTCGGCAAGGTGAACGATCTCTCCATCGCGAGGGTGGTTATTACCATGCCTTGGTCTCCCATGGATCTTCCTTATAACGAGGCTTTCAGGGCGGTTCTCCGTCCCGATCGTTCTTTTCGGCCGCTATTTGATGCTCAGCTCAGAACTGGCACGGACTAGGGGAATCCAACTATCTAGTTCTCCTGCTACATCGTAGATTTCCATCTACGATCGATATTCTCTTTTTCGTCACGTACCATTGCCGAGCATCTCCCTGTAACACTGCAGGCAGAGCTTTGAGAAATTCTTTTGAAGAGAGGCCCATGGAACCTTTACATTCTTCTAAGCATTCAAGAAACTCTTCTAGTCCCTCATTCTCATGGCTCGTGAACGAAATTTCATAGCTGCGCAACGATTTTATAGCTTCTTTGTTTGAGAATCACCGAGTTCATGGGGAGGATTTATCGCGTCGCGACCTCGACTGTTTCTTGCACTTAGAGTCGCTGTCTGATTGTCTTCTTATGGAATTCGATAGCTTGATGACTGAGGTACGCTCGACTCTCTATCTGTATCGGCCACAGAGATTGCCTTTTTCGAAAATGTTTCACTTTTTCCTAACTTATTCACGGCCTTTCCAAGCTTCTTTAATCGAATTCTTCATTGATCGCGGCGTCTGAGTTGGTAGATTGGTATAATGAGAAGGCACAAGCCTAGATGAGGCAATCGAGCGATTGACAATAAAGCTTTTCTTCGGCTGGCCCATCTGCGTAACCGTAGGCGGCGTTTCGCTTCCAAGCGACGACTGTATTCTGTGTTCATCCAGATGCTTGAATGAACTGACTGTTGACGACGCACAGCCATCGCACTTTCTCGAATCGAGCATAATCACTAAATTCGCCAATGCAAGATTCGATATTTCATCTGCGACAACTTGTATAGTCTCAAGCGCGACTAATTTTGCCGAAATGTTCAGATTTTCGATTGCCACTTCTACTACTATAAGGCGTATTTCTATTGAGGTATAGGAGATTATAATTAATGGGATGTGATTTTACATTAGCGTTCGCTCATCGACAGCTTTAGTTTGATTAGAAAATATTTGTAAATTATTTTTACAGGTAGAGTTAAGAAAAGTCAGGATTGTTAATAATATTTGCACTTCTACATAGTTATAAACTGTTTATGAAGTGCAATATATAGATTGGGAAAAATGCATAGTGTCATGAAGGGGACTTGACGACTACTTAATAATTACATGATAATATATGATTTTATAATAAATAAAATACTGTAAAAAATGTTTTACTTTTATCTGATCTAAAGAATATTAAGATATTTTATTGTTTTCTATAGGTGTAAGGACGATTCTGGAGCAGTTCGTGAAAGTGGTACGCACATCGTCGGACCAATGCTTTTTGTTCCACTTACAATACCAGCATTATCTGCTACACGTCAGCAAGACAACAATGTTTCTGTATCAACCCATCATAACCGAAGCCATCAACCGCCAACGCTATCTAATGCACAGTCTCAGATAATTCAACAGCAAACAACACACCAATCAAGCCAAATCAATCTTCTTAATCATCAGCTTATCGTCCAGTCACAACCATCCAACCAAGACACTATTAACAGTAGTGATCGCTTATCTCAACAGCAGGCAACAACGACCAATAAGGTAAGGTACGAAATTATCTGTGATTTGATAAAATATGAATGATATATACTAAGAATTTCTTACTGATACAGATTTGATATTCTCTAATAACCTTTATTTCATTTATTTAAAGTCGCATCCCCAAAGGTGGGTATTAGCGACATATATACACATTATTTACAATATGATTTTTAAAAACTAAATACAATTTTCATATTTAACATCTCTAAAAATTTAATAGTATTTATACATTGATTATAATTGTTTAAGATAGAAGGTAAATTGTCTTTAATATTACAGGCTTTCCGTTCTTTAGAGAACATAGGAAACTTAATTAGTATGTGTTTGACTGTTTTTCATAATAAGCAATTTGCACACACAGGTTTTTCTTCTTTGCTAATTAAATAGCCATAGGATAATTTGGTATGTCCAATACGAAGTCTTGTTATTATTACTTGATTGATCCGGCTAAATTTTAGAGCTGGGCTATTGTGAAAAGTGACGGATTTAATATGTCGAAGTTCGTTGTTAGTTGGTTCATCTTTCCATTGTTTTGAAGCTTATTTGCTTCAGTAAATCTTTTTTGTGCAGTTGAAGTTGGATATTACAGTAGGATAAATTAGTGGCTAGTTTTGCTGCTTCTGTTATTTGTTTATTTTCCTTTCTATTGCCTTGTGAATGACCTATGAGTAATTTACCGTTATTAATTCTAATAATCGTATTTCGCTAAATAAATATTAATTTAATTATAGGTAATATATTAATTTTTAAAATTGTTTTTTGTATTTGTAAAACTAAAATTTTTTCAAAAAACGTTTATAGATTTTGTTTATTTATTAAACATATATCAGTGATGCAATTTGGGCATTTGTATTATATTTATCTTCATCTCATAACTGATGAAATATTTAAAAGAAGTAGAATGTTCGAGGGGTTTGCTAACCTGTAACTGACAATAGATAGTCTAGGACTACCTCCTGCTCTAGTCGTGACCCTTGTATGCAAGTTTGTTATCAATTCACCTCTTAATGAAAAGTACTTGTGCCTATATCGTATCATTGATGTACGGGTTTTTTAATTAATTATTAAATTTCCTCTGTCTTTGTAACAATCCCTTAAATCTCCCTCTTCACGAGCTAGCCAGCATTAATTCATTGTTATTTATAATGGAAAGCTAATTTTTAGAAGGTATTTATTGCTATGATATGTATCGAAAAAGTATTCTGTTAGATGTATAGTTTTGGTAGAATTTCAATTTAAATATAGTATATCATATTTTAAATTGCAATAAGTCCCAAAACTTTTAGCATTTACCAATTTAATTTTTAAAATAGATTTAAAAAATTGGTTTGCTTTACAAATTCTGTTTGTGTTACAAATATTAAAATGATGGAATAAAATATCAATACAAATTATTATATATTTGAAATAAAATAGAAGTTTAAAAAAATTAAAAGAAGACCAAAAGACTTAAGATTTCAATTTTGAGTGGATACCCGTACATGCAGGTATAACTGGGGACGAAGTTGTAACTAATTAGTTAAAATAACCACAATATATCTATACACATTAGTGATTCAACTATTTTTCGAGCTGATTTCTGCCATATAACAGATTCCTTCACTAGATCAATTATTTCAGATTTACTTGTAATAGTTGAAAACACATACTCTGTTGGTTTAGGTTCAGAGGTAATTCTGACTGAAGATTTACATCATATTTAATTATATAAGGCTTATATCCATTTATCACTTTAATAATAGCACAAATATATAACGCTTTATCGCGATCAGTTGCATTAATTTTCTTAATATAATTACATCGCGATCTAATTCTTGATTCTGTATTATTTTTGAAATTATTATGTATATTACATAAAAAATAGATGATTCATAAATTGAATAATAAATAAATTAATTAATATATTTTTGTGAAACTACAGATGACTTTTATTTTCTTAAACATTTTTAAAAAAATTTCACCCTTTTACTATCGGTGATCTTGACTTATGACTGTCTTCTTGAACATTTTTGATTGAATTTTCTTGAACTTTTATTTTGGATAAAGCCAATAAATCAGTGAAACGAATTTTCATGGAATTTTCTGATGTTTTTATGTGAGCTGTGTGAGCGGAGATCCAATACAATTTTGTGCTACAATTTACAGAAATTTTCATATATTCATAATATTTTTTTCTTATTTCATATAAAGTACTGATTTGTTTATATTATATTTATAAGAGTTTACAGATAGTAAAAGTCTCAAAAAGTGACGGAAAATAGCAATTTAGCTCGTATTGTTAATATAGACGAGGTATTGATTACTTGTTTAAATCAAGTTTTTTTTGAGTTGGCATGTTTATTCTATAACCGAATACTAGTCTAATCATCATAAATTGTTTTTTTCCAAGTTTTTGGATCTTACAAGACCTTTATACAATATTATTAAAGTTTCTAGATTTGCTCCCCACCATATTCCTCTCAGACATCTAATAATATTTAGAGCCTCTAAACATATTTTCTGTATAGAGTCAGCTTTTAGAGAATACATTTTATTTAATTTTCTTTAACGGTTATATATGTTTGTTACGTGTTTGTTTTATGTGGCGCAAGTTCTAAGTCTTTGCATAAATTATCGTTTATTTGATTTATCGTTTTTTCTATTAGTTTTTTACTATTTTACTCATAAGTATTACCTTAATTGCAATACAGAGCCAAATCATCAGCAAGTTTCAATACATGTATACTTTCTGGAATATCATTAGTAATACTTGCTAGGTATCGCTCCTATAAAAGATCTCTTTGTGTATTTTTCATCATCGGTTGCTACAATTCTTTTACTGTTACGGATTTTATGAATTTAATCAGTTTATAATGGCACCCAATATCAGCTACTTTTTGCAAAAGTAAATCTATATTTTGTATTTCTAACACCAAACAATTAAGTTCAGAAGGTCTTTTTTATTACTAAATGATACTTTTAATTTTATTAATAGATATGTTAAATTATCCATTGTTTGGATTTTAGATAAGATGTTCATTTTTTCTACCCGAAATTAAAGTTTGTTGTTGTGTAGAATTTCAAATAATATAAAGATAATGATAAACATTAGATTGAGGTTTTTTCGTCTGATTTTAAAAAATTTGCTTTTTTCCCATTTCTTGTCATATTTGCTATCTCATATTTTCAACTATTTTTTTAAATCGAGTTTTTTTTTAATTGCTTCTGTTATTATTTTTGTAAAAATAGTATATTTATAAGCAGCATCTACCTACTCATAATCAGCAGTGAGAAATTGATTAGTTTTTAGTCAGATCGTAATTTACTTTTTCCCAGTTTATCCTAATTTATTTAATTTTATAATTATTTTTTCTGTATATGTATTTTTGTAGATTAATATTGATATTGTGACGGTGCCTTCGGGTATAAGCCTGCCACATGGTCGTGTAGACAAACAAGGAGCCGAGGCTCCGTCGGCGTGGCGGCCGAGATCAGCAGGCGGTTGGCGCTTTGTTTTCGCGCCAACCGCCTACTGATCTCCGGCCGTCAATTAACGGAAAGTCATTGCGTGGCCCCGAACGCTCTTGGATAACCACTACCTGAGCCCGGAATCCGCGAAGTACCGCGTAGCCCCTGAGGCTCGCACGCGAGCACACCCTCGAATCATCGGGACGCGACCGCCCTCCCACACCATCGGAAAGTCAGAGCAGCCGCAAAGCAGCCCCGCCACCAACAACCGACAGGGCAACACCGGCGGAGGCATGTTAACGCCGACCTCCCCAATGTCACCGGGGACGGAGACGGCCGGCACCCAACACCATCCAGGGGTCGACGGCGAGGCGCCAAGGCGATCGCTGCGCATAACCCGGTCTCCGAAGCAAAGGCCAGCAGGCCTCACCGCCAGGTGAGAGTGGGGACGACGCACGCGCGCGAGAGAGAACGGCGGGCACGGTGTGCCGGTTGCCCCATCGACATCCCGGGGGCCGTGAGAGCAACGGCTCTTCGGGCAGAGCTGGTTAGCAGTCAAGGACCATTGCGGCCCAACCTGCGCCAGCCGGTAGACTCCGGTATTTCGCCCGGGTCGAGGCGAGGGCCCCAAGTGTTTATTATTTAGTATTTCCCTCCCTCCATGATTCCAACCCGCATCGACCGCTGCGAGGTTAGCCGCCCGGGGCCGGCCCGGCCGGGTCCCCTCCGGGCCGACCCCGAACCTGCGCGACGGGCAGATGGGTGCGACCGGAGAGTGGCGGGTGCTCCGGGCCTCCCCTAGGTACGTCGGCCTCAGACAGGAAGTACCACGTCACAATATTCACAGTAAAATGATCTGAACCCAAGTTTCATTTTCAATTTTTACGCATACTCTGTTTAATAAGTTAGAGCTTGTAAAAATCAAATCTATATATGAGAAAACATCTTTTTTACCATAAAGTCAGTATTTTCTATAGTTTATCTTTGTGATAATAGTTTATCTTTGTGAGGATCATTATTTAGCCACGATCCTATACAAATAGATATATCTAGTTCTGTTATTATTTTTGAGAATTTTTCCTTTTTATTGGTGATACTTCTTGGATTCAAGAACAAAATTTTTAAGTCTTTTTTAAGTAGTATTTTCGTTTTATTAAATTCATTTAATATTTGCTTTAATAATATGATTTTTGATGCATGATGATTTAACTTTTATTATAATTTTTTAACTATTTATATTATTACTGTATTGTATTTTAAACTTTCTTCAAAATCTTAATTTAGTAATTTCATTGCTATTCTCGCGCATCTCGCTTTTAAACTACTGCAATCGATAATACGGTAAATCGAGTCTAACATTTCTATTAAACTCTCAGTACTTTCGGTAAATCGTCAGCTTTTATTCCTTTGCAAAAATTTCGCTGCCATTTACAGCTGTCATTGTCAGCTGTTTAGTACTACCTTTATTTTTTTTCAGCTTTGACTGAAATTTTATTGTTTTCTATATTATTGTTAATCGCTAGATTGTTGCTGTTGTAGCTGAGTTCATCTCTCAGGCTTTCTTGAGATATAAAGTACTTTCTGAGCAAATTTTCGCTGTATGATCTTTTTTTTGCAAATTTAACACCTGGTCGAGTCCGTGCTTAAGTAATTTCACATTGGAGTATTATCATGAACTATTTGTATTGATTCAGGTAATAATAACAGATCTTCTTTCATATATGCTTGTCTGTGAAACTGGTGTAATTATGTATGTTTTCTAATATTTAAACAATAATTTATTGGAGATATATGGACTAACATTTGAGATTATTATTCTTTTGTTTTTTTTTTCAATTAAATATCTTATTTTTAATAGAGCACTGTTGCTAAGGTTTTCCAGTCAGTACTACCGAAAGTATTTCCAACCAATTTTTCCGCATAATTTTTATGCGACCATTTCTAATGTCATCGATGACAGGCAGATAGCTGCTGTACTCAGCTCTGCCGCAGAGGATGGGTTTAATTTTAAGAGCATAAGTATGATTGACGTTATTATATCTATGTCAAAGTTTTCGTCTGAGGCAGTTGGCGAGAATGGCATCCCGCATAGTGCAGTTCTGAAGGCCCTTTCGGTTATTGGCCTTTTACAATTACTCGCTGGATAGCTACAGCTTCCCACGAGTTTGGTAGATGTCTCATGTAGTGCCATTGGCCTAATCTAGAATACCTTCTGGGCCAGATAATTTTTGACCAATTTTACTATTCTGCTTTCTTTCAAAAGTTCTTGAAAGAACTACATACAACTAGTTTATATGGATCATTTGGTATCACAGAATATCCTTGACCCTTTCCAAACTGGGTATCGACGTTACAGTTCTACTGAAACCGTTTTGCTTAGACTGACAGAAGACGTACTGCCATTGTCCAAGAGAGGTGATGCTACTGTTGCTTCTGTTTTATTTGACTTAAGCAAGGCGTTTAACATTTCTTTCTCAATGCGACACTTAAAATGCATGAAGCGAATGGGCTTCGTATGGGGATTGCTGATGTGGATTCGGGCATATTTGTCTGGAAGAGAGCAACTTGTCATAGCTGATAGGACAAAAACATCTTCATAGCTTTCTAACACGCTTAGTGTCTCTGAGGGTTCCATTTTGGACCTTTACTGTTTTGTCTTTACATTAATAACTTAGGTTTCGCCCTCAACTTCATGGGCGAAAAATTTTATATGCTGATGAGCTCCAGGTTTACTTTAGCTTCTCTAGGGATAACTTGCAGGTTAGAGCTAGATACGTAGCAGCTGTGAAGTGAGTTGTCTTGGATTCTGCTTCATCTGCGTCCTTGAGCCTCAATGTTGAAAAAATATCTGCAATTCTTTTTGGAATGCGTAGATTTCTTCGTGATATTGAGTTTTCGGAATTCAATTCTATTGAACTTCAAGAGGACGTAGTCGTGCTTTTGTACGTGACGGTAAACATTCTCAGTGTGGTACTAGAAGTGGGTCTTACCTAGAGGCCACATCGAGGGACCGCTCACTTAATTCTCTTTCGAATGAGAGCATAAGAGAGTTTAAATGTGAGCGAAAGTGAGCGCGAATGAGAACATAAAAGTACATGGAGTTCCAAGATGAATATAGTAAAAAATATAATAGAATACTAAATAAAGAAATATATAATTATATAACAAAAAGTCATACGTGACAAAATTGAGAGGATCATGTATTCTTTGCAAGATCTGTAAATTCTTGGCGAAAAGCGATGCTTCTCGATTTTCGCTGAAAACTCCCGAATTTTCACTTGTTCTCTTTTGTGCTTTCCCCACTCTTTACTCGCTGAGCCCGCTGCCCATTTTATACTGCACCCGTTGTATCCCCTCTACTCAAAAACGGGCGCTCGAAACGTTGAAAGTGTACACAAGAGCATTAAAGAAAATAAAGTGAGAACTCGGAGTTTTGAAAGAGAATTTTTCTTACTCTCGAAGTGAGCGGCCCTTCGGACTAACTGCTTTTTGGTGTCAGAATTTACACATAAATAAGATCTTTTTTCATGTTCTATGATGTCATACTGCTATGATGTAAGTAGTTTCAAATATTGCAGCCTATTGCGGATCATCATATAACTCGTACGGTTTTCTGATATACGCACATACATAAAAGTCTTGTTTTTAATGTTGAATTCTGCATTTTTTTCTAAATTCTGTATTTGTTATGTCACTGCGAGAACGTAAGCATCATAATGAGAATGACTTTAAATCCTTTCTTAATTAAAAATCAATTAGAGTGACACTTCGATAAAAGAGAGGTAATCACGCCGCGAATTTGCATCTGTTGGAAATCGCAGAGGTAGGTTTGTAGAGATCATTCGTACGTGAAACAACTATTTGTGTCTAAATCCAAGGTATTTATTTCATCACTTAAAAATAAAGTTATTAAAATATGATGTATAAAGAATATAACTTCTCTATTCTTTTATTAATATTAATATAGATGAGCTATAATATAAAACGGCCTAAAATTAATTTATTAAAAACTAGTTTTTTTTTAAATTTTATAAAGTTAAGGTAATATATTTATATTGCACCTCGTATTCAACCAGAACTTTTTAGAATTCTATAAAATAAATAATTAAGTATCTTGTTGCAGCAAATTATTATCTTAATTTATTTAATGATTTTAAAAGTACAAAGACTAAATTAAAATTATAAATTGTATTAAACAACACTTTGAATGCAAATTTAATTTGATTTAAATAAAGCTATTTAACTATGTAAATATATATTTACATATTATATTTTCAGATACAAGAATTTCTTTTAAAACTATTTAATAGCTAAATATTTATGTTTATAAATATTACAAGGATTAGAGGATTTAAATTTCTTAAAAATATTGATTTAACGAAGATAAATAAATTTTTAATGAATAATGTCCATGTTAAATAGTATTTAACACAAAATAGATTGCAGATCCAATATTCCCTTAATTCGCTCTGTAGAGTTGACACTACCCTAGAGATTATAAGGCATTGTCCTCACAAACGCCTTTGTACTTGCCTTATATCTCCCTCTTTCGTTATCGAGCGGTTTTTTTTCCTTTGTATCGTCATATCTACTTACTAGGGAAGTAGACCGAGAAATCAGCTGCGGGTAAGGATTACAGGTCTGATGTAGCTTAGGTTTTATGAATTGCCTTTGCAATTTTTATCTCGATTCTTATCTTATTTAGGTATCAAACTTCTTTGATACATTGATTCGTAATATATTTTTGGAATAAATAAGATATAATTATTAAACGATTTTGTAACTATGGTAGTTTACTCGGAAATAAGATAACCAGCGTGTTTTCTCGCGTGTATTATTAACAAAAAATGATTTAAATCCTACGAAAACAAAAATTTTATTTGGCTGTAATTTAATTTTAGAAAAGTCTTAAATTAATTTGATTCGAGGATATTATCAATTTTCTTTTAAAAATAATAGTATCTGAAATGCTGCGATATTATCAAAAAAATAAATAGTGTAACATTATATTATTATCGATCAGAAAATCACCAACAATGAAATAATAATGCCTTATGCAAAATTTACTCCGTACGTGGGCTCTATCCAATCTCGCAGGAGTTTTGACATGCAATTCAATTCAGATTGAAAAAACAATAAGGTAATTTTAGAAAGAAATCCGACGAAATCAACTACGGACTAATATCAATGACATGAACTTCGTGGAATTTATTTCAAACTATTAATAAAAATAAAGTGCAATCGACCTTTTCAGAAAATACGGCATAACTCATAATAGGTGCTTGTAATTATGACTGTAACCGTAAGAATAAATATAAGCAAAATCCAGAGTATAATTATAAGCATGCTAAAGGCTCCACAACATACCCAATATAACCTTGATAATTAAATATACGTAAATGAAATGAATAAATAGAATAAATAAATATTAAAAATAGGCAATATCATTATCATACATAATATTTTTTTATAATTTATGAAAAGTCAGTGTACGAAGAACAATGTCACAGTAAAAATTTACACTAAAAAATTTAAAAATAGATTCATGAATTTATTTAGTATAATGAACCTCATACTTTCAATATTTTGCCTATACGTACTTTATGCAGATAGCTATAGTAATTATTTTACATGCGTAATGTTATCTAACCTGATATAAGATTTCAAAAAGTGAGATGTTGTCAGTAAGTACATATATAATATTGGTTTTTTATTATAGTAATTATTATTTTATACTAATTACTGATAAATTCTATAAAAGCTGTATTTCAAAAACGTTTTAATAAGTTAAAATTAATAATATTAAAACAGCTTATTTTTTTTTTATTTTATTTAAATTACATACCTAGAATAAAACTAAATAATGCTGTGTAATTATTTAGCATAATCTAATTTATACGTAATTCATAGTTTAGTTACTGACGATGCATCTACATTCGAAGATTGGTCCAACTATAGAATATAATTGAATGGTGAAGTATTTAACTAAATTTTGTCAATTTGATCTAAAATAGTAAGTATTCAAAATGTGTAAAAATACAGAAATATTTTAAACTATTATCAAGCAAATATTTTAGGATAATATTGAAAATGATCTCTATGCATTTTATAGATTAATGATACAATTTTAAATGTAATTTTATACAATTTTCTTATTAGTTTTGGAATTACTAGAATTACATTAGCCGACTTTTTAACGAAGGAAGCTAGGCATATAAAAGACAACAATGTTTTTTAACGAAGTTCAAGGCTAATAATAAATTGATAGACTACATAACAGTTATGTTAGTGATAGGAATGTAAGCAAATAACTTATAGCTTGTACATTGTTAGCCTACTGAAATAAATGTAAATATACCTATATATGATTAAATATAAAATAAATAAGACACTCTCACTACATTTCACATTATTCCATATGATTTAAAAGTTCTGATCTGTTTGAAATATTTCCATACTACTTCGCTTGTGTTACTGTAATTTCTTAACTAAGTTTATTGCTTTGATTGCCCTTGGATCATTAATTTCCTGTTAGTTGTCCCCCTCCGTGCTCCTTGCCCAATGAAATATAGTAAGATCCATCATAATATTTCAGCTGACATAAGAAACTTGTCGTCATCTTAAAAATCCAAACGTCTGATAATTTAAAGAGTTTACATAAATTATAGAATATTTTTATTTGCTGAGCAACATGGAGTGTAAAAGTAGAACCTTATTTTTATTATTCATTATAAAAGAGTAAAGACGAGGGAGTCATTGATTGGGTTGAGAGAAAACAGACCGGGAAGTATGTGCCTGAAATTTTAATAGGACAATCGACACGTAAGATAAGATTAGGTGGTGAAATTATGTTAAGAGCATGGGGCTACAGATGTTCTATTAAGTTTTCATTTGAGGTTGAATTAAAATTATAATTATGATTTAATAATAATCATAGCTTAAGCATTCGACATTTTGTTTAATTGTCTGAAATTGTACTGCCGATTTAATATATTTCATTTAACATTTTATAAAATATATCATCAAACTATCTCGAACATTGTGTTATCAGATAATTATTTGTTTTTTTTTATACAGAAAAAGTCTACAGTGCTTGACCTATGTAGACACTATGGTGTAGCGTATATAGCTTTATATTCATTTGATACTGATAAGTGGAAACGAAAGCGCTATGCAGAATAAGTGTAGTAAGGCTTATGCAACATTCTATTACTGTATTATATGCAAACAGTATTATTAAATGGGCCAGTTGTTGACAATTTCTCCATTACGTTTAATAAAAACAAAAACAATTAAAAGAAGTGACTGTAGTACTTTAAATTAAAATTGTTCTATAATGTTAATTATTAAGTATCAACTGGAATTAGGATAAGGTACTTCAAATCATCCTAAATTACAAAAAGATCTTATGCTAGGACCAGTTAATAGTATTAATTTAAATTGTTTATTAAAACATATATAGTCATAATATAACGATAATAGTTAAGGATATATTTTCTTTCAGAAATGAACTATAAAAAATGGTTCTTACTTGAAAATAATAAGTATAATGAGAATTTTAAATATAGAAAATCCTTAGCTAAAACGTCGATGCGAATGATTTAAAATAAAAATTTACTTACAATTATCTCCCATTTATTGTAAATTGATAAATTAACTTAGCAAATTATAGTTAATTTATAAAATTAATGAAATAACCAATTTAGATTTTTATTATATATAAATATTCAATTATACCTATTAGTTCAGATGAACTAATAAAAAGGAGATCAGCTCCTGACATCCTAAGGTAACAGATGTGAATCTCATTTTCTCTTCTCTTTTTCTCCAGAATCATTTTAATTCCCAATAAACATATATTTTCCTTATCTCTCAGCACTGAGGATAAGTACGAAAAAGTGTTTTGGTAGAGCAAAGCTCGTAAACCTACAGCTGTCCTGGTAAAATACTCGTGGAGCAACTTGACCAGAGGGTTGTGTTTTTACAAGGACAGCCGTCGCTGCTACTGGCACCATCCGGCCAATAAGTCACAGCGTCTGCGTCAGTCAGGCCTATTCGAAATGGTCCAAGTACAGCTATCCACCCAGTCTTAACTTTTAATTCAATTTGTTACTCGACTCATTTTCTATCTTCCAGTTATATTTTTTTATATCAAAGTGACGAAATAAGTTTACCTCAGACTTCAATCCTTATAACTTCCTCGCTATTTCCTTAGTATACATTCGATTATTTTTAATAAAAAAAGAAGAAGTTTATCGTTTAAAAATGGGGTTTATAAATAACTATAAAACTAACTATAAAATACTGAAAAATATCTATTTACTTCAACTAGTTATAAATATCTATAAAATATCTGTTAAAAATATAATATAATCGACATATGTTAAATATAAATTACTATTCCACAAAAAACTACCTTTATTTTATTGTAAATAAACACATTGTTTAACTATAATAAAATTTTTTACTGAATGATTAGATCGGTTATATTCCAAAATCATTTATTCGAATATATTGCATAATAAATTTATTACAAATAAATGTATTGTTGAATTATAATGTTAGAATTTTGTTTCAGTAATTTAAAAATCCTCTATTTCTCTTCAATCATCTCTGGCATGATTTTACATTTGAACAACCATCGGTTATTTTCTAAAAAGCAATATAATCAAAATTATTACTTAATAAATATTAGTTAATTTAATAATAAAATAAGTTTCATACAGCTTTTAATAAATACTTGTTTTTTATTTCAACTTTAAAAGCCTATGAGCTTAATGAAAAAACAAGTAATTTATAGCTTTTCTAATATTTTATTATTAATTTGTGTTAAATACTCGCCTGTTGTATATCTCTAATTTTGAATAAAATTAATTTTCTTAAATTTTAATGATTTAAATGAGATTTAAAAATGATGCTTTTACGGAATTATATACTTGTGTAAGCGTATGAGTTCTACCTCAATCCATTTGCTAAGTCCCTCCACCTATAGTTTAATGCATCATTCAAATATATTTCGAAAATTTATTTGCGATTTTTAGAACAAAGTTTTCCCGTTGTAGAATATACAAAGCATCTAGATTATAAATTTTTTAAATTGTAATAACCAAAATATAGTGTCACGTCCGGAAGACTGAGTGTGGCTTTTGCCGATTTTAGGTCTAGGCTTGCGCCCAATAGCCCAGGTACAGGGCCGAATGGGGGTAACCACTTTTTATGGTGTACCTTGCCGGGATTATCTCCAAGGCGCGGGCCTATGGATTTCCCCGAGACATTGCCCTCTCTTTATTTAACTGGGAAAGCTTTACAGCTTGTATGGTAGGAGTTTTTCTAAATGACAAAGAAGAAAGGTTAAATTGAATCGTGTATTTTATTGAGTTTCCATGATGCGGTTCTTACAAAGAATTTAACAATGGTTCGCGGTTCTGATAAGTTTGATACGGCAGTTCGCGCTAGGTTATAGATATGTAACGATACGTTATAATTTATAATATTTAACTCGCAACTTCGTATTCAAGAAATGAGTACGTAGGTGTCGAATAAAATTAGCTTAACCCTTACTTTGATTCTTTTTATCCGGGTGGCGGGAACGCGAATAGCTAATTTGACAAAGATTAAGGCCAGAGACCTATTGTCCCTTGTCAAATTGGGCAATCGGAGGAATCTGACTTGACAATGTTTAAGGCCAGAGACCTACTGTCCCTTGTTAAACTGGACTATCGGAGAAATCCGACTTGATAGGGTTTAAGGCCAGAGACCTACTGTCCCCTATCAAATCAGACTATTGAAAGGATCCCGAATAGCTAACTTAGTAAGGTTTGAGTCTAGAGACCTACTGTCCCTTAACAGATCAAGTTACTGGGAGGAAAAGAATTCACTGGGCGTATAACTGATTTGATAAAGTTTAAGGCCAGAGACCTACTGTCCCTTACTAAATCGGCTACTGGGAAGAATCTACAGAACGAACCAGTACAGTAAGAGGAGGAGGAATCAGTTAGTCCTTGCCTTGTTCAAGAGTATTCACAACCAAAGGCCGTAGTCCTCGCGGGGTAGGAGTTAACCAGCTTGCTCACTATAATGCTTCACAAAGTATCAAAAGACTTTGGTCAACCTACAGCACTATAGCAGCAAAAGGCTAAGGAGGAAAGCGAAAATGTTCGTTTCTCTGACCAGTGAGCTTCGGGTTAGGAATCATCCTAGTCAAGAGAACGGAGTGTTCATATTTTTCGTGGGTTACGCACTGGGTTTTATAGGGCCAGCCGCCGCTGGAAACTAGCAGCGCCGCAAGTTTTTTGGAAAAGTCGCGAGCGGGGGCGAAGGGCAGCGAATCAGGGCGTGAGTTTCACTCCACTGGGTCCTAACCGCCGCTTTCCGACGCAGCGGAGGCTGCGCAAGACACGTTTTACATTTGGAGTCAGTAGTAAAAGAGAGAGAGAGAGCTTATGGGAAATAGGCGCCAGGCCCTTGAGGGTATTGTCTTAAGCGTGGGCGTGAGGGAGAGAGGCGGTAGTGAGGGAGGAGAGGCGGCGCCAGGCGCTGCATCTCTGACGGAGAGAGGAACGGGCTGGTGGTGAGGGAAGCGTGGATGTGTGAGAGAGAGAGAGAAGAGAGGCAGTGGTAAGGAAAGCGTGGATGCGAGAGAGATAGACGAGAGGCGGTGGTGAGGGAAGTGAGGGTGCCGTCTACTGTACATACAGGGCGGCCGTTTTGGGGAAAATACCTTTTGAGCTCTTTTCTCTTATTGTTACAATTCGCTATGATCGGTGGTATCGGTCTTTACATAATTCGCGTACCGATTCGGTTTTCTTCTAATAGAGTTATCTCGTTTTTGAATGGCGCTGATCGGACTATTATTAGTGTTTCTCTTAGTTTTTACATATACTTGTATCATATCTTTCTATCGCGTGTGAGGTCTTTTTAGAAAGGGAAAATTATTTTCTATTAAACTGTATGTACGGTTTTTTGATATAATGATTTATCTACTACAAAGAATAAGTTTTCAAAATATTGTATTTATGAAAGGCCGTTTTTTGGGCCTACTTTAGGAGTGTGAAAAAGGGGCTCGGCGGTGAACATGCACCGGCCCGGTCATAAACGCAGCGGGTGGTATGGGCGCTCGATTCGCTTCTCGGATTCTCTTATACAGGTTTATAATATATATATATATATATATATATACATACTGCTGAATATATATATATATATATATATAATATATTCAGCAGTATGTATAAGTTACATAATGTATGGTTTTTAAACATTAATAAGTCACCCTTTATAAGTTTCATTGATGTTTTGACTACAATCTTAAGCTAAATAATATGTTCTAGTATGCATATGAAAAGAAAATATGAATTACAATTGCTTTTTGAGTAGATTTTATATCAAAATAATTATTAATAACATTCACATTAATAGTCACTAAATAATAAATCGATATAAAAGATTAATTGAATTAATCGGCTCCAGGCGCTGGGCTCTTCAACGCCAACGCGGGCCGAACTAAGTTTACCTGTAAAGGTAAACAAAGGGGAAGTCCGCGAATCTTTCAGGCGCAAATCAATAAAAGTTTAGTGTCCTCTCGACGCCCGAGAGAAGCGAACGCTGCGAAACCGACGCACGCGTGACGTTTTCCCGAAAATCTCCCGCGTATCAATGAAAGGATACGCGGAGATTGCAGTGCCGGTCACAGAGTTCATAAGTGGAACGTGGTAACGGCACCAGGAGTTTGGAGCCGTGAAGTTCATTGCTGAGGGAGCATTGTTGCGAGCGCACGTATGCGCAGTGTATACGGTCAATTCGGTGCGAATTCGGACCCAGTGCGCGAGAGCATATGCGCAGTGCGAATTTGTCTGCGTAACGCAATTATTAGAGCGTTTTATGTACGCGCGCGACGCGTCAATAATTGTCTTCACTAAATAAACACATTTCAACTTTTTGACACGAAGCCAACAAATTCATTGTTTAATTATTTATCCCGTCGATGGCATGAACCGGCATCCCCGATCTCACTTTTTGCGATTTTAGACGGAACGAGCGGTTCCAAGGACAATTCATTAGCTGAGTGACCAGCCAGTTGACGCGCTACATAGGTTGCGCGGCCTAGGGGCAGGTATATACGATACTGCCCCATAGCACGTAAAAGTGAGCGACACCGTCTGTGCTGCTCATATAAATTTATATATATTATTTGAATTTTATTTGAATAAATAAACTTTATATTTATACGTTTTTCTTTCTATTATTATTAATTAAAATTATTATTATTATTATTTATTATTATTAAATAAAAAATAATTCTAAACAGTAAAATAATTTTAAGATTAGGACGCAGCTACAAAAATCGCGAGCATAAAACATTGAAAATAGCCGAAATTTACAGGCAAAGCAACAGCAAAACTCGACACATGACGGCACTTGTTCTGCAATTTACGAGATATCCTTGCTAGTCTCGAAGCACCGCGTGCCCGAGACGAAAATCCGATCAACTGACGGCCATAAGCCGGAGTATATGGCAAGCAACATTACAGCACTGTTGGTTGTAAATTTTCGGACATGCGCCGACCCAATGTTTGCTGGGTTAAAGAATACCATGGAAAAACATGGGGTTCAATCACGAAAAAATAATAGAATCGTGTCGAACTCCTTACTAAAGTCAAGAAATAACTTCTATTTAATAAAGAGTTTGTTGCGTAGATGCTAGAAGTATATGAAGCTGAGGTCTCGAACAGTATCTTTACACTGCTTGAACAAACTATACTGATCTCGATACTGACCTCGGCTTATCCACTAATTAATAAAAATAGTGCACTGTTTGTCACCGGACGTCGAAAAACCACATCTTGTGTAGAAAATGCAGTAAAAACTTATTGTGACTCTAAGAACTCATACTTTTATTTTTATCTTTCACTTGATTTACACCTTAAAAAATGTTTAGAACTTTTATCTTTAAAATAGAAACGCGTACACTTTGGTATTTTCATTTTTAAGGACTTATTTTTACCTCAAGTACTAAAATGAGAATAAATACTACACTTTCAATTTTTTTACTTATCTTTAAAAAGTTGAAAACTGCATAATATTGCAATACCGTAAATTACATGTACTGTTGTCATATAATATTTGAAATTTTTGTATCTCAGAAAAATGAAGGAATATTATTCATTTAAGAAAACTGTTAAATTAATTTACTATAAAAATAATGTTGTAAATATGTAAACCAATCTCTTAAAAATTTAGAGTAGAGAGTCTACCTTCGAATATATTACCCAATATATAAATAACATTCGTAGCTATCGAGTAAAGATTTCACGAATATTTTTTTAGTAGACGAGCGATGGCCCGATTTTTTTGACCCTCCCATTCCTCCATACCCACCTCGATCTTGCGGTCCTGAACACTTCGCTCTACTCTCTTCCATTGACTGTTTCCTTCACTCTTATTCGCTGCGGTGCGGTCACAGAGGTCACACTTTTCGACACTTTCGACAGCGGCTGCATTTTTATCATTTTTTAAACGTCTGTATCTTCGCATGGAGGCTTCTGACAGTTTCACGATTCGCAAGAAGAATCTTTAGAATTTCCTCAGCTATCCAGTATTATAGCTTGAGACAACTTTTAAATGTCCAAGCTGTATATATGCCACGTTATAACGTATTGTTAACTACAATAAAACAATATTCAGGATGAAGATTATTATTAAATAATCGAATAGCTATCGTTTATTTGTGATAAATAATTTAAAAAATAAGCCGTTAAAAATGAAAAACATCTAAATGCACGCGTTTCTTAATGTATTCCTTATGGTTTGTGCTTTCAAAGATAAAAGTTCTAGATATTTTTTAACATTGAAATCAAGAAAAAGATGACCTAATATCTGAATTAAGAGGTTTACAAAATAAAAAAAAAATTTACAATATGATAAAGCATGTTTGATTAAATTTTTATGGAAATCCTGCCCGTTTCCTATTTTTCGTAATCAAAATATATAATTAAATGATTTTAGTCAGCATTCTTTTCCAATGACTTATGACTTTAGAATCAATAAAAAATTGTATAACGAGTTTTTAAATTGCTTAAACAAAATTGTAACCTAGAAATAAATAGTGACCTTTTATTTATTTAAATCATTTAATAGGAAGTTTTAGTATAGTGAAACAATGCATTTATTTATAATAAAATGCATAATATACTTGCCAATTTTTTATTTTTTTTTTAAATAGTTATTTGTGGGATTTATGATATAGGTTGATTGCAACATAAATAATGAAGTTGTATTAAAGGGATCATTGAAAAAAGTTAATATGCCACACATCAATGTATTTAAATTTTAAAGTTTAAAAAAACATAAATATTTTAAAAAATGTGAAAAAAATATGAAACTTTATTAAACTTACTTAGTTAATTGTGATTTTTCAAAAATGTGGAAATTCCGATATAGACATGAATTTTTATTTATATTTAATAGATCTTGAAACATCCCAGAATATCGTAGTTGATTAAAAGCTTTATCTACATTAGATTTTTAGGGAAGAGTTTAATGGTTGTAAGAATCCAAATGCTACAAAATGTACTAAATAAAAAGTACTAAAAAATGTAATAAAATTGCATTTTTCATTAGCATAGATATAAGTTAAAGAACATTGAATATGGTTTAAAGCACCATGGACATACTTTCAATGCCGCTATTTTAACGCTGTTTAAATGGCAAAGAAATTGAGAGCTCAAAAGTTTGAAGCTATTGCATATTCTATTGAATGTTTGTCTCATCGCGAAACTTCCTCTCAATGAATAGTTTTTGCAGTAGCTTTAATTTGGCCATATGAAAAATAAGGAAAGAGTATTTGAAACATCATTTAAGTAGACTAAATGATTTTGAAACTAAAGTTAAAAGCCGAACGAGAAGTATAATAAGCCTACAGATTTCAAATTTATTAATCAAGTTTTCAGATTCAGAAAGTGTAACTGTAGATCATTCTTTTAATTTATCTGTAATTTTATTTTTCAATTAACATCTATACATAATTTTGGGATGGCTCAGATAATGATAATTGATATTATTAATATTATAATCTGTAAAATTACAAGTACATATTGCATTACAGTATTTTTATTATAAGTAAATTATAAGAAATAATAACAATATTATAGCTACTTTAAAGGATTCAACCTTGACTGCATATTTTCAATTTAGAAATATTCCCATCATTAGACTGCCAGATAGATTTCATCACTTGTAGTTTATTGTGTCTAATTTTTTCAGCAGCTTTTTTTAAGCTTCTCCTCTACTTTCACCCAACTCCAAAGTTAAAACAAATTCGTTTTCTTTAAAATTTAAAATTTTTGAATGACTCCAAAAATTCCTAAAAAGTAAATAGTTATTTGTTATATGAAACAACAAATTAATAGGAAAGAAACGAAATAGAATTGTTAGAATACGACAAATATAACAATCAAATATCATACAAAAATCTAATACTTACTGATTTTTCCTCTTACCTTGACTAGATAAAGCTGCCACGAATCAAGACGATCACTTAGATCCTTAATCATTTTATCAAATTACATTAGAATCGAAGCATTATAAGAGGGCGGTAGATACATTACTGCATATTATCTTTTACTTAAGCCTTAGTATAATCATTTGGTGGCTAAATGTTAATTATTCTTACCTTTGATTCTCTTTCGTCGTTTGTAAATTCCAACAAAAGGTATGGATATCTATCTTTAAACTAAATTATTAGCTTTCCTTCAGACATTACTATTATGAAAAGAATTACTATTCAGTGTTTAAAATAAAAATGCCGTTCATACTTTTTTAAAATATAAATTTTTATTAGAATATTTTTTTATCGTAAAATTTATTAAACGTTAATATCAAAATATAAAATTTAAGTACACAATAATAAGTAAAATGTAATTAATATATAATTATTTTATACCGTCACCTACATCTACAACATTGAGTAATTTTCGTAAATTTTATAAATTGAGATGAAATGTAATAATAAAATGATTACCGGAAATTCTAAGTTTATAGATAGAAATAGAATACGAAATTACTTTTACACTTACGGTAAAATTTATCTGGATTTTATTATAATGAAATAATAACAATAGTATACTGTGTTCCCCTTCTGCTAGATGATATCTTCCTCGCAAGAAAAACCAAACAAACCACAGGTAACCTTCGGAGCTCTCTTGTACTGAAAACTTGCATTCCTTGCATTATTCTTGCGTAAGGCTATACAGCTCCAGTCTGTCCAGGGCAAGAGCTTATACAGCTGCGTTTTCTCCCCAGGGTAAATCGCGCCCCGGACTTTAATTAGATTTTGTAAATAGATGCATCCTGAAAAGTATTTTAGACATTTCTTGTCGTGGTAGCTCTGGTCCATTCTTTAATATAGATTCTTTCAAAACAGACTGTGGAGGAAACCTAACTCGCCCTTTTTACAAAGATGGCCTTTCCCTAACGTTTGACTTAGAGTTTAGGCAAAGCTGCCGGCTTACTTACCATCCAGGCCCTGTTCCAGCTAATCTATGATTTTAACTTAAAAATTTACAGAATCTATATAAAGCGTTATGGAAGTACAGTAGGTAAGCAAAGGGGGTTCTGGCCCATTTTGGGCTAGAATCCCTAGGGATCCCCCCTTTTCGCGTAGTTGTACAACTAGACCAACTGGGCTAGAATCCCCTTTTCGCGCAATTGTACAACTAGACCAACTGGGCTAGAATCCCCTTTTCGCGCAGTTGTAAAACTTGACCAACTGGGCCAGAATCCCCTTTTCGCGTAGTTGTACGACTAACCCAACTGGACCAGAATTAAGGAGCGCTTGAAAGTAGCGAGATACCGCTTAGATAAAATTTTTATGATTACCTACTTCTACTTTACATCTAGATGAACATTTTTTTTTTTTTTATAATCAAAAGCTTTTATAGTTATTAGATTTAGAAAAGGATTTCGTATTGGTTGAATACGATTTCCACTTTGATATTTCTTTCATGTTCTCTTCTTCTTCTTCTTTTTTATTTTTAGAATTTGGAAGTGCTTTGTAATTAATATTACTCGAATTTGCACCCATTTTTTTTTTCTTTTTTTTCTTTATCAGTGAGGATGACAATCACGACGATGTTCAAAGTGCAAATGATGAAGTATACTTCAATGTAATGATATTTATACTCTCTCATCTTGATCATTAGTACAAAGCAGTTTAAACGAGTTTAATCATTATTTAAGCATTAGTCAATCATTAGTCAATCACTTGTCAATCACTTGTTAACCATAAGTTTAACAAGTTTAAACGAGTTTAACCACTAGTCAATCATTTGTTTAAACTAGTTTATACGAGTTTTTTCACATCACCGTTGACAGGATTGTATTGAATGATGCGATCATGCAGAATGAGACAGTAAGCGGACGTATTTGCCGGAAAATTATCTCGTGATTCAAACTCCAAACGTACGTCGACGGGAGCATTCTTCAATACTTCGTTCTGCTTAGAACAGTCAATGACATAGAGAGGGCAGTGAGTGATGAATTCTTTCTTTTTCAAAATGGGTTCGGCATTTTTATCATAGTATGCTCTTTGGAAATTAGCATACATATCGTATAATATTGCGTATTGTTCACGATTGATATCGAGATTCAGATTACCGTATGGATAATATTGTGAATTGAGAAAAAGTTTTACATTACTTAGATTGCAGTGATCGAAGCGACTGGCATTAACTGTCTTAGAATTTTTTTTATTTGTTTGAAAAGCTAAAACGATAAATCGTGGTTTCTCCAACTGATTCGACGTTTTAACTGCCCAAACGTGTTTAATTGAAGATGGCAGTACTGGATACTCGTATAGCTCCCAACTTCTGAAGCTCATACTGATTGGTTTATTCTTCGATATGTAATTCAACAGACGAATTTTGTAAATATTTGATGCTATGACGTAGGGCATCAACCACTCGATTCTCGTTAGTTCTATTTTGAATTCTTCGAAAATCACTGCATTATTTTCATCTCGCGCTCCAGTTTGAATAACGGCATTCAAATCATTTCTCGATCTAATTAATATGAGTTCATGCTTGACATTCGCTATGACTTTTCGATAATCTTCGGCAAATCCGAGAATCATGCTCAATGGAATTGTGACGTCAAAGTATCCCTGATCGTTTGTCAAGCTTTGAGTTTCAGCAACATCGAGCCACCCAGCATTTTCCACTAAGATGCTCTGACTTGGACAAAGCGATAGCCATCCTTTCATGAGAGTAGTTAAGCCGACATTTTTACACTTGTCGATTTCTACCGCATTAATTTCATAACGTATTTCCTCAAACATGTGACAGAATGCATTGTTTACAAATGCAGTATGCGTTGCGATAGTTCCATCCAACTTTGTGAGTCTTCCACAAATATGTAGCATACTTTGCGAGGGAAGAAGATACAGATCTTGATGTTGAATAGCAATTCGAATCTCGTCGCTATTATTGTACGATGAAGCGGTATAAGGCTGATGAGGATGAAGTTCGTAATGGGCTAGAGACTCATCGAAAGTTACGGGAGACTGTATGTTTAGAATTTCGTCCATGTTTATTTGTCGAAAAACAACACAAGAATATGCAGATTACTTTCCACCGAGGTTGCCGACTACTCTTAAGTTTAGACTTTTTAGAAACTGAATGTTTCTCCGTGTTAATGCTTTGGAAGCACTTTGATGAATGATGGATCGTTTGCATGTCGGTCTGCTTATATACCCTCTACCAACTTTAGTATTATAAACGATCCCCATCGTGTTACACTTGTTTAAGATGTAATCTAACGGTAATTATTTCTCCACGAAAATTGATCAGCTTTCCGTCCTGATCGACTATGCGCAATTGTAGATAACTAATGCTACGGACGGTGACTGGAAGATAAATGACATGAGACGGTACTTCAATGATCTTATATCCTGGTGGTACTGCAGGAAAAAACTCGTGTATTGTATGGTCCTGATGACCGTTGATATAGGCTCCTGATGTGATATTGCACTCCACTCGAACAGTGTTGACTTTAAGAATAGATACAGGCAAGTCTGAGCTATGTCTTAGATTTCCTCTGAGCACTCTTTGAGTAAATCCGAGCAATGGACCAATAGAATCAATGGGTTGAAAATCTATGTCGTGATCGCACTTGATAATGGTACGCAGTGTATTATTATTAGGCTTTAAACTGAATGAAACACCTTTGGGAAGGAGTATCTCTTGAAGATAAGTATCTATATCTTCGATTTCGTAACTACCTGTAGGTAAAACAATTACTTCCTTACCGACGTACAATTTATTAGCATCTATATCAATATTAGGTATTGAGTTGAAGGTTAGAAGTTCAACTAAGCCGAGAATGTAATTTTTATATGGTGATAACTCAATTGGAGGAAAGAATTCTGCTTCTAGTACTGAAGCTGCACCTGATAGAGTTAATGTCAATGAGCTTTCCATGATAGCTCGCAATGAAATGATTAAATTCTTCTCTTTTCATGCTTTATATAATTTGTTCGATAAAAACTTGAGACAAAGATGTCCACAATTGAAGGTATTGTAGTCTTGATATCTTTCATGATTATACTTGATTTCATCAACTTTTAAGTACAATAGTAAATCTAAAGGTGGTTGCAGATCTCCAAAACTATCAAAGTAAACTACATCATTGCCACGTTTGCGATACGGTACCCAATGTGTTCCTGGACCATTAGCATCATCTAGATTTACTACAGCTGATTCTCTATATAGCGGTCCACCAGAGGGTAACGCATTTCTCATAAATACACCTCGAAAGTAAGGAATTTTTAGCTTCTCAGCATATTTTAAAATATCAATATCGGTGAGAGCTCGACGTGGTAATCTTACATCGAGGATCTTTTTTTTTTCTTTTCTTAATCCACTTCCTCGATAAGGTTTCAAATAAAGACCTAATCCTCTCTTGTAAGGTTTTAGAAACAAACCTTTACCGAAGGAAACATCTTCCATCTTTTTATTGTGTCTTCGTGACTCCTCCAATTGCAGCTTTGCAGCGCTAGCATCATTAATTGTCTTAACGATACTCGCTGTACCACCGGCAATTGCACCAGCTGCACTCAGACCAGCAAAAATTGGTACGAGAAAAGGTAGAAATCCCCCAATTTTAGAATTAATCGGTAAGACTCGTGGAATAATTATATTGTTTTTTCCACCAGCATTTTTAACAGCAATGCGAGCATCTTTTAAGGCTGAAAGAATAACTTCTCGAGAATTTTTACTCGAGCCAATCGAATCAGAAGCAGCCTTCAATTTTAATGAGCTTCGTAGTTGATCTCTTCGTTCTTTTTCTTACACCCATCCCAAGTTTAGACTTTAACTTCATGATATTCGATACAAAATAAGCTGCAACCTTTTCACCAATATCAGCGTCTTTCGCTAAGACTCTCTCCCAAGCTTGATTAGCTAAAACTTTATCGGCAGCTTTTCGAATTTCGCCGTTTTCACGATTCTGTGAATAAGCTATGTCGTGCTCTTTGCAAGCTCTATCAAGAGAATTTATTCCAAGATCACCTCGGGCTAAGCGTTTAGCTAGTTTAGTACCAGGTCCGCAGTATTGATATCCTGGTAAATGAAGTTCAAATGGAAGTTTATTAATTAGAGAGTTCACGATACCACGACCCCGAGGACGATGACGATGTTGATCACGGTGTGTATGTATGATCATCACACCTCAAAGACTTGATTACAACTGAGAAAAATTATATAAGCATTCTATTTATAGTCTACAGCTCAGTTAGAAGCGAACTCTCGTAGTGAAAGCATAAACTTCAAGGAGCAATCCGTTAAGCTTCCGATAGTCAATTTTGACAGTATCGTTGAGCAAGATAAATGTACGAGAAAGCGACATGGAGCACTACTTCCTGACAGTATTCGAGCAGTTTTCTGTGGCCCATCGAACTGTGGTAAAACCAATAGTCTTCTCACTCTAATAACGAATCCCAATGGATTGAGATTCGAAAATATTTACGTGTATTCAAAGTCGTTGAATCAATCGAAATACAAATTTCTCAAGGAGCTCCTAGAACCTTTAGACGGTATACAATATTTCCCGTTTAGCGAGAATGATGATGTAATAGCCCCCGAGAAAGCGTTACCCAATTCGATTATGATCTTTGATGATGTAGCCTGTGAAAAACAGAACCATATCAGAGCCTATTTCTGCATGGGAAGACATAAGAATGTTGACTGCTTCTACTTATGCCAGTCGTACGCCTATGTACCCAAACATCTTGTGAGAGATAATGTTAATCTACTAGTTATATTCCGACAAGATGATGTTAATCTGAAGCATGTGTACGATGACCATGTCAATTCTGATATGACATATACCAATTTTAAAAATTTGTGCTCAAAATGTTGGATAGCTGATAAACATGGATTCTTAACGATTGACAAAGATAGTCCAATCAACAATGGTCGATACAGAAAAGGATTTGACGTCTTTGCTATAAATATAGGGTCTATATAATGTCTAATAAGCAGTCTGCTGTCAACTTTCGCAGCGTCAACATGAACGATTTAAAGGCTAAACAGAATGTTCTTCAGCAATTAATTAAGGCTCGAAATGCGGTGAAACGTAAATACAACCTCCTGAAATTTGGTAAAGAAAATTTTGAGAAAGTCGTAGGAGAAACGTTTAAACCAATAGTAGATCCTCTTCAAAAATTCCTTACACATACTACGACGAAAATTGAGGAAAACGATAAAAATAACCTCGTTTCAAAGAAGGAACCGGTAGAGAATTGGAAGATTGATAAGTCTAGTATTGATTCCGATTTAAATGAAGATATCAATAATACTTTTTCATCAAATAGTACACTCAACGATACAAATAAATTTGAGAATCATAATGATAATATAACACAACTCAAAGGAGAAATAACTGACTTTGAGACAGCTGATGAAGAAGAAGGAGAAGAAGAAGAAGGTGAACGAGATACTTCTCCAGAAAAAACCAACACACTCATGCTTGATTTAAGATATAACAAAAATCTAGATAAAATTTATGGAGTGCGACAACAAAATGATGGATTCATGTTTGGGAATTCGCGAATCTTTTTTAACGATACTCATATAATATTAAGTAATAAAAAATTTGTAAAAACGCAAGGATTACTAGACTTACTCGTATCTAAATATCCTAATAGACATCTAATTACATCTAATGATTTAGTGAAATATAAAGAAATTCTTGAATTATCCTGCGCGCACAAGAAACATTTCAGATCTGATGAGCCTATTCGCATACACAATAGCAAAAAATATACTGATTTTATTCTCCCTCTTTTTACTACATCAAATACATTGATGAAACGAAAAGCTGCATCTACAGGAGGTGGTCAATTAAAACTGCCCCCATTCAAAATCGCAAGACGCGATACAAGGATCGATTACATCTATTGGGATGATCCGAACGAACTAGTAGATAGGCTACGTCTATTAATGGCTGAGAGAGCAGCTGGTAATTCTAGTCACACCAATGAGATTCATTCGATAATAGAAGAACTTCGTGAGGCAGGATATATATATTGATCGATACGTATATTCATTCATTTCAATCATGAGCGTTTGACGTGTTCGGACGTAGTTTGAAGAAGAAAAACGAAGGTAGTCGTGGTTCTCCGGGCATAGGTTTTAAAATCACTGTCGATGGTCAGTATGACTTAGAGAACAAGCGGCTTTGTAAGCTTGCCTCGCCGAATCACTCAGATGAAGCAGTAAATTTAGACACATTACAAAGGATGATTTCAATTGAAGTCAATAGATTGTTGGATATTACATCTAGATTGAGAAGAGATTATAATAATTTATATGATATCATAGAAGCTCATACAAATGAAATAGATATAAAATTAAAAAATATTAACGATGATATACACACTAGTAAGATATACTCAGTATATCTCAAAACATTCACTCATTAAACGTTGAATAGCAAACATCAATGCATGGAGCAAAAAAGAGCACTAGTCGAGGAGTTAGTTTTTTTCCTCGGGAGGAAAAAAATGAGTGACTTGGAAGTAGAAAAAATCTACATGGTAACTAAAATCAAGTCTGCCAAAACAAGATTTGGCCTTAGATTTGTGGTGATGCTTGATGAGGAATTTCAGGTATTCTTACCAGAGCGAGTATCAAAGGCATTGGAAAATAACGAGAAGATGCTTGAAGAGATGGAGGAGAGAGCGAACAAATACGCTTTAAGTCTCACTTATCTTGGAGACTACAAATTTAAATTTATATAATGTAAACAATGTAAATAATGTAAATAATGTAGATTGTGTAAATTTAATTTATGTATTTATTAAAAAGAAAAAATAGAGAGAAAGTTCATGGAGGAGAAAAACAATCGGTAAATAGCCGGTTGCTCTCCACAGGTATGGGCGTAGGTGGGGCCCACACCACTTTCTCTTTATTAATTTTAATTTACTTTACATCATTGATTTATTTATCCATGAGTTGTGAGAATCATCGAAACCCAACCATTTAACGTAGATTTTATTATCACGTTTCTTAATCACTTTTTCAACGAGATAAACGTCTGGATACTGCACTTTGGAGAGTTCCTGTTCGTAGAAACTGCCGCTCACAGGTTGATTCTTGTAATCCTTCAAGTGGTAAGTAATTGCATCGGTTTTGGATACTTTAATAATTGTAAAGATCTCCGTTGACCAGTTAGGTGTATATCCTTTCTCAAAGGCCTGTTTAACTTTACTCACGCGTACTTTATCATTTATCTTAAATTTCGGCTTTTTAATGTGAGATCTTACTTTGGAAGAGAACCGTTTGAGAATTTTCAGCTTCGTTGACAGGAGTTACATCCTTAGGTTTTACTCCAATGGTTCTATGCTTCGTATCATTGTATGATGGTATCAAAGTCTGTAGTATGTCTAACCACTTGTAGTTTCCGCGAAGACTAAACTGTATCCACATTTTATTTTTTAATGTTCGATTAAATCTTTCGCAAATAGATGCTTTCCAGATTACTGTATGTAGAGTAACAGATTGATTTTGTATTTGTTCATGAGACTTTCAAATTTCGAATTGTAAAATTCCTTGCCTCTATCAGTATGTAGATTTTTCGGTACTCTACCTTTACGCAGTAGAGATTCCATTGCTATAGTAAGCATCTTCTCGTTACCAGTTTTCCAATGCCTTTTATACTCGCTACACTCCAGGCATACTTTGAGAATATATCAATAATTGTTAACATATATTTGAAACCTTTATTCCTCATCGGAAATACGGTATCATCTCAACCACAAATCTAAGCTTGCCAAATCTTGTTTTGGCAGACTCGATCTCTCTCAGTTACCATGTAGATTTTTTCTACTTCCACGTCACGCGGATAGTTTTTTCCTCCCGAGCTGAAAAAAACTTATGTAACTCCTCGACTAGTGCTCTTTTTTGCTCCATGCATTGATGTTTGCTATTCAACGTTTAATGAGTGAATGTTTTGAGATATACTGAGTATATCTTACTAGTGTGTATATCATCGTTAATATTTTTTAATTTTATATCTATTTCATTTGTATGAGCTTCTATGATATCATATAAATTATTATAATCTCTTCTCAATCTAGATGTAATATCCAACAATCTATTGACTTCAATTGAAATCATCCTTTGTAATGTGTCTAAATTTACTGCTTCATCTGAGTGATTCGGCGAGGCAAGCTTACAAAGCCGCTTGTTCTCTAAGTCATACTGACCATCGACAGTGATTTTAAAACCTATGCCCGGAGAACCACGACTACCTTCGTTTTTCTTCTTCAAACTACGTCCGAACACGTCAAACGCTCATGATTGAAATGAATGAATATACGTATCGATCAATATATATATCCTGCCTCACGAAGTTCTTCTATTATCGAATGAATCTCATTGGTGTGTGACTAGAATTACCAGCTGCTCTCTCAGCCATTAATAGACGTAGCCTATCTACTAGTTCGTTCGGATCATCCCAATAGATGTAATCGATCCTTGTATCGCGTCTTGCGATTTTGAATGGGGGCAGTTTTAATTGACCACCTCCTGTAGATGCAGCTTTTCGTTTCATCAATGTATTTGATGTAGTAAAAAGAGGGAGAATAAAATCAGTATATTTTTTGCTATTGTGTATGCGAATAGGCTCATCAGATCTGAAATGTTTCTTGTGCGCGCAGGATAATTCAAGAATTTCTTTATATTTCACTAAATCATTAGATGTAATTAGATGTCTATTAGGATATTTAGATACGAGTAAGTCTAGTAATCCTTGCGTTTTTACAAATTTTTTATTACTTAATATTATATGAGTATCGTTAAAAAAGATTCGCGAATTCCCAAACATGAATCCATCATTTTGTTGTCGCACTCCATAAATTTTATCTAGATTTTTGTTATATCTTAAATCAAGCATGAGTGTGTTGGTTTTTTCTGGAGAAGTATCTCGTTCACCTTCTTCTTCTTCTCCTTCTTCTTCATCAGCTGTCTCAAAGTCAGTTATTTCTCCTTTGAGTTGTGTTATATTATCATTATGATTCTCAAATTTATTTGTATCGTTGAGTGTACTATTTGATGAAAAAGTATTATTGATATCTTCATTTAAATCGGAATCAATACTAGACTTATCAATCTTCCAATTCTCTACCGGTTCCTTCTTTGAAACGAGGTTATTTTTATCGTTTTCCTCAATTTTCGTCGTAGTATGTGTAAGGAATTTTTGAAGAGGATCTACTATTGGTTTAAACGTTTCTCCTACGACTTTCTCAAAATTTTCTTTACCAAATTTCAGGAGGTTGTATTTACGTTTCACCGCATTTCGAGCCTTAATTAATTGCTGAAGAACATTCTGTTTAGCCTTTAAATCGTTCATGTTGACGCTGCGAAAGTTGACAGCAGACTGCTTATTAGACATTATATAGACCCTATATTTATAGCAAAGACGTCAAATCCTTTTCTGTATCGACCATTGTTGATTGGACTATCTTTGTCAATCGTTAAGAATCCATGTTTATCAGCTATCCAACATTTTGAGCACAAATTTTTAAAATTGGTATATGTCATATCAGAATTGACATGGTCATCGTACACATGCTTCAGATTAACATCATCTTGTCGGAATATAACTAGTAGATTAACATTATCTCTCACAAGATGTTTGGGTACATAGGCGTACGACTGGCATAAGTAGAAGCAGTCAACATTCTTATGTCTTCCCATGCAGAAATAGGCTCTGATATGGTTCTGTTTTTCACAGGCTACATCATCAAAGATCATAATCGAATTGGGTAACGCTTTCTCGGGGGCTATTACATCATCATTCTCGCTAAACGGGAAATATTGTATACCGTCTAAAGGTTCTAGGAGCTCCTTGAGAAATTTGTATTTCGATTGATTCAACGACTTTGAATACACGTAAATATTTTCGAATCTCAATCCATTGGGATTCGTTATTAGAGTGAGAAGACTATTGGTTTTACCACAGTTCGATGGGCCACAGAAAACTGCTCGAATACTGTCAGGAAGTAGTGCTCCATGTCGCTTTCTCGTACATTTATCTTGCTCAACGATACTGTCAAAATTGACTATCGGAAGCTTAACGGATTGCTCCTTGAAGTTTATGCTTTCACTACGAGAGTTCGCTTCTAACTGAGCTGTAGACTATAAATAGAATGCTTATATAATTTTTCTCAGTTGTAATCAAGTCTTTGAGGTGTGATGATCATACATACACACCGTGATCAACATCGTCATCGTCCTCGGGGTCGTGGTATCGTGAACTCTCTAATTAATAAACTTCCATTTGAACTTCATTTACCAGGATATCAATACTGCGGACCTGGTACTAAACTAGCTAAACGCTTAGCCCGAAAGGT